>OY796880.1:19595197-19952697 GCA_963680785.1 Diplosoma virens | reverse complement strand
CAATCAGAAAACCGTATTGGTACCTAAATAAATCATTGTAATGGGCAAAACTGGTAAAAAGTACCTTGCTATGATTCATAAAGGAGTGGCAAAAATAACAGAAGATGAAATGCTGATGAATCAACCAATACAGCATGTTCTGCTGAATCATAAATACAAAATAATATTAATTATATCAGTTTCTATAAAATAACTTAGTTTCTTGTTGAAATAGATGAAAACTTTCTCTTATCACGTATATAAACATTGGTGTTATGCAAATATTGTGTCCAATATCATGCTTGTAACAACTGGCCATGACGAGTTATGACCATTTTGGCCTTCCCAGATACGTATTTGGGGGTGTTGCTTGCCTCCTAGAGATAGCAACAAGTAAAATTAACGTTTTTTCCTAGTTTTGGCCTATTTATTCAGGATTTAAGAACTACACTTTTTTCGATTTTTTAAAAAAAGTTATTTTCACTCCACTCTATGAGACTTCCAAGAAAGCTTATCATTAAAGATTATGCCTAAATATTTTATTTCATTTACTTGTTCTATACTTGTCTTTCCTATTCTAATATCAAAGTGCTTAGCTGATCTTTGTTTGGTTGAAACCATAAATTTTGTTTTAGTATTTAATGACAATTTATTTAATTTCAGCCATTCATCAATTTTGACCAGTTTGGAGTTGACATTTTTATTTAACAATTTTGGACAAGATGTTGTCAATGTGAGAACTGTGTCACCTGAAAACAATTTCATAGTAAAATGGGATACTCGAGGCATGTCATTGATATATATTAAAAATAGTAATGGCCCAAGAGTAGAGCCTTGTGGTACACTACTGGTTACATGATTAAATTTTGATTTAGTATTGTTCACAACTGTAAACTATGATCTGTTACTTAAATAGCTTTCAAGGAGCTGCAGTGGCAATCCACAGATGCCATATTTTTCCAATTTTGCAAGCAAAATTTGGTGATTTAAGGTATCAAATGCTTTTTTCAAGTCAAGAAACACAGCACAAGTATATTTTTTTGGTCAATTAGCAAAACTATCAAATAATTGCCTTACTATATCTGAAGTAGAAGAATTTTGTTTAAAGCCAACTTGAGCAGGTGTTAATAATTTGTTTTTATTAAATAAGAGTAAATTCTTTTGTATAAGCATTTTTTAAAGATTTTACTAAATGAGTTAAGTAAGGATATGGGTCTATCATGGCAGTACTGATCCTTGGCATCGTCTTTATGAATTGGTACAATTTGTCTAACTTAAAGAATTTTGGGATAAGTCCCAATGTTAATGCAATTGTTATAGCATCTATTTAAAACCAGTGCTATGATCAGTGTGCTCATAGCTATATATTTTTTGGGTATTCCATCAGGTACTCTTTGATGGGTTTAGTTATCTTATACTGTATGTTTTAATATGTCAGATTCTGTTATTGGCTGAATGTAAAAAGAACTGCACCTATAAGTTATAAAAGATTCCGTGCACCTGGAACAAAGGGCGTCTGGATCTTAGTCTCATTTGGCAAGTATCTGAGGACCCACTTAAGAGACCATACAAGATATGATTGGGGTCCAGAGATCCATGGTAAGCCAAGGAGAGTGTCGCCCCCATTCGGCGAAGCTCAGCTGGCTGGATGCTTGAGAGTACAGGTAGGTGGTCTGTTGGAGTGAGACGCAGGCATCCAGTAACTATGTGCAAGGCGTCATTCAAGATACTGTCGATGAGGCAAGTGTGAGCACTGCAACACCAGACTGGCACACAGTACTCAGCTGTTGAGTAGACTAGAGATAAGGCAGCTATGCATAGTGTTTTAGCACCAGCACCCCCTCCCAAGCCCATGAGTCGCCTCAACAATGTGACGCGTGAGGATAGTTTTTTTGCACAATTTCATTAAACGGTTACGAAACATGAGTGATCTGTCCAGTTTTACCCCAAGATGAATAGGGGTTGGACAGAACAGTAAAAGTCTACCATTTTTGTAGACCTTTAGCTCATGTTTGACCTCTCAGTTATTCAAGTGAAAGGCTGCTGTCACCGTCTTAGTGTGACTGAGCTTCAACCTCCAAGTCTGGAGATACTCTGAAAGTGTGGACATATCTTGGCTTAAAGTCCCCTCCAAGTCTTTCTAGTTTCCAGAAGAATGCAACAATGCTAAGTCATCAGCATAAGCAAACTTTCTGGAAATCATGGAAGGAAGATTGTACATATAAATGTTAAATAGGAGGGGAGCCAAGACCGATTCCTGAGGAACACTGTTTTTAAGATGGCATAGCCTGCTTTGCTTGCTGTCACCGGTGGTAAGGGTAAAACTTTGATTTCAGACAAGCTCCATAATCATTTTGACCATGTGCTTATTGAAAAGTAGTCTCAGCAGCTTGCAGGTAGGTAAGGCCACGGTGGCAGACAGTGTCATAAGCAGCTGTCAGATCGACAAATACGGCACTGGCCTTCTTTTTAGCCTTAAAAGAATCCTTGATGTTCTGGTTAGCAGAACAACTCGATCTATGGTTGACTTTCCACGTCGGAAACCAGCCTGCTCTTTAGGAAGCAGTGGATCGACTAATGGCTCAACACAGGCATAGATAAGCCTCTCAAGGATCTTATAGGGGATACAGAGCAGAGATATTGGTTGATAACTCTTTGGGTCCCCCACGGGCTTTGCTGGTTTGGGGATTGTGACCACAAGTGCTCTTCTCCAGATCTTGGGAATTTTGAGTCGGTGCAAACAGGAAGAAAGTCACATAACCAGGACTTCAAAGCAGCTCTGGCATGGAGTATAAGCTCAGAGCAGATGGAATTAGGACCCAGAGCTTTACCTGGTTTTAAATGTTGGAGGGCAGCAGCAAAATCTCTTTGTGAAAAATTGTCAGAGATATTTACTGCGTGTGGTGTTGTGGCCCTCCAAAGGTCAGACACTTCTTGAGAGACAAGTCAAGATTCCATTTGTCCATGCACAAATGGGGTCTTGCTTCTTCACCAAATTGTGAGTGTGGCGCCTCTGAGCAAACTGCAGACCATGTACTAACAGCGTGCCCTATACATCGGGCACCACATGGAGGACGAGATCTGACGGTTTTGGATGATGAAATTTGATGCTGGCTTAATAACACCAATGCCAGCATCTGATTCAGGCAGTGCAGCAGTTTGGGATAGTAAAAGGATAAACCCTCAGCCCCAGTCCTGTTTGTGTCTGACCTGGAGTGAATGCCCTTCAAACAATGACAACGATAACAATGATAAGTTATAAACAAAGTGCTGCTAAGAATATTAGCTGAATCGTGTAGTTCAATATCTGCAGCCAGTTTTGTCCAATCTTAAAGAAATAGTTGTTTAGCATATTTGCCATTTCTTTTGAACTAGTTATTTTTTCTCCTGTATCACAAGCTAGCTCTGTGATGAGACTAATTGCTTTTTTATACTTGGGAATATCATTAATAGTTTTCCATAAGAACTTCATATTATGTTTAGATGCTGAGACAAGTCCTTGATAGTATTTTCTCTTTGCTTGTTCTTTCAGATGGGTTACTTGTTGCAGTAAGTTTTGTATAACTGTACATCGCATGCAGATCCTTTTAAATTAGCAATGTATAATTTGTTCTTTGTTTTGCTTGAAACTATTATTCCTTTTGTTATCCATGGTTTACTATTTAATTTTTTTTCTTTACAAGATTTTCTTCTTAGAGGAGCATGCTTACTTAATGTGGTGTTGAATATATCAAGAAATCTCTCAAATTGCTTGTCAACAGTATAATTATCATAAATTTAAGTTTTCAATTTGTTCAATTAAAAAATTTTTTTATATTAAAGTTTTTTGTATCTCTTATATACAACAATGATTTGATCTATGGTCTTGTGTTTGATGTTAGATGATAAAAGCACTATTGGCATATGGTCTAATATATCTTCAGTAAATATATGGGAGCCTTTGGGAGATAATTTTTTAAGTTATGTTGTTGTTATAAAAGTTATCTATCAACATTGCACTATTGTGAGCTATCTGAGGAGGATATTAAATTAATTGCAGGCATCCTAGGCTAAATAGCATATCAAAATAATTTTTTACCATAGTTTTGGGATCACTATGCAGCAGTTCAATATTAAAATTTCCACATAAATAGTAAATTAGTTTCTGTTTGTTTAAAATTTTAATAGCTTTTTCTAAGGAGGATTGAAAATCAGAAAGTTTTGAATTAGGTGTCTATAGACCGTACCACTTTTTCTGTATTGTTTAACTGTATTTTTACCCATCCTCATGAAACCTTCTGTATGCTATGTTACACCTTGGTTTACAGCAAGATACAATATGGAATTATTGTTTGGGCAACAGCTAATAAAATATTTTTTGAAGTTAAATAAAATTTTAAGAATTATTTTATCTTGCAATAAATTTAAGGCCTGTTTCCATTACGAGCGTGGAAAAGAGCATTCTTTCTCTCTTTTATTGATCTTCTATTGAAGCGAGCGCAAAAAAAAATCAATAAAACAAACAAAAAATGCTTTTTTCCACACTCGTAGTGGAAACGGGCCTTTACCCTCATATTGAGTCTTTACAAAACACTTAATTTTTTACAACTAGAAAACATATATTTATTAGAGTTAGCAAAATTTATATATCAACTGTATCATAGTAAGTTACCTCAAAAATTTTATGCTTTATTTAATAAATTGTCTAAAATTCATAATCACAATACAAGAAATACAAAATTTCTTACATATTTTATACCTTGTATTGATAAAAATTTTAGTAAAAACCTTATAGAAGTTCTATATTATGGGGTCAAATATATGCTAAATTTAAGGGTATACAGTGGGTTTCATTAAAAAAAAATTATAAAAAACATTTATTGAGTTTATAAATTTAATTTTATAAAACAATGTTTCTTATTTCTCCCAAATAATCTTGTTGCTATGTTTTGTTTTGCTTTTCTTTGTAAAATAGTTAATGTTTTTTTTTTTTTAGTTATTAATTATATGTTTTGGAATTGTTGTTCATTTCTTTGTTTGATTTTGTTTTTTATTTTTTATTTGTCAGTAGTGTTAATTGACTGTTACTTTCATCAAGAAGCATCTTGATTTAATAACCTTGAAGGATCTTCAGTGCTTCCTGACCTTAGCACAGTGAATAGCTTATAATTTTCAGTATTGTTCAAAATTGATGGAAGAAGAAATGAGATAGGGATAGTGGTGAGGGAGGAGCTGTTTGAAAGTGTCTTGAGAGTGAAGAGGGTGTCAGACAGACTAATAGCCATGAAACTAGAGGTAAAAGGCTCAATACTAAACATAGTAAGTGCATATGCTCCACAGGTTGGCAACAACATGGAGGAGAAAAATGATTTTTGACAAGACCTGGATGGGTTGATAGAAAGTGTATCAAAACAGGAGAGGATAGTTGTAGGTGCAGACCTAAATATACATGTGGGTGAAGGAAACATAGGGGATTAGGAAGTAATGGGGAGTTATGGCACTGGAACATGAAATAAGGAAGGATCAATGGTTGTGGATTTTTAAAGAGGATGGGTTTGGCAATGTCAACACTTATTTTAAGAAAAAAGATGAACACCGGGTGACATATAAAAATGGCAAAAAAGGTACCCAAATAGATTATGTGATATGCAGAAGGAGGGACCTGAAGAAAATGTGCAATTGTAAGGTATTGGTGAATGAGTACATTGCAAAGCAGTGGCAAGAAAAAAAGGCAGAAAAAGTAAAGCCAAATATAAGATGGTGGGAACTGAAGGAGACAAGCTGCCAAGAAACATTTAGAGAGTTGGTGACCAGGATTTTGGCAGGTGAGGATGGGTTACCTGATGAGTGGGACAAAACAGCAGAAATGCTAAGAAAAACAGCTGAAACTGCTGGGAGTGACATTTGGGAAACAAAGAGGAGATAGGGAGACATGGTGATGGAATGAGGAAGTACAGGAGAGCGAGTTGAACTGTTAATTAAAAACAACGCATTTCCTGTAATTTAGGTTTAATCAACTTAAGACACTGCAAAGAAATACAGTATAACACAATTAAATACACGTTAATTATAAACACTGCATAAAGAATAGCTGAACTGAGAGATTGTACAAAAGAAGCAACTTAAATAACTCGGTTAAGAAGATTATTTTTTGATTACTGACTGTACAAGTGTGTAACAACAAAAGCAAAACAAATAAACTAATTACAATCTTTTGGTGAGTATAGTTCGTGTTGTATCTTTGCACAAATACACAGGTTTATAAAAAAACAATAGTTAAAATTCACAAAAGTACTTAGCCAAAAAACAACCGTATTGAAAATAGAATGCTTTTGTTCGTTTGCTGTAGTAGCTTGATAGCTTTGAACTAACTGCTGAATCAAAATAAAGGCGCATATTTAACTAGTAACAATTATGCTTGGAGATGCGTGTGTCCAATAATTGTTTGAGCAGAAGGCGCTGATTAAGATTAGAGCGTTTAAGAAAACACTACGTCATCTATTGCACAATATCACAACAGTTCGATTCCATACTACATCATTCACGCCACCCTCAAGATTAGTGCATGTGTTCATGGTCATAAGTAAGGCAATCTAGAGGACGCCGTTCTGGGGTGGAATGATGTAAAACCTGTTGTTCAGAAATATTTTCTGGTTCATTTTTGGCTGAAGAATCTGTCACAACTTTGTCTGATGAAGATTGGGAGTTATTCAAATTTTAAAGTAAAGTTTCAGTAAAGAGGTTGTTTTTTTCAACGAGACAACAATTGAAAAAAGCAGCCATAATGGATTCAGCATTTATTAAACAAACATTAAAAAATTATTATTTAAAGATAAACGTTTTCAGCTTACTTCAGCCCTCATCAGGTTTCTACAATTTTAGTAATATTAATTTTACTTTAAATTTACACACACACATAAAAAATTAACAACAGCAAAAAACAATGTATATTTTTTAAAAAAGGCTGTACTTTTGATTAACAGGCTAAATTTTAAATCAAAACGAGAGAGAAACTAAATTGATACAAATTAATAGGGATGTACCGATACCGATACTACTACCGATACCAGCATTTAGAGCCGATACTGATACTGCCGATACCACCGATACTTTTTTATCTATTGAGCACCATCAGTAAAAGCTTTTGTAAGTAACACCAAAGAATGTATTTACTAAATCTAGCTTGTTATTGGATTTTGAATTTTTTCCAGGTATATATCTGTCATTATCATTACAATATTATTACAAATCTTTAAAAAGAAATCATTAATTATGTTAGAAATCCAATCCAGTTCTAGGGGGCAACAAAAATTTTTTATATTTATACAACAAAAAAAAAAAAAATTTTTATATTTATTTTGTGCTTAAAAAGTATCGGCAGGTATCGGCTATATTTACCGATACCGATACTACTAGCCGATACCACAAAAATAGGCCGATACCACCGATACTGATACCGATACTTAAGCAATGGTACATCCCTACAAATTAAATTTTAGATTATGATGTCATTGAAGAAAAAAAGAAAAAATATTACAATTAAAATATATTTAATAAATATGAAGCTCTGTTTGCGAACATTTGTTGATTTAATTTTGGACTTAACTTAGCTTTGTGAATCTTAGAACAAAATTCTGATTTGCATTTACGTATTATTACAAAATTGTTTTCATCAAACTGATTATTAGAACACTTTTCACACGACAAAATATGATCTTTAATTGCACTATCCTGTAGACTTTTGAAATTCAGATGCTCCCAGACTCTAGTGATCAAATGTCTGGAGGACATACTGATGTATGTCTTGTTTGTATCACACAAACATGAGAATTTATAGACAACATTTGAGCAAAGAGCCACAGGAGTTTTGGATTTTAACTGAAAATAATTGACTACTTTAAAAGTTTTATATATAGATAGGAGATATTTTTAAATTGTATTTGTTTTTTATTAATGCAGAAAGATGATTTGCAAAGTGATGTGTGATTCTTTACCCAAATATGATATACAAAAACTATTTTCAAAGCTAATGTTTTGAGAAAATTTGTTAGAAGATTGAAAGCTTGCAAGAATTTTATCAAAAAACAATGAAGGATAACCATTATTCAAAAACATCTTTTTTAACATACTAACTTCTTTATCAAACAAAAAATCGGAGGAACAAATCGAGCCAAGTGTATTTGTTCCTCCGACTTTCACAGTATTGGCACTTCCTATGCCTTAATGCCACTGCTGCGTCTGTGTGGGGGACTATCTTTTGCAGATTTTACTGAAGTAGTACAAGATTCTGATAAACTTGGGATAGCATTGTTGAATTGAAGAGAATTATTTCTGGCAGTGTTTATGACCGAGTCATTGCCAACATTGCTTGCAAATCTAACTGTGGGTTTACTAAAATTCACTGATGTATTTCAGGTAATGCTAGCCCACTAATGAAGGCATCTCTCACCGCTTCTTTGTGCTGAATAGCAGACACTGCTGCAAAATTGCAGTCCATGCTAAGAGATTTTAGTTTCTGAAAATAATTGTCAAGTGATTTTCCAGTTTGCTGTTGGCATGTCTTGAGCAAATACCAAGCAAATATTGGAAAACCCAGTCTTTCTAAAATCTTTGCTATGGGGGTCTGCTGAAAACACTTTTGGACAAGGATCTTTGATGTCCATACTGTTTTAAGTTGATTAAATTGAGTTGAACTGTTAATTAAAAACAACACATTTCCTGTAATTTAGGTTTAATCAACTTAAGATGCTGCAAAGAAATATAACACAATTAAATACACATTAACCATAAACTACATAAAGAATAGCTGAACTGAGAGGTTGTACAAAAGAAGCAACTTAAATAACTCCGTTAAGCAGATTATTCTTTGATTACTAACTGTACAAATATGTAACAACAAAAGTGAAACAAATAAACTAATTACAATCTTTTGGTGAGTATGGTTCGATTCCATATTACATCAGAGAGCATAAAAAAAAGAAAGAGAAGAAAGCATGGGATAAAATAAGAGATGAAAATAGTAAAAAGATGTACAAAGGGAAGAAGAGTACAGGGTGGGGACTTCAAATTGTCACCGTAGGTCAATTTTGAAGATGTTTCAAATAAAAAACAGAATAAGGATATGATGCAAGAAATGCATTCTACTTGACATTGTTGCCCTCAGCCTTGATGACACGCTCAATCCTGCTCCTGAAGCTCCTGTAAGTCTTCTTCACCGTCTCCCTGTCTATGGAAATGCATTGCTCCTTGATGGAAGCAATGAGAAATGCTTTGGTGGTATGAGGGCATCGGTTAATTTGATTCTCTAAAACGCCCCAAAAGAAATAATCCCATTGGGTTCAGATCCAGGATACTGGGAGGCCATTTGCCCTTGGTTACAAAGTTGTAGCAATGCTCCTCCATCCAGGCAAGGGAGTGTTTGGAGACATGACTAGGCGCACTGTCTTGCTGTCATATCCAGGGGCTTATCCTGGGCCACCTGCTTGATCCAGGGTAACACCACAGCGCCATGACCTGCAGGTAGATCTCAGTATCAACCTTAAGACCCGTCTCAAAGATGTGCGGCAGCATCATGTCCCTGTTGGAGCTGATCATACCAAAGGCCATGACTGTGTTAGGGAACTTGGTCTTCATCACTCTGGGCACATCGTTGGGGCATATAGCAATCTATCGATGGTTCTGCCTGTTGTGGGCCTGGTCTTGGCAGAAATTCTTCTTATCAGAGAAGAACCACAGCATGTTGGACTCCTTCGGGTGCTTTAGCTTGTTGAGGAGCTTGGTGAACTTAAGCAGCCTTCTGTCCTTGGTCGCCTGGGTCAAAAGCTGGCCAGTTTGCATTCTGCAGCTTTTGCAGTGCAAAATTCTCATCTACACATCATTGAATTGTCCTTTTATCAACCCTTAGTTCAGCAGCCATGGATCTCATGGACTTGGAGGGGTTAATGTCAATCATGGCCTCAACCCTTTTGACAAAATCTGCATCTCTCAACTTCTGGCAGTTGTTCATAGACTTTGGAACTCTTGTGATAACTCCATGGGGATCCTTACTCTCCTCCAACTTCTTATGAGTATACTGGATGGTTCTCATGTCATCCTCAAGAGTGTTGGCAATTGTTCTGTTGTCCACTTCACCATTGTTGTGAACCAAAGCCATGACCATGGCATATCTCACTTCTGCTTCAGTGAACAATATTTCCAATAACTGCGTATATGTTCTCTTCATAGTGTCAAACTCAACACTGGTGATTACCTTATTTTTATAGCTATCCAGAGGCACACCCAGAAGGCTGATTTGGAGGTCATGTCAGCCCCCTTTTAAACATTTTTGTCAGCCTCCTTTTTGCCTGGCGTCAGTCCCCTTTGTGCGCTGATACGCAAAAAAATATAGAACTTTTGTGCTGATAAGTAAAGTTATGCTTTGTGCCAACTTAACTATAACAAATGGTTTTTGTTTTTTTTTTCTCAAAGGGTAGAGACGAGAGCGTTTTCGCACTTTTTTGCTTCAGTGTTTTTTTCATAAAGTGCCCCAATCTTTAGCACAATTTTGATCTATAATTGCATTTGCCATTTTTAGTATCTACAATGTTCAACAAAATTTTTACGTGGTGCCTTAAGTATACACTAAACATCGTTCACTTCCTATCAGATGCCCCTATATGGTGGATGAGTTTTAATTGCCAAAACGATTGCGAAAACCTTTATTTACATTTAACGGCATTTAAAAAGAAACTTGAAACCTTGGATCTTTAGTCAAATTTGCTGCTTCCGTGCTGTATGTGTCACCCAATGGCCATTGTTTAAGCCTGGGCAACAGTCATTTTATTTCAAGTTTTTTAGCCAAGAGTTTATCCAGTTTATCATAGCTTTTATTATGACATCACACTGATCTTTTGTAACACAGTTTGCTTTCAAAAGATTATGCTGCACAATGCAGGATATTGTAGTTTTGCTTAGCTGAAGCAAATCATTTGCTAAAGTAGGAAAGCGCTTATACAAGTTGAATTTTGCGATTGCAGATTATTAATTGTGATGTAACAGTTTACCTTACAACCTTTAAATAGTACTGTAGTTTTTGAAAAAAATTGAAACAATTTCTATGACATAATAATTTGGTTAGTATATTCTAGCAAATTTTGATGGCCATACATATAAAATTGAGATTTTAAAATTCAGTCAATTACAGTAAAAAAAAAAAATTGCGGTGTTTTTTGATATTGAGTTTTAATTTTATCACAAAAACCATTAAATCTCCAAAACATCTGCTAAAATTTATTGCTTATATGAAAACAAAATTTTTGAGCAACTTGAAATTCCTCTATTCTGTAAAATTTTAAGAACCCTATAGTTCTTTAACGTGGTTCTGACCAGAACTCGTTTTGCAAAATAACAAATAAGGCAAATGAAAAAACAAGACTTATAGGTTTATAGGTTTTCAACAAGTACAATGTATGAAAATGGGAATTAATGAAGTGACTCTTTTGGAAATGGGAATTCTTATTTCCATTTCCAAATCTTCCAAAAGAGTCACCTCATGGAATTCTCACCTTAACTTTTCGTGCTACCATTTCACCTTAGAGCTTACGATAACTTATGCCTGATAAGGTCCAAAGACCAAAACAGGCCTGTTGCATAAAAATCGTCCTCTTTGTTAATTTGTTTTTGTCACTTTTTTACTGTTTCTATTTAACTCGTTGAAATTCCATTTGATTGGTTACATTGTGATCTCTTTAGAAAATACATTGTACTTGTTGACAATTGATTTTTCACATGTTGCATCTGCTTTGGTCTGGATCCTTTTTTAAAAGTTTTTTTACATTAAATGTGTTGATTAAGTTATAGCAACGTTTCTTGATTGTCAGTAATTTATAGGTTTTAGTTACTTTCTTAAAAGCACTACTTGGCTTTTAGATAGCAAGCTGAAATCTGCAGAAAAAAACACTGCCATCAGCAATTTTGGAAGACGTGATAAAGTCTTTGTGACGGCGCAAAGCATCAGGTGTGATTGTAGAGTTTACTGAAGTAGGCGGTAATTAGAAAAAACCCTGGGGGGTGTGGGGGCAAAGCCCCCCACATTTGAAAAAAAATTGAAATTCTGTCAGCCCCCTTTTTGGGGGGGGGCTGGGTGCGCCCTTGTAGCTATCCAATGATATATTACACTTATGTAATCTGAAAAGTAAAATAGAATATATCATGAACATATGAGGATGACAATTTGAAGTCCCCACCCTGTAAGGCAAAGAAGGCAGTTGTGAGACCATGGCATGTGTGTATGAAGATTTGTATACAGTCGAATCTGGTTAATTGCATAGTGAATTTGTCAAGCCTTTTTATGCAATTAAGCGAATTATGCGTTTAAGCGAAAGTGCGAAGCTCGTCACGCATGAAAACGTCACACGTCATACCTACAAGCGCATGCAGACGCGATCGCCTTATTCTTACTCAAAAAGTAAACAAAAACAAGCCAATAAAGGATTACACATTTGTTTATTTAATTCAAGCAAAATATTGCGAGATAGTTGTTTGTTTAATTTTATTTTGCATGCTATCTTGCATTTGTCTTTCTAAGCGAAGAAATGCGCCCATATCTGCCCCTTCAAATTGTAGTCGTCGCTGAATTACAGCAAGTGCGTGTAGCACTTCTTTATTTTTTGGTGGAGTCACAGCAGTTGCATCAGCAGAGCTTTCTTCATTGTCGTCGTCTGTTTCAACTTGCTTGTTTTGTAACACTTCTTCACATATATCAGCATCGTCTTGAACACCTGTCACTTCAAGGTCATCATCAAGACTAACAAATTGTGTGTATGTTTCCTGCGTAAATGAGGTTGGAATTTCATCTGAAGAAAACCCAAGAAACGGCTCGTTGGGTACTGCTGGTGTTAGACTACGGAAAAAACAGTTTTGAATTGTGTCTGTAGAAACATCGTTCCAAGCAGCGCTCATAAAATTCACTGCGTCTAAAGCAGAAATAGACCGAGCCACTTCAGTCGCAGTACTGTTTTCATCTGCATCAATAGCCAGGACTATTTTTTGTAACATCCGACGGCGGTAGAAATGTTTGAAGTTCTTGATGATGCCCTGATCAAGCGGTTGGATAGTGGAAGTAGTATTTGGCGGCAAAAATACAAGTTCAATACACTGTAATCCAGGATCATCGATTTTGTGGGCAGAACAATTGTCAAGCAGCAAACATATTTTTTTCTTTTGTTTCTGTAAGCGAGCATCAAACCATTCTAACCATTCTTGAAATAGTGTTGCAGTCATCCAGGAATTTTTGTTAGATTTATAAGTTACCAGGAGTTTTTTTATTCCCCTAAAGCAGTGTGGATTAGCAGATTTTCCAATGACAAATGGTCGTAGCTTGTCTGAACCATCCATGTTTGCAGTAAGCAAAACGGTAAAGCGCTCTTTTGACTTCTTGCTGCCAGAGAGTTTTTCGTTTTTAAAACATAAAGTACCCTCTGGGAGTGCACGAAAGTAAAGCCCAGTTTCATCACAGTTATAAATATCAGAGGCAGAATAATCATTTTGTATTTTTGGCCACACTGATGTAATCCAATTTTCAGCCGCTTCAGAATCATGGTCTTGTTTCTCACCATGCTTTCGCTTAAAAACGATTAAATTCCGCTCTCGCCAGTGAGTGACCCAACTCGATGATGGATCGAAATCAACGTTCATTATTTTCCCCAAGTCTTTTGCTTTTTCACGTAACATTGGGCCAGTGATTAGAAGACCCCTACTTTTCGCCTGTTTAAACCACTGTAACAAGGCTTCCTATACTTCTTCTTGCCCTTTTACGAGCGGGGTTTGTGTTGCTGCGATGAGTGGACAAAAGTTTTTCTTTTGCACTAAAAATTCGTGACACCTGTGATTGCGATATTCCAAATTGCTTTGCAACTGCGCTTTGAGATTTTTTCTTTTCAAGTTCATCAAGGACAAGGATTTTGTCTGCCAAAGTTAAATCTTTGTGCTTAATTTGTTTACTTTTCCCTGCTGCTTCACTCATTTTTGATATGTAAAATTTAGATACCCTGCTGCTGCTTTCACTCAGCGTTAAATGAAACAAAAACAGTGCGAAGTGCGAAAATTAGTGATTGCAAAATGGCAGCCACGTGTTATTGTTCTTTATCGGTAATTGTCTTTGAAGAAACTTCGCACATTGCGTTCTTTTTTATCTCTAATTGGCAGCGCCTTTCATATTGCGACGTTGACAATCGGCGAGCTTGTTTTGCGTTTTGCTACGTTTTTTTTCGTTAAGACTGTGAAACTGTCTGTTTCTGTCTCAGAAATTTTGACATATTTAATTGCAGTAATCGAATAAATACCTTTTAATTCTATTCGATTAAGTGGATTATGCAATAAACTGCTATGCGATTAACCGAAATATTTTACTTAACAAATGGTTGGCTATGGTTTGGGATTTACGATCTTTATGCGATAATCCGGTATGCAATTAACCGGATTCGACTGTACTAGGTTGGAAACAAAAGAAGATGAAAAGGAGTTGTACAGATTGGCTAGGCAGAGAGACAGAGCAGGGAAAGATGTACAGCATGTGATGGTTATAAAGGATGAATACAGTAATATGATGGTAAGTTTGGAGGCAGTGTTAGAGATGGAAGGAGTATTTTGAGAAACTGATGAACAAGGAAAATGACAAGAGACCCTAGGGTAGAGGAAGCAGAAGTGGTTAACAAAGAAATAAATTGTGTGAGTAGAGAAAAAAGTGAAGAATGCACCGAGAAGGATGAAAAAAGTTTAAAGTGGTTGGGCCAGATGAGTTACCAGTAAACGTTTGGAAATACATGGGAGAGATGAGGATAAAGTTTTTGACCAGGATGTTCAACAAACTATTGATGGGTGAATGGATGCCAGAAGAATGGAAAAGGAGTGTGCTTATCACAATTTATAAGAACAAAGGGGACCCACAGTGCTGTGGAAGCTATAGAGGAATGAAGTTGATGAGCCATACAATGAAGATATGGAAAAGAATAATTGAAGCCGGGCTAAGGGATAGAATAGAGATCAGCAAACAGCAATATGGATTTATGCTTGGAAAGGAAACTACCGATGCCATATTTGCCTTAAGAATGTTGATGGAAAAGTACAGGAAAGGTCAAAGAGAGCTTTGTTGTGTATTTGTGAACCTAAAGAAAGCTTACAATGGGGTTCTGAGAGAAAAGTTGTGGTACTGTATAAGAAAATCAGGAATGGCGGAAAAGTATGTGCGATTTGTACAGAATGTGTACAAGGGAAGCAGAACAGTGGTGAGGTGTGCAGTAGGAACTACAGAAAGTTTCAAGGTCAAGGTTGGACTGCACCAGGAATCAGAGTTAAGTCTGTTTCTGTTTGCAGTGATTATGCATAGGCTAACAGATAAAGTAAGGAGAGAAGCACTGTGGACAATGCTGTTTGCTGATGATATTGTAATTTGCAAAGAGACCAGGGAAGAAGTAAAGCAGAGACTAAAATGCTGGAGGTATGCATTGGAAAGAAGAGGTATGAAAGTAAGTAGGTCAAAGATTGAATATCTGTGCATAAATGGAAGAAATGACAAAGAAACAGTAAAGATGGAAGACACAAAAGTGCCAAGAGTAAAGGAATTTAAGTATTTGGGATCAATGGTGCAAGAAAATGGTGAAGAGAGTGCAGGCAGGATGGAACAGATGGAGAAAAGTATTGGGAGTAATCTGTGTCAAGAAATTACCAGCTAGAGTAAAAAGAAAAGTGTACAGTTCAGTGATGAGACCAGCAATGGTGTATGGACTTGAGATGGTGGTGGTGGTTACAAAGAAACAAGTAGAAGAGATGGAAGTTGAAGAGATAAAAATGTTGAGGTTTGCTATGGGAGTGACAAGAAAAGATAAAGATTAGAAAGAGTGCATCAGGGATACAGTTAAGGTAGAATGGTCAGGAATGAAAATGAGGGAGGGCAGGCTGAGGTTGTAATGACATGTCATTGAGGAGAGACCAGGAAGAAGAGTGATGGAAATGGAGCTACTGGAAAAAAGAAAAAGAGGTAGGCCAAAGAGATTTTTGGATGTAGAGAAGAAGGATGTGGGGGAAGTCGGTGCAAGGGAGAAGGACATTGGAAACAGGGGGCTGTGGAGGAGCATCATACACTGTAGCTACCCCTGATTAAAGGGAAAGGCTGAAAGAAGTCCAAAATTGCTTTTCAAATGTGTGCAAAGTGAAAAAATAAAATGTCTTTCTCTCTTTCATCCCATCATATTTAATTGATACTCAGTAGTAGTTTTATAACTTAAAGTATCTTTTATGAACATTCCCACTCCACCAGCATTTGTTGGAGAATTATTACATATGAAAGTGTATCCTGGCAGGAAAGTGTTTAGATTTGAGTTTAGTTTCATTTCAGATATAGCTATAATTTCTGGCATCTTACCTAGCACTGACAATAGCGCCTCAAGTTTTTCAAAGTTTTGTTTAAGCTCCTTACGTTAGAATGTAATATACAGAAGTCTGTGTTATTTGTTTTTGGAAGTTTGGTGTGGATATGTAACGATTGCCAGCATCTAATAATTTGTTTTGAAATGAAAAAATACATTTCATGCAATAATGTGATTGATCTGATTGTCTGAAGGTTTCAAAATCACTTTTTGTCAAGCTGGTTCATTTGAAATGTGTCCACAGCTGGCAGGTGTCACAAGAAATAGATTTTCGATTACTTTTGCAAGGTTTGGCACAACTAATACAAAGATATTTGATTGGCATACTTAAAAGTTTTTTTCTTTTTTAGGTGTTATTGATTATTGTGTAAACTTTAAACAAATTGAAGTGGCAAACAAATTAAATTAAGAAGATTAATATAACTAAATAACACACTATAAAGTCCCTAAAAATCAGTTAAAAAGGCTACTTTGAAAACAATTTGTAAATCTCTTGTTCATCAAAGCTGTTTAGATGATAGTTTTTTCCATTTCTAACTTTAGTTTGATAAATTTTACCTTTTATGGTCCAATAAGAGTGTAAGCATTTGTCATCTTTTAGCTCCTACAATAGTTTCACACATTTGAGTCTTTTTTTGGTCAAAGATTCACTTATTATGTAGCCTTTACCATTTGACTTTCTTTTTGAAGCATACATTTTAGCTTTCATATTGTGCTGGACAAACAATTAATGTGTTTCCATGGGTAGGAAGTCAATGGCTGCGATCAATTTCTTTCTGTTTGATATCTAAATCCAAGTATGTTGAGAGAAAACTTCTTTGTTACTGTCTATAATTTATGATGACAACACAATTTCTTCTTGAGTATTGCTCAGTTGCATCAAGTTGATCTTTCAAGATGTTGATTTCTTGTTCATGAGTTTTGGTACTTGTTTTGACCTTTTTAATTTGTTCCTTCAAATGGTTGATGTTAAAATCATTTTATTTGACCTTGTCGTTTACTATGTTATTTACAGTCTCTTGAATTTGACTCTTAAATATTTCATTGCTTAGCAACACGTTAGTGAGTTAATTTACTAATATCAAACCTTCATTTTGGATCAGAATGTTTATTATCATCTGTTTTAAATTATTTTCTTTTTATTGAGAAAAGAGTTGTTCATTTTTTTTTTTATTATAATTTTTGGTTGAAATATCTTCAATTGATTATTAAGATTGAAGGCTCTAGAAGTTGATAGTTGAAGCTAATCTGAGGTTGTAGAAGCTTTAACACTTTTGGTGTGGAAGGTTTAGCAATTTGGCTCTTGTTTAGTGTTTGCCAAGTTTAGTTAATTGTTTTTTAATTTTAGGGAAATCCCCAAAGCTTGTGGGGTTAGTAATGGTTAACGATAAATGAGACCCCATTCTTGGACGTAAATCTATGTCCTTTCGCACGGAAAGTGTCAAGACTCAAAATATAGTTATTGCAAAAGTCATTCAGTCATCCAGTTAAATTTTCAGCATCAGTAAATATGTTTATACTACATGGTAAATAACCAACTAAAATATCCAGGGTTGGCAAAATTCTGTTTTTTTTTTAAAAAAACCCAGTCCAGTGAGTTTTTTTAGGTTTTATTAATTTTTATCTTTTATTGTTATTTAAATTTTTTTTGAAACATTTTATTAAAAAAGAAGCTATAAAAGTGACTAATAAAGTGAGGAATAGTAAGTAAATTTAAACAAAATTAATACAAATTACAAATAGGCTGATATGTTTACTTTTTGACATACTGACGTGGCCATTAGCTATAGCCTATATAATAAACTACTATTACCAGAAAATTGATCAAACTTGCATTCAGATTTGTCCCACCTAATTGTATTAAACATATATTTATAATTCTCATTGTATATTGAGAATTGGGCATGATTCATACCAGATTTTTCCACATCAAACTAAGAATGATTATAATCAAAGAGTATAGGTAGCTTGATGCTTTTGGATGAGTGGTAAGTTAGGGGAGCAGAGCAAATGCTCTAGTGTTACACAAGAGCAGCCAAACCAGCAACATACAACATTGGCCATTGCAGTTCAATATAGCACCAGACACTACAAGCATTGAGTGTTTGTTTACTGTGTATTTTTGCAGAACAAGCCAGAGATATCTTGGCCAGTACTCACTAGGCATACTTTATTTAGTGATTCATATTTCTATTTAGTGGCAGGAATGAAGAATATAATATTAATATAGTTATTTGGAAAAATTCAAAAATCTTCTACTTAAATTTTATTTTAAGAAATTAATTGCAAAAGGCAGCCATTAGACACTTTGATTAAAACAAAATATTTTTTTAGCAATGCAGATAAAAAATTGCCTTGAGGTTTCTGTAAATTCTTTTCAAAACTCCAAACATGCCCTGCTACCTCAAGATCAATCAAAAGAGTATTCTAATTATTTGGACTTGTCTGGTCTAAGGTAAGGAATAGGTTGGGCAGTGGCAAGCAGAGTTGGCATTAAAAAACCCACCCAATAAACTCAATAGAACCTGACCTCAGTGGGTTTTTTTGGTTTTTTTAAATTTTCATTTTTTAAGGTATTTAAAAGCATTTTATAAAAATAATGTTAATAGTAATAATATTACCGAACATATTACTATGTAATAGTAGAAAAAAAAAATATATATACTAACATTTTTTGTGAATAACATGCTACCAATTGATAAATACAACCTTCATAAATAATGTCAGTCATGAGAATGGAAATAAAACTTTAGCCTCAATTCAATTCTTTAAATTCTTTCCATTACACAAAAATCAAAACAAGCATTTTACTGCATTTACCACTAATTAGATAAGTAGGCTATAATAAATGTTCCTATATAACCTATTATGAAAAATATAAGAGAAACTTGCAACAAAAATTAAAAAATTGCCAGAAACAGGTAAGAGAAATGGAGACTTGTTTTTAATTTCTATACTGTCTATATATTTTGACAAGTTTTTGTGCCTTGTCACTGCCCAGCTTATACCTTATCTATGGCTGGACAAGTTCAAATGATGAGAATACTCTTTCAATTGATGCTGAGCTAGCAGGCCATGTTTTGAGTTTTGAAAAAAATTTGCAGAAACCTTGAGGCAGTGTTTGTCTGATTTTTCATTCCTTTGGTCAATTACTGACCACCAATAACTTGGAGATATCATAGTCAGGAATTGCTTGGTAAACATTCTTTTGAAAAATACATCAACATCCTTCAGTTTCAGTAACATTAGCCCAGGACCTAACTTAGAATAATATGCTTATTTTCTATTTGTTTTTCAGAGCATAAAATAATGGGTTATAATTTCGAAATGTCCTTAATAAACTATGTTTCAAAATATATGGCCTATACTTTTTATTCTATTTGTTTTTGTTGATAATAACACACAGCTAAAATATATATATATTTTTGTAGTATGTACTAATATTTTTGACATATTTGTTATTTTTATTACAGATATTGTAAAAATATACTTCATATTTTTGCAGTGTGTTAACAATTAATAAGGATTGCATATCTAAGAACTTTACAAAAAATATACAACCACATTGCTCTTAATCTAACCCTGCCATGCTAAAGAAAATATTTTGTTTTAATCAAAGTGTCTAATGGCTGCCTTTTGCAATTAATTTCTTAAAATAAAATTTAAGTAGAAGATTTTTGAATTTTTTCGAATAACTATATTAATATTATATTCTTCATTCCTGCCACTAAATAGAAATATGAATCACTAAATAAAGTATGCCTAGTGAGTACTGGCCAAGATATCTCTGGCTTGTTCTGCAAAAATACACAGTAAACAAACACTCAATGCTTGTAGTGTCTGGTGCTATATTGAACTGCAATGGCCAATGTTGTATGTTGCTGGTTTGGCTGCTCTTGTGTAACACTAGAGCATTTGCTCTGCTCCCCTAACTTACCACTCATCCAAAGGCATCAAGCTACCTATACTCTTTGATTATAATCATTCTTAGTTTGATGTGGAAAAATCTGGTATGAATCATGCCCAATT
Organism: Diplosoma virens; assembly: GCA_963680785.1. Taxonomy (NCBI): domain Eukaryota; kingdom Metazoa; phylum Chordata; class Ascidiacea; order Aplousobranchia; family Didemnidae; genus Diplosoma; species Diplosoma virens. Next base: position 19,932,307 of record OY796880.1, on the reverse strand, counting down.
CTCAATATACAGTGAGAATTATAAATATATGTTTAATACAATTAGGTGGGACAAATCTGAATGCAAGTTTGATCAATTTTCTGGTAATAGTAATTTATTATATAGGCCAGGGCTTCTCAAACTGTGGGTCACAACTCCAAATGGGGTTGTGTAAAAAACTTTGGGGTTGCAAAACAAATTAGCTTTTTGTGCTTTTGAAATTGCCTTTTTACAATAATATTTATTGACAATCAAAAACTAGAATAGGAAAAGCATCATTATGCCATTGTTGCTTAAGGATAGTAGGCAGTTAAAGGATTTAATTGACAAAATAAAGCCTAAAACAGAATGAAGACCTTTTTCTTTTTTTAGGAAATACCTGATTTTGGAAACAAAAATTACAAATCAGAGCCTAATTCCAAGTGAAGATTTTTTTTTTCAGAGAGAACACCTGGTTTTTGTAATTTGTTAATTTACTTTAGGTTACTATTTTCTTTTCTTGTTGTTACATAGTTTTTCATGTACATGCATGGTTTTCCATTGGAAAAAACTAATGTAAAATTAGCTTACACATATTGTGGTCACATAAAAATTTTTAAAATGGGGTCATAGAACAAAAAAGTTTGAGAGGCCCTGATATAGGCTATATCTAATGGCTATGTCAGCATGTTAAAAAGTAAACATATAAGCCTATTTGTAATTTATATTAATATTTGTTTGAATTTACTTACCATTCCTCACTTTATTAGTCACTTTTATAGCTTTATTTTTAGTTAAATGTTTAAAAAATAGGATCCGTTCAAAATCTTAAATGACAAAATCCCAAAAGGCAAAGGTCAAAATGTTTTAATAAAAAATTAAGAAAAAAAAGAATAATTTTTATTAAGATATTTATTTGCATATATAAAGTGCTGAGTGGTTTGATATACTGACTAAAGTGTAAACACAAAGAAGGCTGGAGCAAAACTACATAAAAACATTAAATTGAAACATTCATTATTTTTTTCTATTTTAAAGAGAGAGACATTTTATTTTTTTCACCTTGCACACATTTGAAAAACAATTTTGGACAAATACTGAAAATTACAAGCTATTCATTGTACAAAAATCAGGAAACATCAAAGATCCTTCAAGGTTATCAAGTCAAGATGCTTCCTGATAAAAGTAACAATCAATTATCACTGCTGACAAAAACAAAGAAATGAACAATAATTCCAAAACATATAATAACTAAGAGAAAAAAGAAAACATTAACTATTTCACAAAGAAAAGCAAAACAAAAGCATAGCAACAAGAAATATGCAAGATCACTTGTGAGAAACAAGAAACAAAATTAAATTTGTAAACTCAGTAAATGTTTTTTATAATTTTTTTTTAATGAAACCCACTGTATACCCTTAAATTCAGCTTCTATTTGACCCCATAATATAGAACTTCTATAAGAAACGAGATTTTTACTAAAATTTTTATTAATATGAGGTATAAAATATGTAAGAAGTTTTGTATTTCTTGTATTGTGATTATGAATTTCAGTCAATTTATTAAATGAAGCATAAAATTTTTGAAGTAATTTACTATGATACAGTTGATACATAAATTTCAGTAATTCTAATAAGTACGTATCTTCCAGTTGTAAAAAGTTGAGTGTTTTGTAAAGAGTCAACATTGGGGTGAATTTAATCAAGATAAAATAATTTTTAAAATTTTATTTAATTTAACTTCAAGAGATATTTTATTAGCTGTTGCTCAAACAATTATTCCATATAGTATCTTGCTGTAAACCAAGGTGTAATATAGCATACAAAGGGTTTCACAACAACTATGCAAGAAATCTATGCTATTGGCTCAATGAGGTCCAAGTGCAAGAATATTTTAAAGTCATTAGATATATTGAAATATCAATCTTATAATGCATTTACGAGGTGTGACAAAAAAGAAATCGGAATGTTGTTATAAAAATTGTAATACAACATATTTTGATAATTTATGAATTGTCCCTTTCAAAGTACTCCCCCTCCAAGTCAATGCACTTTTGCATTCAATCCTGTCACCCATAGAAGCACTTGATGAAATCCTTTTTTTTGAGTTTTTTCAGCTTCCTCATTACTGAGGCCTTGATTTCTTCTAGAGACAACAAATGAGTTCCATTTAATACAGCCTACAGCCTGGGAAAAAGCCAAAAGTCACAAGGTGCTAAATCTGAGGAAATAGGGAGGGTAGTCAAGAGCTGTTATTTGTTTTTTCACCAAGAGCTGCCTCACACTAATTGCCTTGTGCACAAGTGTGTTGCCATGATGGAGAAGCCATAACATGTCACTCCACAATTCCTGGCTGCTGTGTCAAACTCACTTATGGAAGCAAATTAGAACCTGCTAGTATCAATGCTGATTCACTGTTCTAACCTTTAGGCACAAATTCATGATTAACCATACCTTTCAGATCAAAAAAAGCAATCAACCTGACCTTGATTTTTGATTTTGACATGCACACCTTCTTGGGTCTGGGTGATTCTGCAGTCTTTCACTGCATGCTTTGCCTCTTTGTTTCAGGATCATATTGAAAAACCGAGTTTTATCTCCTGTGATGATCTGCTTAAGAATATTTGGACCGTCTTTAATTTTCTCCAGCATGTCTTCAGAAAATTTGACTTGGTTTTGCTTCTGGTCTTCCAACAAAATCTTGGGCACCATTTTGGCACACACCTTTTGCATCCCCAGATCATGCAGCAAGATCATCTGCACTGATTCTCTTTTTAGGCTCGATTCATCTGATATCATTTGTACTGTCAACATGCAATCACTTTGCACCAACTGCTTCACTCTAGTGATGTTTTCATCTGTCCTTGTTGTGGAAGGTCATCCCATCTTAGGATCATCCTCCACTTCCTTGTGGCCTTTCTCAAAACATTTGCGCCATTTGAAGATTTGTGTCCTTGACATCACATCTTCACCAGAAACCTTTTAAGAAGTTTAAAACACTTGGTTTGGGTCCTCAATTTCACCAAAAATTTCAAGTTGATTCGTTTCATTCTTGAGCTACTAACAGTTTTGTAACAACCAACAGCACAGAGTACAAACAAATGCGATGCAAAGTAACAAAATTGTGACAAAGGCTACCAACAATATCTTACATAAAAGCCTGAAACACAAAAACAGAAAGACTAATGTTAGAAATTGCAACACAATAGACCTAAGAACACATTGCTTCACAGTGAGCAAGTGGCTTGCCAATTGGCATTGTGCCAAGAGCATGGTTGATACAGTCCAGTTTCTTTTTTGTCACACCTTGTATTTGTCATTTAAAATTATAAATCTCAATTCAGGATTATGATTGTTTGGGTTTTTGTCATTCAGGATTGTGACCTAGACCCCTCAAAAACAATTTAAGTAACAATAAAGTATAATAAATAATAAAACCCAAAAATGCCCAATGCTGGGTCATTTAAAAAAAAAAGAATTTTGCCAAGCCTGGTGATAAGGCACAGAAACTTGTCAAAATACAGGGTGTCCACAAAGTCCTTAGACAATTTCAACTGAAGTTGGAAATCTCCAAAAATGTTTAAAATCAAGTAAATAGTGAAGTTTTTATTCAAAGCATTAATAAATTTCTATATGAGCCCTACAGACACATGAAAAGTAGCTTCATCACTAAAGCAAATGCAGTTAAGAAAGTGACCATCCTCTTCGATTTTTCCCAAAATGTTACAAGCAAGTTCTTTTATTTATTTAATTTCAATTATTTTATTTATCTTATTCATCTCTGAAATAAAAAAGTAATATTAGCAAAACCTTTAATAATAACTGATTAATATGCAAAAAAAATTATTTTGATAACACTTCTCAAAGTTTTTTAATGAATTTATAAAATTGTCTAAAGACTTTGTGGACACCCTGTATATAGACAGTATAGAAATTAAAAACAAGTCTCCATTTCTCTTACCCGTTTCTGGCAATTTTTAATTTTTGTTGCAAGTTTCTCTTATATTTTTCATAATAGGTTATATAGGAACATTTATTATAGCCTACTTATCTAACTAGTGGTAAATGCAGTAAAATGCTTGTTTTGATTTTTGTGTAAAATGGAAATAATTTGAAGAATTGAATTGAGGCTAAAGTTTTATTTCCATTCTCATGACTGACATTATTTATGAACGTCGTATTTATCAATTGGTAGCATGTTATTCATAGAAAATGTTAGTATATAGATATACATTTTTTTTTTGCAGTTACATAGTAATATGTTCAGTAATACTGTTACTATTAATAATAATTTTTATAAAATGCTTTTAAATACCTCAAAAAATGAAAAATTAAAAAACCCACTGAGCCCAGGTTTTATTGGGCGGGTTTTTTAATGCCAACCCTGAAAATATCCTTATAAATCTTATTCAAATAGAATTTTTTTTTTATTTTTATTATGAACAATACTACTAAAGTTAAACTTAATATGGCAGAATTAATTGCAGTTGTAGATTGTCATGGCACATATTGGCAAGCTAAAAGGATATTATATTTTGATAATAGGAAGTATCAATAGGATTACATCTTATACATTTCCATAATAACAAAATTTTTAACATGGTGCTTGTAAATATTGCTAGGATATAAAGGGTTAAACATTACCAATAAAAAGATTCTGACCAACAGGGATTTACATGATCTATTGAATAAATACAGGAGTGAGTCAAAAAGTGATGCAATTTTTTTGTTATATTAAATACAGAACACCAATCATATCAAAACAAATCATACATCAAAATTAAGCTGCACGTCTGAGGTTCACACTGTTATTTCTCAACATATTCACCATTGCATTTAATAGCTGTGTTCCACCATTATATGAGGGCATGTATTCCAGTGTTGTAAGACTCAGGTGGTTGTTTACAAAGCCAGTTTTTGACCGCAATTTTCACTTCTTCATCTTTGCCATAATGTTTGAATCTTCTGAGAGATGGTAATCTGAAGGTGCTAAGTCAGGGGAGTATGGAGGATGTGGCACTGTTGTCTGCCCAAAAGAAGTAATTGCTTTCCTTGTTCTGATGCTTGTGTGTGGTCAGGCATTGTCATCTTCTAATGGGGTTGCTATTTCACAGTAAGCTCATCTAAATATATGCTTTGCCTTATTTATATCCAAAAACACATAAAACACTTGAATTTCAGAATTATAAAACACATTAATATCTATACCAAACTTTGTAAGGCATTATTAAAAGACCTGTTTCTTGCATTACTTTTTGATGCCACTTGTAGCTAGCTTTTTGTATCTCTAGGTTATCACAAATTTTAATGCATAGACATTACAATCACTTTTTTAAACTAATAAAGGTTGCATTTTTTAAAAAGTTTAACACATGTTCTAAAACTAACGAAAGTATTTCAAGTAAATTGCACAACAAAGTACAAACAATTGTTTTAGTTTCCTGTTTCAGATTGACAAAATATTGTTACTAATACAGTACATTTAAATGTCCTCATTTGTGTCCATGTCAGTTTTTAACAATGGTAAATTATAATAAGCGTATATAAGAAAATGAGATTATCCAATTTATCTATTCACAATTCGCTTAATTCAGGTGAAAAATTTGAAGGATTGACTTGTAATTTGTTATTGAAAATATAACTATTTTTCGCTATTGGTGAAGTTTAAACATACTAAGTGTTGTAAATTAGTAGTGAGTTGTTGTTGTTAAATAAAAATTTTCCAAGTACCCTTAAAATTTTACTTTCTTTTAGGCATGGAAATTTTGTAATGTCATAGTCAGCATATATAATTATAAAAATGTCTTTTATGACTGTTATTGAAATGGGTTGAAGTTATACCAAAGCTAGAGTAAAAAATTATAAATAAAAGAAAAGATAATTTTATCAAATAATCTGTTTCAAAGTAATACACTGCTAGTTGTTTGTGAATGAATGTTGATGCTTTTTGTAAATGTTTTTTTATGAATAAATTGAAGGATTATTTTAAAGTGTGACTCTTTGTATTAACCAAACACAAATTGATGAATTTAGGAATTTTTATTTACTTTCAAAAATGGTATCAGCAAATATTAGTATATTGCTTGAAGTAAAAGATTTTTCTTCCCAAAGCTTTTCATCTGACACTCTTCAGGGGAAATCGTCAGAATGAAGTAGAATTGAAACCGAACTAATTTATAAAGGGAGAAAGTAGAGTTCTCATTGGCTGAAAGAGTCAACCAATGAGAGAAAAGATTAAGAAATTTAAGAAATTTTCAAAGAGTAATTTTTCAAAGGAGAAAGTAGAGTTCTCAATGACTCTTTCAGCCAATGAGAACTCTACTTTCTCCCTTTATAAATTAGTTCGGTTTCAATTCTACTTCATTCTGACGATTTCCCCTGAAGAGTGTCAGATGAAAAGCTTTGGGAAGAAAAATCTTTTACTTCAAGCAATCTTCAAATTCTGTACCACCAAATGTTTATTCAAATATTAGTATGAATACATAACAGCAATCTTTCCTTAATTTTTTACTCATAATGCAGGGTGAAGCATAATGCCTTTTTTGTAAGTAATACCTATATTTTCATAAAACAATGCTTAACAACTTTTCAACAAGTTAATATCTTTTTTTTAATGCAATAATGAATGCTTTGACATATAAATGTTTTTAAATACAAAAAGTGTGTTACTTATGCCCCACCTTGTATTTTCACTATTTCATTAAACTTCTTACTTGCTTTGTACAACATATAAAATTTTTTCAGAAAAAATGGCAAGAAAAAAGTCTTATGGATTAGGGTTTTTTTTTAAGTGTTTACATTTAATTGCATTTAGTATTATTGAGCAGCCAACTGAAGGTAAATTCACAGCTCAAGAATGTGTGGATTTAGGCTTTGGATCACAACTTATGTGTGGTTCTTGTGCACTTCTTCCACAATTCAATCTTACTTTGCTTGAAGAAGATTGTAAACAATGTTGCCAAAGTGAAGCAGATGATGATGCTGCAATGAAATTTCCCTATGCTACCTTGGAAGTATGTGGATGAAAAATTGGACGTTACCCCCAAGTCCAAGCTTTTGTGAAAGGCCACAAGTCAAAAGCATTTAGCAATCTTAAGATTAAATATGTTCGTGGACAAGAGCCAATCATTAAACTATTTAATGCTCAACATGAAGTAAAAGAAACTCTTGGCATCAGTAAATGGAACACTGATAGTGTGGAAGAATTTCTCAATGAAAAGCTAGTTAACTAAATTTAGAAAAGATCCAAAAACTGTTAGTTGCAAAATTTACTCTTACATCGGAGTTCTGCAACTTCTAATATTGAAACTGTAATAATATAATTGCTTAAAAGATTCTTTGTACTTATTGCTTAACCCATTAACGCCTGAAAATTGTTAAACAAAATTAAAATTATCATATTTTTGTAATCACATCTGCCCAATGATCTTCTTAAAAGATCACCTGTTTTTTTTGTCATAATTTTCATGCTTCTTACATATTTTATCCAAAATATATTTTTTTGCATCTAAAATACAAATATCTTACTAATTATCATAAAAAGAAACTTAAAAAAATTTGGGCATTAATGGGTTATTGTTTGTACTGTGTTTTGTTTATTTAGCCAATGTAAAAAGAAAATTTTATCAACTACTAACAACAAGCATCTTGTATTTTTACTAATTGTGCAATTTTTAAAGTATCTGTTATGCTTATATATAACTTTTTTTTATTGTTTGGTTAAAGTTAATTGTCTGCTGACACTTATTGGGGGATAAGTAAAGCACACAATAAAACTCCAGAGATTACAGTAAATTTCAATTTCTATCTCCTGGTGTCAAATTGATGAAGAAACTTTTAAAAACTGTTATGGACAAAAGTTTCTGATGTATTTTGGCATTAGATAAAATGAAGTACTTAGCCAAACTTTATTACATTAAGAGTGCATTTTGTTTTAATGTTTGTGATGTCTGGTTGCATTTCAGTAATATGCAGTTGATGTATTCTGCAAGTATTTCTTTTAATGTCTTAGTACTAGTTTAAATGCATTTAAAGTAAATAATATTCTTAAATAGTTGATCAAATTACTACATTTAATAAATATTAACCATGATTTTAAATCAAATTTGTTAATTATTTTTTTGTATTAATGCTTAAGGTGTTAAAATTTTGTAGTTTTTTTAATCAAATAAATTAAAGTTATGGATGATGAAGCAGAAACTTATAGATTGTGGAGAATTCGCAAGACTGTAATGCAAGTAAGTGTTTTGTTGTTTTAGTACAAAACGATATTTTTGGTGTAACTGCATCTGTATGGCTACTGCAGAACAGATAGTTCTTACAGTTATATATATGGCTTTTGCAGAACAGATAGTACATTTCTTACAACTTCTATAAAGGCAATATGTCTTTTAATTTTCAACTCTTGCTTTAGCTTTGTCATGATAGAGGCTATCTAGTAACACAACATGAACTGGATCAATCACTTGATGAATTTAAAGAGGAATTTGGTGATAGGCCAAGTATGCGAAAGCCAGCTCGGCAAGATCTTACTGTTCTCGTTGCACACAATGATGATCCTACTGATCAAATGTTTGTTTTTTTTCCAGGTTTGTGCAGTTTCAAAAACTTTTTTTTGCTAATATTTATTTATATTGACTCAAATTATTCTTTATGCATTTCTGTTAATTTCTTATGGTTGGTGGTGTGTTACCCAACCCATTTCTAGGGTTGAGAGCATAGATCAACTATGCAGTGTCCCAGTAATTGGAAAATTGTCTAAGGCCAGGGGCAAATTTTAGTGGAGGCATATCGAGAAATAGTAATATAATTCTGACAATTTTCAAAGTAGTGTGTCTTTGCAAAAGCTTTTCAAGTTTTTGCAATGCTTTTGCAGCCATTGAAGACCACCAGTACCCATCTCAAGAAGGGATTGTGAAGATTTTTTTTCAGATCCCATAACCTTACTCCTAACCTTCAATTACTTCATGAACCTCTAATTCTCTGTCCTCCCAAACCCCTCTGGTCTTTGCCTTTCTTTTATTCTATCTCTTATCATCTTGTTCTCATCATGATCCTCCTTCCCTCAGCAATGCTGCTGTTTTCAATCAATCCACCCTCCCAACCACAGCATCACTGCCTGTACTCATGGCTTGGTTCCTGGTGGGCTAGGGAAGAGAGGAGCAGGCATTCATATATATATATTAAATTTCTCACTGCCACCTCTCTTGATTGGACACTAGGCCACCAATTGTAGCGCTGAGACTTACGCCATTCTTCATGCTCTTAAATTGTGTTTCTCATTCCTTGTCATGTAACTATAAATTCGTGCACTCTATTCTCTGATTCCCAATCTGTCCTGACAACTCTCTCTGATCCCTTGCCATACCTAATACCCAAATTACTCACTGACACCCAATCTCTTCTCAACTCTCTATCCAAATTCAAGGTATAGTCCATTTTCAATGGATACCTGGTCATTTTTCTCTTCCAGGCAATGACTTAGCAAATACTCTTGCTAAAGTTGGTGCCACTCATGACCTTTCCACCATACCACTCTCCCTCTATCCTTTTATTTCCTCTCAGAGGCGCACTCAGGGGGCTGATTTGAAGGTCATGTCAGCCCTCTTTTTACCTGATGTCAGTCCCCTTTGCACACTGATAAGCAACAAGATAAAACTTTTGCGCTGATATGTAAAGTGGTGTTGCCAACTTAACTATAATAATTGGTTTCTGTTTTTGTTTCCTCAAAGGGTAGAAATGAGCATGTTTTTGCTATGTTCTTAGGTTTTTTTTCAGACAGTGTCCAAATTTTTAGCAAAATGTCCAAAAAATTTTAAGCATTTTCAGCAAAATGTCTGAAAAAAAATGTCATTGGTTTGTACAAAAGTTTAATTGCATTTACCATTTTTAATATCTACTATGTTCAACAAAAATTTTGCTTGATGCTTTAACTATACACTAAACATCATTCACTTCATGACAGACACCCCTATATACAGTAGATGAGTTTCAATTGCCAAAACAATTGCAAAAACCGTTGTTTACATTTTACTGCATTTAAAAAGAAACTCAAAAACTTGAATCTTTAGTCAAATATGCTGCTTGCACACTGGATGTGGTAACATGATGCCTATTGTTTAAGTCTGAGCAACAGTCATTTTATTCCAAGTTTTTTATCTATAAATATCTAGTTTATCATCTTTTGTGACAGAGTTTGCTTTCAGAAAATTATGCAGGATATTGTAGTTTTGTCTTAGCTTAAGTACATTATTTAATAAAGTAGTAAAGCCCTTATACAAGTCGTAATTTAAGATTACAATTATTAATTGTGTGTAACAGTTTACCTTACAACCTTAAAAAAACTTTTAATACTGTAGCTTTTTAGGCTAATTGTAGCAATTTCTATGACATAATAATTTCGCTAGTTTATTGCTGATGGACACTGAGATTTTAAGATTTATTCAAATACAGTAAAAAATGTGATATTGAGTATACTGTTATTACAAAACCATTAAATCTGCTAAAACTTATTGTTTATATTATGCAAACAAAATTTTTGAGCAACTTGAAATTTTATTTTTGTAAAATTATAAGTAGCCTATAACTCTTCAACTATGTTCCTGACTTAAACTCATTTTAGAAATGAAATAACAAATAAGGCTAATGAAAAAACAAGACTTAAGAAGTTTACTTACTTTTTTAAAACAACACTAGAATGATCGGTAGCACTACTTGGCTTTTAAACATTGAGATTAAATCTCCAAAAAAAGATGCAGCCATTGTGCAACCTCACGACGCAATAAAGCCCTGTGATGGCTCAAAGCATCACTTGCAGAGTTTACTAAACTAGGCAGTTATTAGGAAAAAATGTGGGGTGTGCGGGGCAAAGCCCCCACATTTGAAAAGATGTTGATTTGAAAATTAATTACTTGTTTGGTCTAATGATTTGCCATGTTACAGTTCTCCCACTGTACTTCAGGCAAACTAGTCGTTTTTTCATACTTTGTCTAGCATCAAACCTTGTTAAACTCTTGACTAACAACTTTTGACATAAAACTTTTGTGTTTTTTTTATTACTGTATAGAAAATACTATTTAAATTTTGATAAATAGTTTTGCTTCACAAAAATCCTTTTATAATCTATCATTTTATCATCTTGTTCATAACAGAGGAGCCAAAAGTGGGTGTGAGAACAATCAAACTTTACTGTCAGCGGATGCAGGAGGAGAACATTCAGCGTGCAATCATTGTTGTGCAACAGAACATGACTCCCTCTGCACGCCAGTCACTCTTTGACATGGCTCCAAAATACATTCTCGAGCAGTTTCTTGAGCAAGAATTGCTTATTAACATTACAGAACATGAGGTAAGTATTGAGTGCTGCTTTTTAACTATTTAATCACATTGTTGTTTTTCTTGGAGAATTTATTCTAACCTGCTAATAAACCTAAATGTGTACATGTAGCTCAGGCATGGAAACTTGTGAACTTAAGCAGGCAGCGAATTCAGGCATGCTAAATCAGTTTTTGACATTTGGTAAATAATAATTTTTGATATTTACTTCAGCATTTAAACTAGATTATGCAGAAACCAGACTCCTTTGTAGTAATAAATTTTTTATTAAAGCAAACCATTTTTAAATATTTTTAAAATCAAAATGTTTGCAAATCAAAATCCAGTTGATCACAAATATACATCGGTTTGGTATTTAACACTTAAGTATAAATGTTCTGTTTCAATAATTGACATTGTTTTTTGCCCATTAGTTCCATTTCATTTTATACTTATCCTCCTGACTTGCAGGAAAATGTTGGAAATGCTATACATAGGGCAAGCAATTAACCTCAACCTACTTCAAAGATATTGCTGTCTTATTAATTTTTTTTTTTTTATAGTGATATGACTGAAATTTGGAACTGCTTGCCAAGACCTCTCAGTGGGGGAAATTGCTGAAAAGTGTCTTTTCAAGGGACACAACAAAATGGCTGGAATTGATTTTAAACTGAAGCAATGTTGATCATAATCACAACACTCTTAACCACTGAACCATGCTGCCATCTTAATAAGGTTGAAAAGTTTTTCCTATCCCAACTTGGATCAATAACGATAAAGAGTACAAATCATTCTGGTTTTATGACTAGTTTTAACTATGAAAAAAATTGTTGTTTAGGTTTACTAACAAAGTTAATCCAAAAGACTCCATGATTTTTAATGCAAAGTTACAAATTCTATAGCATTCTCAAGCCAGATAGAAATAAAACTTCATTGTAGGCTACTTTGCTTTTGGCACATAATTTGACGTAATTTCTAGCAGTTTTATTGAAATGCATTTATTAGCTGTGGCTGCATCAAGCAAAGAAGGGGTGTGAGATATTGGTATCAAAGATCCTGCTAGCACAAAATTTGGCAATGTGCAGAATTTAGAGTTCTTTTTTTGATTAATTTAATTATTTACTCAAATAGGGAATATATTTTTAGAAAAAAACAAGAGAGGCTGCTCCCCAAATTTTTGAAAAAAACAAGGGGCCTGTCTCAAAGTAATATTTCATATATGGGCTTATAAGTTTAAATCAAATTCTTTGACACTGACTTGCATTTCTATTTTTTTGGTTCATTTTTATGCTCAGTCACACTTATAATTTTTGAAAGTTTTTATGACACTAATAATTAGAAGCAAACAGTCTTCAGTCCAGCAATCAACCAAAAACAAATAAAATTTTAATCCAAAGTCTCAGATTTTGTTGAAATTGAATTAAGATTAAAGAGAATTTTATCTTAATTGAAAAAAATTGGATTTTTCAAAATCAGGTTTGTGATTTCGAAATCATAGCATTTTCAAAATAACCAATTTTTGTGCTCATTCAACAATAATATGTAGTATCACAAGTATTTTCTTCACTGTTTCCTGTCAATACCAGGGCTGGGAAGTAGGAGTAAGGAGTAAGAGGAGTCAGAGTTTTTCCAAGGAGTAAGAGTAACAAAAAATATTTATTACTCCTTACTCCTCTACTGCATTATTGGTTTGCCCCATACTGTCTTGAATTTTTAAAACATTGTAATTGAAAAACTGAAACTGATTCCAAATGAAGGTTTTTTAAAAAATAACCAATGGTATGGACAGTGCCTTAAAAAGACTGTTTTTTGACAATTCTTTTGGCCAAATCTCATCAGTAGAATTCATTGGCAAATGATGAACTGCAGGGTGGGGCATAAATATCGCAACAACAGTTCAATCTAAATTTTATATGTTGAAAACCAATTTTTTAACTGTTTCTTGCCTTGCAGATTATAATTATTAAATATTTTCAATTGTTGGGTTGTTTAAATTTGATTTATTATGAAGTTATTATTGAAAAGGGAGACTATTATTAGAATGCATTATGCGGGATGCTCCAATTCTAAGATTGCAAAGAGTCTTTTGGTGGACAGATCAACTGTTTGGAGAACTTTGAAGTGATATAAAGAGCATGGTGACTTTGAGGATCGGCCTTGAAAAGGAACACTTTGATCACAACTAGGGTTTGGGAACCAGGGTCCCGGTTTCGAGAATTCGCGAGATTTTGCAACATTTTAGGTTTTCTGTTTCCCAGTTTTTTATGACTAAAAATTTTCAGTTTTGTAAGCTTTTGTACGTAATATCACTATGACAGCTTTGTGATGTGTCTAAAGCAAAATCATCCTGTCTGTTCCGATTGTGACGACACAATGCTTCTTGTCCCATTTTTTAAGCTGTTTCCTGTTGATTATGAGATAAACAGGTTTGAGTCAGTTTAGTACTGTCATTGCTCTTGAGCAAGTAGTTGAAATTCAGATGCAGTGTATTTAGTTATGGAGCACGTTAATCAGTCTAAACTTTGGAAGCATTTCACTTGAGATTACAGTCAACCCTCGATTTAACGGATTAATGCGGAAATGCAGTTGTCCGTTATTGGAAAATGTCCGTTATTCGAAAAGACACGGATTTTACGTAGTGTAAATGCACAATACACGTTTTGGTTAGAATCACTTTATTATTGTTATGTAGCAGAAACATACTGCGCCTAAAAAATCGAATAATTTGGCAGCAAGATCTTATATGAAGCCTATGCACCAATGCAGTATAAAATAGAGTACAGTACATAAATTTAGTCCGAGTCTGAGATGACCATAGGCTCCTGACTGGTGCATGGTACAGGATTGATTGATGTCGTGAGACCAGAATCGCTTTGCGGAGTAAAAAAGCTGGTAATCTTTCTTTGACGTCCCATCATATGCTGTTCTTTGATGATTAGCTCTTTAATCATTCGAAGACTGCCATAGTGATGAGCCATTTCAGGTAGCTGACTGTAGGATGAATAATCAATCAAAGCATCAACATAAGTGCGTAAGGTAGACAGCTTTTTTCTTGGGACAGCTATCTCTTCATCGTCAGTGCTCTCTTTCTCCTCTTCTCCTAGCACAGATGACACTATGTCGGCCTCAGACAAAAGTTCGTATCCTGGATCCAGGTGCAGCTCGCTAAGCCAATCTGTGACGTCAGCAATGGAAGTTGCTACTTCTCCTCCGCACTCCAGCATATGAAGAAAGTCTACTGCCTCGATTCCTTCGAAGTTAGTTTCTGTGTTTTCACCCTCCAACAGCTTTTTCCATGAGTTTGCTAAAACTGAAGGCCTAAGATCCTGCCAAGCTGCCGCAAAGTTAAAAATGGCCGAACGGATATTATATCTTTTTATGTTGGCCAAAGTGCGTTCTCCCCTGTTGTCAACGAACCCATCTTCGATGACCACCAGAACCTCATCCAAGTAACAGCAAATGTAATGCCTCTTCATAGCGCTAATAACTCCTTGATCCATTGGCTGCAGAATCGAAGTCGTGTAGGGAGGCATGAAGAGCACCTTAATTTTTCCATCTTCACTGGAAAGAATATCCTCACTGGGATGTGCAGGAGCATTGTCGAGAATAAGAATTGCGCGTACCTCGTCCGGAGAAATCTTCAGCACTTCTTCTTGATAAATCCGCACAGCTGGCACAAAATGATTTGAAAACCAATTGGAAAAAATTGCGGAGTTGAACCAAGCTTTCTTGGAGTGATAGTAAAAGACAGGCAAATCACGCTCAATGTTTAGACCTGCAAATGCTCGTGGTTTCTTTGACTTACCAACCACAGCAAGCTTTAATCGGTGTTCTCCTGTAGCATTAGACCCAACAAGAATTGAGAGTCTCTCCTTGCTTGATTTCTTTCCCGTGGCATTTTCCTCACATGTGCGTATCTGGGTATTTTTAGGCATGGAGCGCCAAAAGATGCCTGTTTCATCTGCGTTATAAATTTGGGAAGGAGAAAGCCCTTCATCACTAATAAGCTTTTTCAGCTTCTCACGAAAGGGGGCCACGCTGCTCTCATCTGCATCACCAGCCTCCCCATGAAGAACTTTGTTAAACAATCCGTGACGATTTCGGAATCGCCAGAGCCACCCTTCACTGCCCTTAAAATCGCTAAAGTCAAGGTGAGCAGCAAGCTTTCTTGCAGCTGCCAATATCTCGGTTCCTCTCACATTAACGCCATTGGAGCGTTCCTGCACATCCCATTTCATAACTGCCGCATCTAAAGACTCCTCCTTCCCTGTTTTCATATGCTTTCTGTTCCCAACTTTGCCACTCTTAGAAGACGCGGCATCAATACAGTATGAGGCTGCAAATTTTTCCAGCTTTTCCTTGTTCTTCCTAATGTCAGAGACAGTCTGCTTTTTTACTCCGTATTTCTCACAAACACTTTTAACTGTCGCTCCTTTCTCGATGTCTTTAATGAGTTCTAACTTTTTCACCACAGATAAATTTACACGCTTACGCTTTACAGATTTGTTAATATTGCTGCTCATCTTGTACAAAGGCTAAATGGAATGAAGGCTGTAGCAAGCTAAACTGTAAAAGAAAGTCAAACCACAAACTCACACTATCGTTGCCTAACCATTGTTGAAACAAAGCCCATTATGAAACAATACATCAGAAATTAAAAAAATGCTCTATACATTAATTGCAATTACAGTATGGCATAATAGGGCAATAATGAAAGTTAGTGTCCAAGGCTGTATGATATGCATTGCACGCTTGCTTGCACGTAAGAAGTATTTTAAAACCAAATATTTTGCTATTTATTTCAAAAAATACAAAAAATTAAAAAATTTGGCAGCTCAATTCAATGTCCGTTAAATCCGAAATCCGTTAAATCGAGGGCCGTTAAATCGAGGGTTTACTGTATAATGATGACAAAGCTAAGTGCATACATTGTTCACAAAATATGTTGTGTAAAGGTGGATCAACTAGTATCTTTTTCGTCACTTGAAAAGCAATCATAACCTTAATAGCTCAGAAAGCGAAGATCAATCTTGTTCTAAGAAAGTAAAAGTTCAGCAGAAATTGATCTTACCGTTTGTAAGTCTTAAGAAAGAAAGTTTGCAAGGTATTGTCTCTCAACTGGCATCTGTGGATGGTTTTTCTATACATTCTATTGGCAAAAGTAAGTTTATTCGTAAATTGCTTAGTGCCAAAGGCTTATGTCTTCCATCTTGGGACTCTGATATTATGAACTTAATACTCCATGAATACAATGACATTCAAAAACAAATAAAAACTAAAATTGAAATGAAGCTTAAAGGCAATTCCCATTTCAGTGTGACTATGGACGAGTACACTTCAGTTCGTTGCTGAAGATACATGAACATCAACATTTATTGCCAAAACGATGTTATAAACTTGGGCCTGATAAGAATGCATGATTCATGTTGTGCTGAAAAATTTTTCAGTTGTTGGAAAAACAATTGGCTCATTTTGGAATTACAAACATACAGACATCTATTGTCAGCATTGTTTCTGATGGTGCCTCCGTAATAAAAAAACTTGGTAAAATTACTCAACTTGATTACCAACTCTGCTATGCACATGGTGTGCACCTGGCTGTATGTGATGTGTTATACAAAAACAGAATTGTGACTCATTGCAGGTGAAGATTACGACGATGATCAAGACAAAGAAATTTATGAAGAAGGTTTTGGTATAGTGACCCCCACAATAGCATCAAATGAAGTACCAGTTTTCAATCTAGAAATAGAAAATGTACTCAAGAAGGTGTGGAAAGTGGTGAAGATATTTCAGAAAATTCCTATAAAAAACGAAGTCTTGCAGAAATATGTGTTGTTGGAACAAAACAAGGAGTTGTCACTTGTCCTAGATTGCAAAACTCGCTGGAGTTCCATGTATAAAATGGTTGAAAGGTTTATATGTCTTAAAAAGTGCATATATTTACTCGATTTGTTGATTGAACATGGCATATCTACAACTAAATTTTCGTTTCTCAATGAGCTAAAATGCACTCCTGAACCAGTGGCGGGGTAGTTGCTGACAACCAGGCCTGGGTCGTATGGGCCATATGCACTGGTGCAAAGTCTTGTTGAAAGACATGTGGCCTCTCGCTGGCCACTCCAACCATCTAGAGCTTGACCACGGTTTCCAGAACCTTGATGTAATCATTAGCGGCCACCCTGAGGCCCTCAGGAAAGAAGTAAGGGGGCATGATGTCGACACAACACCCAGGACCATAACAGAGGTAGGAAACTTTGTTGACATCACAATGGGAACTTCTTTAGGGTTGTCAGTGATGAAGTGATCGTTTTGTCGATTTTGGAGCTTGTCCTGGATAATTTTTTCTCATCTGAAAAGAATCTGACATGGCTGGACAATCCATGTTTTAGCTCATTGAGCAAGGCAGTCCCCTTGATCAACTGTCGCTCCATTAGGGCAGCTGTCAACAAGTGACACTTCCTTAAGCAGTAGTTTTTCATGTTGAGGTCCTTAGCAACTGTCCTGGAGATTGTGGACTTGTTGACATTCATTTCGAAGGCCAAGGCAGCCATGGACTTGGAGGGGTTGTCCTGGATCCTCTGCTTGACTTTAGTGACAAACTCGGGGCTCCTGATGGCATCAGAATGTTGCTTGTGGGTTTTTCTCTCTCCAGTGAAGGTCTCAGGGTCATCACAAGCTTCAAATTGCTTTTTAATTTTATAAACAAGGTCCTTGTTACAAATGAAAAAATCAATAATCTTCTTAGCAGTCCTGCCGGTGCAGAGGGCCTTGATGATGGCGTGCCTTTTTGTTATTTTTTGAGGCATTGTGTTGGGCACTACAAAAAACAATGTTGTTTAGTACAAATATAAAGCCTAAGTAAGTATTTTAAGTTTCATGTAAATTGGACAAGTCATCTCTGAGATATTTAAAATTGAAAACAATTTGAATTTAGCTGCAACACCCTGTATATGTTATAAATAAATAAAGCATAATAGTTGCTGCTTTTGCTTTTTTAAGGGTTAGTGTAAGTTACAATTGAAAGTATTGTGTATTTGATTTCTTCTTTTCATATACATACCTTTGTTATTCTTTCACTACTGTGTTTATGTTATTAAATTTTCGTACATTTGTCTTTTTATCATTCATTTATTTTTTGTGCATAAGGTTCTATTGCAAAATTATGTGTAAATTACAACAGACAAGTATTATAATAGTGGTTGCATTTATGTTTTGTTGTTTGTGTATATGAATCCCAGTTTTTTTTTGGGATCCTGGGATTAGATCAGACACTACCTGAATTCCCAGATTTTTTTTCAGAACCGGGAAATCCCAAACCCTAATCACAACAAAGTCCATTAGCTGTAAAAGCTGTCTGGGAACGGATCAGATGGAATCCAAGGAGGTCTTTGAGAAAGATGGCACTGCAGATTGGAATTAACCCCAGAACAATGAGGAGAATTGTTCATGAAGATTTACAAATGTCTTCATTCACCTTGCAACAAAAACAAACCCTCACCACATCTCAAAAGCAAAAAAGATTAGACAGAGGCAAAATTTTGTTGAATGAAATGAAGAGAGGCACAGCTGGGGAAATCGTCTGGTCTGACGAGAAGTTATTTACTATTGAAATGGCCCACAATCACCATATTGATCAAGTTATTGGGAGAAACAGTTCTTAGATTCCAGCTGAAAAGAAAAGGGTCTGTCACACCATGAAACCGCCCTCTGTCATGGTTCAGGCAGCCACTTCTTCCACCTAAAAATCTCCCCTCATTTTTGTGGATTAAAAGTGCAAAAATAATGCCAAATCTTACATCAATGTTATTTTGAAGCACATGAAAGATTCTGCTTCCAAGCATTTTGGTAGTAACAAACTCTGGACCTTTCAGCAGGATGGGGCACCAGCTCACACTGCAAATATCACTCAAGCTGGTGCAGAGAGCATTTAATGTGTTTTTGGCCCAAAGAGAAGTGGCCTCCTTGTACAATGGATCTCAATCTAATGGACTTCTCAGTTTGGTCAATATGCAAAACTAAAGCCTGTTCAAATGTTCATTCTTTTAAGGATTTAAAAACTTCTTTTACCCAATCTTGGGACCAAATTCCTCAAGAAATGCTGTGTGCCACAGCAATTGCTGCCCTGACACGATTTGAGGCTGTAGTTGCACAAAGAGGGAATTATATTGAGTAAAAGTTATTTTCAATACGTGATTTATTTGTATGTGTCAGGATACATAAATGTAATAGTTAAAAATTTTTGTATGTTATGTATTTTTTGCACTTTATTGTTGTTGCAATAATTATGCCCAACCCTGTACAGGAAAACCATGGCTTGTATAGGATTTCAAAACATTGAAAAGAACTGTGATGCTGATTGGCTGAAGAAAGCAGACATGCCATTGGTTATGTGCTCACTTCCACCACAAGTGAGAAAACTTTAGTCCATAAACAAACTTTTTGTGGCAATAAATAGAGGGTTCAAGAGACTCTATGTAAGTTGCCTCTTGTGCTGCAAGATGAAAAACGATAGTCCCACAGCTAAAATTGAAAACCAGTTAATATCAAATTTTTCCACACAAACTTTGTTATCTGGGAAATATTGACCAATAGCTGAATCTGAAATAGGTGCATTTTGAGTAGATGTACAATGACGTCTAGGGAGATCTTTTTGAGGTTTAATTTGATTTCTAATGAATTTTGGGACATGTTGTTGAATTTGTTCTTCCGGTTACTGGGACGTTCTACCTATGTACACACTATTGTAGTGGCATAAGTATTTGTATACAATATTGCTTTGCTTATGAGCAGGTAAAACATCTTGTTTAAAAGAAGGTAGCATCTTTTTGAAGAGAAAATGATTTGAAACAATTGTTGACTGTTGACTTCATTTGTTTTTGTATTTGAGGAAAATATTTCCAATCTAAGGTAATTTTAAATATACCAGACACTTTTCAGAGTCAAATCATTTGGATGTTTAAAAGTTTAAAATCTTCTTTTTTTTAATTCTGAATTAATTTTTAAATTTTTAAATTTTAATTCCTTAATTAATTTTTAAATTCTGTACAACAAAGAATTCATTCAAAAAAAGTTTGTTTTTTTTTAAAGAACTCTATGATTGAAAATACAGAAATGGAAAAATTTGAGACTGGTTTCAAGTAAAGACCTTTTTTTTTTTTAGAGAACTCCATGATTTTGTTACGGAAATGGAAAAATTTGACAAGGATTTTAAGTGGAGAAACTTAAAAAAGAAAGCTTACTCCAGAGTAGGAGTAGGATTAAGAAAACATTTTACTGCCGAGTAGGAATAGGAATAAGAATCACCACCACTCCCCAGCCCTGGCCAATACAGCATCATAAACCATACTCGAAGCTTTCTCTCACAGTTTGTTCAATCATGATTTACAGTTTCCACAAACTTTACGTCCTGGGATAACTAAAAATTCTTTTTCCTTCAGTTCTTTAGCATATGATCAAAATGATCATGGAGCTTGTCTAAAATCAGTGTCTGAAACTTGTCTGAAATAGATAAGCACATGGTCAAAATGATCATAGATCTTGTCCTAAACTGAAGTTTCACTCTTACTACTGGTGACAGCAAGCAAAGCAGGTTACACCATCTAAAAATGGCATTTCTTAGGGATCAGTCTTGGCTCCCCTCCTATTTAACATCTATACATATGATCTGCCTTCCATGTTTTCCAGAAAGTTTGTTTATGCTGATGATCTAGCATTGTTGCACTCTTCTATAAACTGGAAGGGCTTGGAGGGGACTTTAAGCCAAGACATGTCTACACTTTCAGCATATCTCCAGACTTGGAGGTTGAAGCTCAGTCACACTAAGACAGTGACAGCAGCCTTTCACCTAAATAACCAAGAGGCCAAATGTGAGCTAAAAGTCTACAACAATGACTTTTACCATTTTGTCCAATCCCTACTTATTTTGGGGTAAAACTGGACAGTCACCATTTACTGGCATTGCACAAAAAAACTATCTTTGCATGTCACACTGCTGAGGCGACTTGTAGGCTCAGGATTGGGTGCTGGTGCCAAAACACTGCACATAACCACCTTATCCCTAGTCTACTCAACAGCTGAGTACTGTGCATCAGTCTGGTGTTGCAGTGCTCATAGATAGTGTCTTAAATGACGCTTTGTGCATAGTCACTAGATGCCTGTGTCCCACTCCAACTGACCATCTACTCATACTTTCAGGCATCCAGCCAGCTGAGCTTTGCCAACTGGAGCAACACTCTTCTTGGCCCATTATGGATCTTTGGACCCTGATCATATCTTGCATGGTCTTTTACGTGGGTCCTTGGATGCTCACCAAGAGAGACTAAGATCTAGATGCCCATTTGTGCCAGCTATGCGGAGTCTTTTGGACAACCTTTGACTTGGCATCTGCACTTTTGAGTGGACAAATCACAAATGGAATGTGGAATACTGGAAAATTTTTCCAATCTCCGTGTTTTTGTGCCCAGGAACAGTGCCAGGCCTGTTGGGATGGGCTTGTCTACCAAACAGTTTGGGTTAAGCTCAACCACTTAAGAACTGGTGTTGGGCAATTCCATTCATCCATGCACAAATGGGGTCTCCTTTACTGAACTGTGAGTGTGGCACTGCTGAACAAACTGTAGACCATGTTCTAATAACATGCTCCATACTTTGGGCACCACATGAAGCATGAGGTCTGACGTTTTTGGATGACAAAACTCAATGCTGGCTTAACAACATCACTGCCAGCATCTGATCCAGGCAGTACAGCAGCCTGGGGCAGTAAAAGAATAAACCCTTGGCCCCAGTCCTGCTTGTGTATAACCTGGAGTGGATGCCCTTCCAAATGACGATGACGAATTCTTCAGCAAATTCTAAGTGGATTACCTGCAAATTTTGACCATTACTTTTTTTGTGAGTTTTAAAAGGGTTACAAGAATATATAAATACAACTTTTTAACCTTCTTTAAGTGATATAAATAATATCATTGCTTTACATTAGAAGCAACAATTGTTAGTTTATGGCATTCTCTTTCTTTACTTTTAGGAGTTTTTATGCTGCAAAGCTGAACTTCTCTATCCAAATCTATACTTACAATGGCAAACAGTTAACAACTTAACTACATAAAAATCTTTATATTTTCAAGCTGTGAAATAAAAAAGATAAGTAATGTGAAAACATCTAAATCTACAAGTAATTGAATTGCTTGAAAATTTTGCTTAACATTCACATTGATTCAAAATTATATTCATTTTAATAATTTTGTTTACACCTTTTTTTAATACATTATGACACTTAATATTACTGGTAAAATTAATTGAAATAAATTCTGCATAACAAGACCTTTTATGTACAGTAATACTTCACTTGAAAAAATTGAAGTATGTGGAATTGATGTATTAAAATTTGAACTTCTGTCATGCTTGACTGATTTTAAAAACTATTTGATCTTAGCTGTCATATTTGACCTTTGACCCCTGAATAAATACATAAAAATTTTGTAGTAAAATAAAGAATTAAATTTTCTGAAGAACTTAATTTCAAGTCTTATCTCATTTTTGTAACAAAAGTTATGGCTGTTTTAAAATGAGTTGTATCAAAATCACAACTTGTTATGGTTAAATGAGCACAAAAAGTGGTTATTTTAAAAATGCTGTGATTTTGAAACCACTCATCTGATTTTTAAACATCAATTTTTTTTAATCAGGATTAAATTCTCTTTAATCTTTATTTAATTTTAAAAAAATCTGAGTTTTTGGGTTAAATACACTGGTTGATTTGACATGGAATAACTCTTTTTGTACTAGGAACTGTGAATTATAATCCAAGCTAACATGTCAATGTAATCAACTTAGGCAGTGTTTCAACTTGACCATTTTGCCAATTTTTTATTTATACAAGCATGTTTATATAACTAATGCCATGAGGGTATTTTATGTCATTTGTCCAATAATAACGGGAAACAAGCTGCCCTGTTCTCTCTAAAAATATATCTACAACTTGAGTAAATAAAGAAAAGGTGTCAAATTCTGTATTGGAAACGAATATTTGTGGATTGAGCAGAAAATAAAAATAGGGCTAATTGGTTTTCAAACAATAAAAAATTAGAAAATATTTAATTGTTTCCAAAGAGTTTAATACGTTTTGTATATTTATTGAAAATTTTGAATCTATAGTTAACAAGTTTTTTAAATGGTGAAAAATGGGACAAAATTTTGTTGAAACATTTTGTTTTTTAAATTGTATTGTAAATTTTGCAAGACATTTTAATAAATGAAAAACTTAATAAAAAGAAGACAATTTCCTTGGCTGCAGCAATGGACACTGGGGCTGCAAATTTGACGTGCCTGATATAGGTAACTTTGCTGAAATAGTGGTTTGTGTGCCCTGGAAAAGTTTGTTTTGGTGGATGTATGTCATGGGATAAGTATGGTGTTGATTAGGGATGGGATTTCGGGACTAAATGAGAAATCCCGGCCTCGGGTTTTTCCCAGGATTTCCATTACATAATCTTGAGATTTCTTGGGATTGACGAAGCAATATAATAAATGATTGTATTGTAAAATAAACGAAGTTTATTTACTATAGTAATGGCGCAAAAACAACAAAGCATCAATGGTATCATTGTTAAGACAATTTCTGATTTTGCTCACAAAATAGCCAAGAGCTGAAAATGCACAATCGGCATTGACTGATGTTGGTTTGATGGTTTTTTGTGCTGCATACAACTTTTCTAGATTATTTGGCCTTCTTTTAGTAATTTCATAGAACATCATTTTTTTTCACACAACTCGAGAGCTTACATTATTGCATTGTTCTTCTTCATTTTTGTCATCTGCAACGAAAGCATATAGTTCTTGAGCTAAAGTCATTTGGGTTTGAGTTTCTCTATCATTATTACTTGTCACTTCTTGTTGTTCATTAGAGGCAACTTTGTCAGATCTGCTGCTGAGAAACAATCTTCATAGCAGACTTGTAGCCATTACAGCAATTTTTTTGTGGCTTACTTTGTGTCCAAGATTATCTTCAGGTCGATCAATGTAAGATGGTTTCTTGAGGTATTCAAAAAGATGTATAAGTTGGTCGTTGCGATGTTCATCGATTCAAATGCTGAATCTTTTGATTAAATCCTTGCTAATATTTGATTGCAGTTCACCAAGTTTCTTCAATACAAATGCAATTATCTTTTCTGATAGCAATATGTCAGCATCCTTGCTGGCAAAAGCATCAACAGCAACCTTAAACGGAGCAAGAACTTCACACATCTCATTTATTTCTTTCACCTCTTTTTCAGATAAATCAAAGGGAACATGAAGCTGTACCATAGCCATTTTGATCTCTTTCTTTAGTTCATAAAATCTTTCTAGCATTGCCAATAAACTATTCCACCTCGTTTTGCAATCTAAGAGAAGCATCTTTTCTCTTCCCAAATTTTTCAAAATATAGGGCTGGAGATGGTCATCATTTTTCACTGGAGATCGCCGAAAAAGCTTTACAATTTTTCGAACTTTTTGCACCACCTCTTGTAAGTTAGATGCCAAAGGAACGGCAATATTCCTTTCTTCCTCTTCAAAACAATCTTCACCTTCAGTAATGGAGTCATTTTTGGTGTCACTTTCACAATCATCCACAAGACAAATGAAATCTTTACTTGGCTTGTGCTGTGTTTTTTATATACATGTAGAACATTGCAGACATCTAAATAAATAGCATGGCCATAACATGTCACATATTCAGGACAAGTCTCTTTTCCGAATTTTACCATAAGACTTGCGCCATCTGTAACAATAGCTACCACATCTTTGTTCAGGTCCAGACCAAACAATTGCAATCGTTATTTTTATTTTTTTATATTTATCTCTATATTTATCCTCCTGACTCGCAGGAAAGCGACGGAGGCGCTATACATAGGGTAAGCAAATACCCTGACCTGCTTTCGGAGATGACAAGATATTGCTGTCCGCTAGTAATTTAGTAGAGATATAACTGCAATTTAGAACTGCTTGTCAAGACCACCAAGCAGGGGAAAGTGCCGTAAAGTATCTTTCCCAAGGACACAACAGAATGGCACAAGTGGGTTTTGAACCGAGACCATACTGATCATCAGTCTGGTGCTTTAACCACTCGACCACGCTGCCGATTCTTCAACCAGTTTAATTGCCTTTGCTGCATCAAGCTTCCTGGAATGCAAATCATTCTTAGAGAACGAAAACCACCTTGAAAATGAACATTAATGTTCATGTACTGACGATTTCTCATGGAAGTTGACTCGTCGAAAGTGATTGAAAAGCGACCATCTCTTAGTTTAATTGTATTAAGCTCTCCTCGCATAGTTTTTATTATTAGGTTGGATAGAAAGTTTTGTTGCATTTTTTGCCATGGCATTTTCAGTCTATATATTTTGGATTTGGTTAATCAATATTTATTGTCATTATATTAATGTTTTAATATTATATTTTAGATTAATTTAATAGCATTTTCTTGAGTTTTACAATTAAATTACCCTTTAAAAATGGGTTTTGACCAGATGCATATTAGACATTGCATTTTAATGAATTTAAAAAAGGCTTGAAAGCCTCCCAAGCAACAAGAAATATTCGATCTGTCTATAAAAACGAGGCCCCAAGTATCCGAACTTGTCGACGATGGTTCAAACAATTTAAATCAGGAAACTTTACCCTCGAAAACTCCCTTCGATCAGAAGACCAAGTTCTGTCCCTCTTAAGGTTTTAAAGGCTGTGGTTGAAGAAAATCCCAAACAAACTGCCAGGGAATTGGCTAAGCAGTTCAGTACTTGTCACAGGACTATCATAACACAGCTAAACAAGCTTGTTTAGCTGTGTTATGATAGTCCTGTGACAGAAACATAACTGCAGCCACCGAAAATCATCTTGAAAACTCGACTAAGCGTTTAAACATTTTGATTTTCAGAAGCCAAAAAGCTAAAATTTTTGACTACAATAGTACAAGTTATCGTGGTCACAATAGTTTTTAAATTGTCTCAAACCGACAATTCAAAATTGCTACAGCATCTACGTCTACTATAGAGCTGAGTTCAAGTAAGCCTTTAAAAAATACTTAACTAATAAGTAATTTTCAAAAATTTACTTAAGTTACTTAAGTATTTCAAGTAATTTTTAAAATACAATTTGGTAGCCTATACAACCTGATGCCCAAAATTCAATCACCCTTTTGATAATTTTTTGGTCAACCCGTATGAAGAATTTATTGTAAAGTATTTTATTGAATTTTGTAAGCTATTTGAAAATATTAAATTCTGCGTCTGCAAATTACTGCTTGAAAAACTATGCTTCAGATAAATATTTTGTTAAAAATGCCACAATCTAAATATACGTATTTGTGTTGACAGCAGGTAGCCTATATATAATATAACAAACTTTTAATAAACTTATTTCATATTGCATGAGAAGATTACTTGAAATTACTTAAGTAGGCCAAAATATACTTAAGTAAATAATAAGTAAAGTTTTTACTTAAGTATTTAAGTAATTACTTACTTGAACCCAGCCCTAGTCTACTATGATGCAAAACAGTCATTAATCAGTATAATTATGGTTTTTAATAATTTATTTAATTTATCAGGTGCCCAAAAAAGTCTTTGCCGATTTTTTATGAAGGAAATTAAAGATTCATAGTTAAAGTATTAAGTGTATTTATTCATCAAAATATGAACCTTCACATTCTATGACCTTCTCCCAACGGTTCAGTAACTTAGTAATGCCATTTTTGTAAAAGTCTTTCGTTTTACTCTGGAAAAAGTTATGCACTTTTGTTTTTAAATGATCTTTAATATTGAATGTGCTGTTTTTCATATGACTATCTAAGCTCAAAAACAAGTGGAAATCTGTTGGGGAGAGGTCTGGTGAACATAGCCGTACCTGCCGGGGGGGAAGGGGGGCAATTTCTCCCCCAAGTTTTTAAGATTTGGCCAAAATTCAAATTTTTCGGGCAAAATCAAAATTAAAATTGGGCAAAATACTTTTTTTTTTAGAGATTACCATGATTTCAGGACGAAATTTCTTCTCCGGCCAAGAATTTCAGACAAATTTTTTGTCCTATTCATAAAGTACTAGAAAATCATGATTTGGGCAAACGTCACAAGATTTGGGCGAAACTTCATTGCCCCCCAAATTTTTTGGGCTGGTACGCCTATGCTGGTGAATACGGTGGATGGAGCATAATCTCCCACTTTAGTTCTGCTATCTTGCAAGTGCTATTTTTGCAACGTGTGGTCGAGCATTATCTTGGAGAAACAAAAGTTTAAACTCGTACAACAGACAAGCACGAATTATCAATTTTTTATCAGTCATTTTTAAGGCTCTGAAATAAGAAATAAAATAACATTAGTCATGAAAAATTACAAAACTGAAATCATTCAACAATTTACTTGTCAGTACAAGTTGGTTCCTGTATAACTATGCTTGTCAGTAATGAAAAAGGGGGCCTAAAATAAGTCAACAAAAATCGGCAAAGACTTTTTTGGGCACCTAATAATATTTTAACATGGTTTTTTTGACAAACAAAAGCAATAGAAACATGTGCAAAGTGCAAACCTACAAAATTTTAAAAAACGAAAGCGTTTTAAAATTTGAAATGATCTAAAGCGGTGGTTCCCGACCAGTGAAAAATTTCCCACTTGTGGAAAATTCTCCCTGGTCTGATACAGTAGAAATGACCTCAATATCTAAGGAAGTCAATCGGATTATATAGTGACAAAATTATTTTTTTCCGACTAATATCTACAAGTCTAAAAGCATAGTTTTGCAATTATTATGTTTATTTGGAAACTCACAATTTAAAAAGGACCATTTAAGTTCATTTAAATATTTTTCATCTCAATAATTATTTTCTTGCCTCACCGGAAAGCGTCGAAGGCGCTATACTTAGGTGACGTCAAGGGATCACCCCGACCAGGGTCGATCTGCTTTCGGAGATATCAAGACATAAGTATACCGTCCAGTGGAATTTTTTGTTATTTTAGTTTTTATTTTGAGATGAGATACGACTGAAATTTAAAGCTGCTTCTAAGACCGTCAAGCAGAGGAAAGTGCCGTAAAATGTCTTTTCGAAAGGCATAATAGATTGACGTGAGTAGGTTTAGAAGCGAGACTATGTCGTTTGCGTGCACCATCAATATGGCGCTCTTAGTTGCTTGGCCACACAGCCGACTGATGTTAAAAGTCTCCACGGTTGTTAAAGTAGGCAGTTAGGTTAACGATTAAGAAAAACAATACGTAAAAAAGCTGATTTTTTTTTATTAAGGTTAAATTGACGTTAGATTTCGGTTAAATTGAAGGCTAAGTTATGTTTTTGATAGATCAATTCAACAAGGAAGTGACAAATGGCTCCGAACATACAATTTTTAGCGTTAAAATGTGCCAGTCCACTTTTTAAGGAGTCATAACTGTTCTTTGGCATCTAGTGTGGTGCAAAATTGTGTAGTGACTTGCACTGCCTGCTTTCAACTGTAAATCCTTACATCGAGATCTTCCCGAAGAGAAACCAATCGCAAAAATTAAATTAATACGAGCATTTTACTTTTACTGTTCATGCGTTAAGATGTAAATGAATGAAATCTTTTTAATTATGTTTTATGCAAAGCCTATAAGCTTCACCATAGAGCTGATAGTCACCATTGGCTAGATTGTGTCCACAAAATATCGTCAATAAAAATATCTGGAGGATCAAACTTGATCATTGGACTTGTTGGAAAACTTGACCGAAAAGGTTAAGAACCGCTTCTTAGGACTCATGAAAATCTCTCACGGCCCACTAGTGTGTCGTGGCAAACAGCTTGAGAATTACCGCATAAATGGTGATAGATTTGAGACAAATGTCACATCCCGGTTGTGTGTTTTTGGTCCAGGGTTTGAATGTATATCGCCACCGAGAAACAGCAATCTGCGTAATCATCCAGTTTGCGAGTGAATTAAAAATTTGACTTTCCCAAAAAGCCAGAGAGGATTCTTTTCTCATAAGATAAAGCAAGAAATCCACCCAATAGAGATTAGACAGGAAGCAGGAATGAGCCGATTTGTAGTGGTTGAAAATCAAGTACCTAAATGCGGATTATTTTAATCTGCGCGACACCCGAGCAGCATGAGAAAACGTTCTAGGTAACATGTGATTTTGCAGTGTAACCCTACTTCGAGGGGTTTTTATATAAGACATTTTCTACTAAACTGCTTGCTTGTCACAGCTTTTGAGCACAGTTGGCCCAAGTTTGAAGTTGCCATCTTTTGAAATATATTTTGTCTGGTCTTTATCTGCAAACCTCTTTGGCAAGAATATTCCTAACAGGAGTGATAAAATCTCCGGCCAACACAGCTTTATAGGTTATCGAGACACGCAAACTTTCGCACCACGGTAAGGTAGTATTTCATAGGAAAGATTGTTTAGCGTTTGACCTCGTGCCTTATATAGTATTTTTAATTATGTTTAGTTTATTCATTTTTAAATTTTTTTAGTTGTATGATGGTGATCGAAAGTAAAAATGTAAATGTATAATAATTTTAGCTTGTTCCGGAGCACGTGGTTCTGACTTCCGAAGAAAAAGCGGAGCTTTTATCTCGTTACAAACTAAAAGACCATCAGCTTCCTCGCATACAAGTGGGAGATCCAGTTGCCCGATATTTTGGTTTAAAACGTGGCCAAGTTGTTAAAATTGTCCGACCCAGTGAGACCGCGGGACGCTACGTAACGTATCGATTAGTGCAATGATTTGAAAAAGAACTCCTGAATTCGATTTATCTTTACATAAGCGCAGTTCGGGCGCGTTTGGACAAAACGACAGTTTTTGTTGCGATGTTTAAAGCACTTCGTGACAACACTGTAATCACGAAAATTTGCTTTAAAAAGACTTAACTTTTTGATTGTGTTGCTCTCGGTTTGTTGCTGATGGAGTTAGGCTTGTTGTACATGGATTGCTTGTAGGTTAACAAAAATACAAACCTGCTCCAGCACCCTCTACTTTTACTGCCGATGTTTATATTTATTATTAGTTTGTACACTGACTTGGATAAAAACAACAATAAACAATAAAACAATGTTCCACCAGCGCAACATGTATAGTAACATTTAGTAAGAATGGTCAAGTCAATCAACACTTGCTTGTTGATTGACTTGACCATTCTTACTATATGTTTGTTAACAATAAACAATGTTAAAAACTAGTAAATTGCTAAATAGGAGATTTATAGATTTATATCTTTCACTTAATATGAAATTTTAGAATTTGCTAATTTTGCTCGTTGTGACTTCGTTTTTTTTGAATAAAGCTTGTTATAAAAACGACTTCGTTGTGTTGTTGTAACAAGTTTTACCTTTTTCTTTAGCCTGTTTTTAATCGTTTTTATTTTTCTGAGTAACCAATGAATCATTTAAAACGTATGCGAGTATTCAGATAGGCCCAGTAGCGCTTTTGAAAGTAGTATACGCGAACTTATAGCAACCTGGCAGTTTGCTGCAATCTTGAAAATGGTAAATATAATCGGTTGCGGACGTTGAGCGTTTTTCAAGGTGGGTACTTAATTTGAAATCTAGAATATTGTTGTAAATGTAACACGTGTGTACGTCAGTCAACATCTTGGAATACAAGTTCGACAAGTCAAACCTTGCTAACATGCATCAAGCCAAGTACAACAAAAATTTTAAGGTCGAATATTAAATACTATTATGGGTACAAATTAAAAGCATTGAAAATTTAAGACATTTAGCTATGACTATACGCTAATTTAAACCATTAAAGATAGCATTAAATCCAGCCATTAAAGTGATTTTTTTAATATCACGGAAGGAAAAGTTACAAAACAATTACTGCGACCCCCCAATATGTCTTTGCTTCATTTCGGAAAAAAGTATAAACTTAAGATAAAGACCAAAAAAAGGGTTCACTTTACACTTTTATTATACGTTTCAAAAAAAAAAAAAGTAGGCTAGAGATTTAAGGAGAGTCGTAAATTCAATTGTTTAAAAAGAAGCTGGCTCGTCCGATAACACTGTGCAACAAATTTCAGGTTAAAAAAAAGTACAAGCCATATAAGACCTGTTTTGGTGTCAGAAAAGTATCCTGATTCTATCTAATTCTGACCTTTATTTCACTAGATTAGGTACCTTTTTCACGTACTATAATTCTTATTTTATTATTGGTTATGTATAAAAAACACAGAATTATCAATTTAAACAACATTTGTCCTCTTAACCCTCTAGTGTAGAGTGTTATCCTTTTTTATATTCCAGCAGTAGTCTGCCAACATGCCAGGCTTCCATTTTCCTATAAAACGTTTCTCCATTACTGAAATATCCTGGTGGAATCTCTCACCATGTTCATCATTCACATCACCAAGATTCTCCGCAAAAAAATCCAAATGAAAGTGGAGCACATGAACTTTTAGTGACATGTTACATCTTATATCATGATAATGACACAGTAGATCAATCACAACTAGCACATAATCTTCTGAACAATGTTTTCCCAGGAAGTTATCACAAACCTTCTTGAATGACTGAAAGGCAAATTTTTTTTTCTCTAGAGATGTGTGTTGAAAGTTTCATCAAGTACAATTTTTCGAATTTGGGAACCTATTAAAATTACTTCTTTTATTTTAGCTTTGCTTAGAGAAGGAAACTTTTCTGCAAGATATGCAAATGCAAAGGAATCCTTGTCCAAGGCTTTCACAAATTGCTTGAACAAACCAAGTTTAATATGCAAAGGTGGTAAATGGATTCTACGAGTATTACTTTGCAGAAGTGGTTTTTGCTTGATGTTGTTTTTCTTGCTCAATTTCATCTCTAGTGGGCCAATGCTTGCGTACATAATGTTCAGTTCTTGCTCTAGAGTCCCATAAGCACAAAAAGCAGCAAAATTTAGCATTGCCTGGCTGGGCTGAAGGCCAGTAAATATGACTATAACCTTGAAATCTGCACAAACATGCCATTTATGGACATTATATTGTATGCTCGCTAGAATTGCTTATATTTTTCTTTCATGGTTGCGCTATAGGCTATGGGAACAGATGGCAAGAGTGTTACCATTGTGTAGCAAAAGAGCTTTTATGCTTTACTTGGTGCCTCTAAAAAAAAGTCGCCAGTTGCTGTTATCATATGGTATTTCCAGTTGTTCAAAAAAGTTCAACGATGTCATTACAGAAGCATAAATTATTTTTCATGGTAAACAAAACATGCAAGTTTTGTGTACAATGTTATCTTCACCCCTTCTCGAAGAAGATAAGCCTTGATGCCAAAAGCTCATTTTTGTCTTGCTTTCTGAATGAAAAAGCTTGTAGCGTTTTTGTTAAATAGGCCACTACTGCCTAGCGTGTTCTATTCCTATCTTCTATCACTCAAAACTAAATAGTCAATGTTGAACTTTCAAGCTTGTATTTTCATCGATTTCCAATCTCTTGTTATTTCCAATCTGTCTCGATTGCCATTTCACACGGAACATAAAAACTGCGAAGGAAGGCTTGACTTAAGCGAAAAAGCGCGCAATGGAAAAATAACACGTGACAAAAAAATAATCACAAAGAAAATAATGCGGTACAAATGAAAATGAACAAAAGCAAGATAAACAAAAAAATTGGTTCGAACCTCGCAGTCGTCACACTAGCCAGCCCCCAGATAAAACGTGCACTGGAAGGTCCGTTGAGATCGGTTGATCCAAAGTTTCGTGTGACGTGCTGCGAGTGCAAAAATTCTTGACAGTTCGTCAGCTCGTGGATGAGGACCCGTTGCTCGTGACTACATTCCGTCCTAATGTTGTGCCATTTCTCCGGGAGCATTCTTGTTTTGTCTCCAAGCGATTACTTATTCACTTAAGTGGGGGTTTGAAGTGCCAGGATTTTCCTTTTTATTATTTTTTTGTGAACTTGTTTGGCAATTGGTATCTCCCATACTGCTAGAGAATAAAACCGCTCCCAGGAGTATCCAATGGTTAGGATATACTGGAATGCAGTCGACGAGTTCTGGAAGGTTCACGTCTGGCGAAATGAGGCTTGTTCTTCTTCTTCACTCTTCTTTCTTCGTACAAGATTGTTCTTTCTGCTTTACAAGAGGCGTTGTCGTGGGTCACCAATGTAGCGTTTTTGGTTTCGGGGTCGACGTCCTTTCTTCTATCACTCAAAACTAAATAGTCAATGTTGAACTTCCAAGCTTGTAATTTTCATCGATTTCCAATCTCTGTTATTTTCAATCTGTCTCGATTCCCATTTCACACGGAACATAAAAACTACGAAGGAAGACTTAAGGCGAAAAAGCGCGCAATGGAAAAATAACACGTGACAAGAAAATAATCACAAAGAAAATAATGCGGTACAAATGAAAATGAACAAAAGCAAGATAAACAAAAAAGTTGGTTCGAACCTCGCAGTCGTCACAAGCTCTACTGTTTCATCACTGCAATGTTCATCTCCACTGCTTGAACTCCACATTTCCTGATTTGGGGTTTTGGTACAGGCAATTTTTTTGAGTGCTTAACTGTTGCTGATTGCAAGTTTGGGTAAACAATGTGCTTCTTTTTCTTTGCTGTAGTACAGCCTGTATAGTCTTGCTGACAGAAATAGCAATCATTAGAATGGTCCTTCTGTTCACGCCAAATCATTGGCACACCAAACTTCATGTGAACATTTTTGTTTGCGTACCATGCGCTCAATGTTTTCACACATGTAAGGCAACAGACATGAGGAGCCCATGTCTTCTCTTGGTCTCCTATGTCACAATGAAAGTTCGCCTTGTATAATCTCTTGATATGGCTTGTAATGCTGCGCTTTTCTTTAGCAAATGTTAATTCGCCACATATATAGCAAAATTTGTTTGGATTATTTTTGCACTGTCTTGACGTCATTGTCAAAACTTACACTATATCTAAAGAATCAAAAAATTTTAAATACAGGTTATGAGGCATGACTTATTAAGTGATAAATACGTTTAAATACAGTTTTTTTCGATCAAATTAGTGTCTCTTGCAATCAATTAAGTCAATGAATAAAACCAACTAAAATTATGCTTACGGTATCATTTTTTTTTAAAGATTATATAGTTTTTTATCTTAATAAAAAGCAATTTAATGAAAAAACATGTAAATCAAAAATAAACAAAACAAATTTTGATGTGAAACAAGCTTATGTTTATTTTTTTCTCAGATTTACTGGGTATTGATTTTACAGTACTGTACTATAGTTTACTATTCAAAATACCGTAAAGTTACATGTACATACTAATGCTAAATTTAAATTACACACAATTTTATAACTTATTATTCGTTAAACCCTTTCACTACCAATGGGATAATACGTACGTACGTATATCCTAAAAGTATAGTGCTATTTTTGAAACTACCATTGGGATAAACACTCGCTTACATTTAATTTAATGGCTTTGTGTCCCAGTGGTATACAATAACTACGAACTATGCATCTTGACATGTAATACGTGTACAATTTCATGCGATTGCATCATTCTTAGAATAACAGTATTGCCGTTTAGTCCAAACAACTCAGAAGTCAGCTAAATCTGAGAAAAAATGAACATATGCTTGTTTCACATCAAAATTTGTTTTGTTTATTTTTGATTTATATGTTTTTTCATTAAGTTGCTTTTACAGTATAAGCGCGCAAAAAATTATACAAAATATGTGACCGCAAAGATGTAAGTACTCCATTTTTGACCTTTTTGCTGAAATTCTCGATAGAGACGATTTTGCAAAAACTATACCTAATTCAACAAAAAATGCCAGAAATGAATTTTCTACGTTATTACGTATATAAAAATGGCGGCAGATGTCTTGTACTTTTTTCAGTGTTGCACAGTGTAATTTAACAAAATTCAATTGCTTTCTCCGTCCTCGTGATCCTGAACTTCTTGGATAGGGTCAATGAAATCTCACAAGTTTACCAGCTACTCTAATATTTAAAACTGCGTATTTTTGACGTTCGACAAGAAAAAATATATTTGTGAACTGAGATTGGAATTTTAAATACGAGCGCAGCAACTCGGAAGATCACAGCAAAACTCATTCAATCACCAAAATAATGGTTACTTTACCATTCGGAGAAACTATGGTCACTTGACCATGCAGCAAAGTTATTGTCACTGTTCCTTCAGAGAAGTTATGGTCACACTTTTTGACGGGAGCAATGCCTCTCTATTTATAACAAACTTGAATCGGCCCATATAGCTCAGATAACAAACCTTTTAAGGAAATTAATTTCACGCATCACGCAAAATCAGTGCCCAAAGCGAGGTCGCATCGCTACTATTATTCGAAAGATGCATTTACGACAATCAACAGCGGAGCACGTCACGTGTGGATTAAACAGGCGACAAATGAATCGATCAATTAAAAACGACAAAAACATTTTAGACAGCTGCAAATTTTCACGACGGTACCGGCAGTGGTGGGCAGTAGCGTATACTAAGTACCGCAACACTTTTTTAGTACCGGTACCGTCGGTACTTGGTACCGAGTATTTGTTTTTGTGTTTGTTTTATCTTTCCTTGTTGGTTGGGCAGAAAATTGATGTGACATAAGATTGGGGTCCATGATTAAAAAAGATTTGCAAATAGAGGTCCGCGGCCCACAAAGCTTGGGAATAACTCTGACTAAACCATTGTAATAGGTTACATGGAAATTAGTAGGCTACGATTCCTGACAAACTTTTTTTAATATAAAAAACAAAGCAGAAGACAATGTATTCATTAGGCCTTTCATATATTCAAGGTATAATTTATCCAAAAAATTAAGTTAAAAACAAATTCACTGCATGTTTTTTACATCCAAAACATTATTAATTTTTGAAAGTAAACAGTTATTACGATATTGTTTTCGTGTTGTTGAATACCATTTTTTAATGTCAAATGAAATCCAATGTATGACAGAGTTTTAATCATTATTATTAATTCGTATTATTCAAAAGCACCGAATACCGGTACCATCTACCGGTACTGCGGTACTATTTTAGCAAGGTACCGAGTAGCGGTACCGCGGTACTTTTAAAAAGTACCGTGCCCACCACTGGGTACCGGTAATTTAATCTTTGCGGACAAGCGATTTGTATTACGAAACAATTAGACTTCCCACTGTTAGCAACAGTTTTACTGATAATAAAAATCAGTCAAAATAAAATAGCTGCTTATTTGCACCTACCAAAATGAAATGCTTTAGTAAAATCTTTACGGCTCACCTGAAAAAGCTTCGCGGCTCACTAATTCAGAAACAGAGAGTTCGCTTATAGGTTTTATTTGTGAAACAGCCCTACTCTAAAAAGAATTGTTTTATTGTAAGCAGTGATGTAGTAGAGACCGGCAAATCTAGAGACCAAAAACTTTTATGTAAAATAAAGCGAACTTTGAGAATTCCAAAAGCAATAAATTTTCTTAAAAAATGTGTAGCTGCATTTCCAATAGGCAAGTTTTTTTAACACTAGAAGTACCTAGCGGTCATTTTTGACAGTTTTTTACTTTCAAGTGATTGGTGTTTTGTCTGTTTTAAAATGAATTTTGAGCTTTTTCGACTCTTGATCATTGTTATTGAAGTTTGTTGTGAAGTTATAAATTTCCCAGTTACCTTTTTAGTTTGTGCAGTGCTTCCTTCATTCCTGTTTTCTGTTACACTTATATGAACTGCCAAGCAGTGATGGCTTTAGTACGGAGCAAACGGAGCAGCCGCACCTGCCCCCTAAAAAAACGTTAAAAAGTGGCCCCGCCTTAGCAAAATATTGCTCTATCTCTTCATAGTAGTACCATGACGATTGCTCCCTGTTTCCCCGCTTCCGGTATTTGTCCCCTTGCCTTTTGTCTGCGCCTTAATTTAAGGACAAAAGTAGGATCGTGTATTCGATGATTTTTTTTAGAGATCATTACGGTTTTGGACGAAAATAAAGCTTTTGGACATTAATTAAAAGTGATGACTTTTTTTTAGAGGTCAGGGACAAAGAAAATTTTTACTTTGCTTTAAACTACACGCTGCCTTTTATTATTATTTTTGCAAAATAAATTTTTAAAAAAGTGGCCGCCTCTTTTGTAAGGCGATCACTGCTACAAAGTTATTCTTTTTTTTTGCAAAAGAGAAGCAGGTTAAACCTTAGAAGAGCAAGATAATTTTTTATTGTTTTTTGTTAAAACCCTTTCTCTAATTTCAGCTTCACGGTCAAATCGAGCGGACGTGTTTTTTTTTCTCTTGTGCAATATAAAGTCGCTAATAATTCAAAATGACGCGAAACCAAAGTCGCAAGAAAACTGCTTGTAGTCAGCAGTTAGTTTTACTATCGAAGATGAAAATGAATTAAAAGATATTAAATTTAGTTTATTCAAAGAACTTGTAATCAAAATTAATAATTTGAAGAAAGCCTTGGAAGACGGCAAATTAGAAATTAGTGAAGTAAGAAAAAAATTCAAGAGCGAAGCAAATAGTGAATATAGTGAATGTTGTTTTATTTTATTTAAAAAAAAAGAAAATAAACGTGATGTTGCCAATACCGCGAACATGACAAGATTGGCTATGTGTTGTTTTCTACAATTACCCAAGGCACGGTTACAAATGAATCAAACGCAGAAGACCGTGCCACGGAACAGTACGTGTACTTAACAAATAATGCTGGTTCGATTTCCTATTGTAACAACTAGTATCTACAGTATATAATCGATGTTTTGGATAGGGATGTCAAGAAAATATGCGGGTTTATGAAATTCCAGAAACAATAGGTTTTATTGACGATGGTGAAAAATTTATTTTAAAAATTACTAAAGATTTAATTATTAAAATAAAAGACAGCGATGAACAACGCCTTCTTCAACTAGGAAGAAAAAGACGTACCGGTAATCCTAATTCTCGACCAAAACCTATCATTGTAAGATTTATAAGTTTTTAAAAAATAAATGAATTTTTTTGCTAAATCAAACTAATTATCTCAGACGATTTGACAATACTTGAATCACGGCTCTTAAATTTAATTTCACTAAACAATATATTTAAACTTTAGCAGTAACTTATGTCAAAATTAAAATTGATGACAATTTTGTTTTATGCCATACACGTATTGGCAGGGCTCAAATGACAAGAGCTTTCACGTTACCCCGGTCGAAGTCACACACAATACAAATTATGAGCAGTTTAAACCGATCTTACCAAAATAAAAAATCATCTATCTTTTCTAATGTTCAGTTGGGACTTGCTAACCGCAAAATGCTTTTTTTAGGTCGGGGCAATGCGTGTCCAACACACAAACTGCCTTTTTCACGACACATCGTCAAAAAGTTTCCACTATATTCCAGTTAAATATTGAAGGCTCACTGTGAGCAAGATAAATCTTTTGCTTCATCTTGCCCTGCAGTTTGAGGCTTAAGTCATTCATTGTATTAGTGCAGACAAGTTAGCAATCCTTAACTTTGTACTGGCTGAATCTACTTTAAGAAAAAAACCATGGCCTTGCTATGTTTGTTCATGAGCTAGTGATGTGGGCTCTGCTCGATCAGTCTCCAATTATACCAGACACTAAGTGATTGTGAGTTGACATAAATGGATGAAAGTCTGCAAACCTCTATGTCTACAAACCTCCACTAATCGGATTGGTTTGAACTAATTTATTTATAGTTAAATCACAATGCTTCATTGTTTCGTTTTTTCCTTCGTTTTTCCCAGTTTTTTAATTTACCTCGTGTCGCAAAAACAAAGAAGCTTAGAATTAAATTGAAAGAAAAAGCAGAAGGTTTTGAGCAGCTAGCTTTTAAAGATTCTACGTACTTGAATAAGTATTCTGGTACATTTCGTGATTCTATTTTTGAATGAGGTTATTATTTGCTAAGATAATTA
Source organism: Diplosoma virens (assembly GCA_963680785.1). Taxonomy (NCBI): domain Eukaryota; kingdom Metazoa; phylum Chordata; class Ascidiacea; order Aplousobranchia; family Didemnidae; genus Diplosoma; species Diplosoma virens. Next base: position 19,893,231 of record OY796880.1, on the reverse strand, counting down.
TTATTAGCGAATGTTTAAAATTATTTCGACAATCTCCACTTTTAATTACGATTACAATCAATTTAGCAGTTTTTTCTGGATTGATAAAATCGTCAATTTAAAAAGAATTTAGAAAGAAATTTTCAGTTCTAAACACAGATCTTTTTGCCGATGATTTTAACTGCCCACATACTTATTGGGGTTACAATTCCAACAGTGCAAACGGCAACCGCCTGGCCTCTTGGGCAGGAATTAACAACCTTATCCTGCTTCACAACCCAATAAAACCCAGGTAGCTTCTGCTCAGGCCCTTGGAACATTGGAACAAACCAGACTTGGCATTTATCAGTGTTGGCTCTGACAACCGCTAACCTAACAGACTCAATCTGGAGAAGTTTTCTTGGCACAACATAGACCTTCGCTTATTGTTTTACCAAAATTAGCTAAGCCCGTGCCAAGCAGGCCTATTAAGCGCTGGAACTTCAGCAAGGCCAATTGGAGTCACTGCATAGCAATTAACAACAAGCTTGCAAAGAGCTTGTTGCCCCCTGATTTGCCCGATATGGATCAGAACTGTAATTGCTACAGAATTACGCAATCTTATTATATACTAAGGGCACGTTTTCATTACGAGCGTGGAATCGAGCATTCTTTTTTTATTGATCTTTTCGCGCTTAAAATCTAAGTGTTCCTGACGCACGTGGAGTCTGCGACAGCCACAGAAACTAAACTGCTTGGGAATAGCTGTACTGTGAAAAGAAACAGCCAAATAGTCCAGTCTAACTATTTAATTTAATTTTCAATATAATTCACTTCAATTTCTTTAATTATTTCAATTACTTTTACAATTCAACTTATTCAAATAGATAAACCAACAGTTCCAATATTTCTCTTTAGTTAAAAACTGAACTATAAATTTCTAATTTAGGAAGAGAGGTGATTTTTAAAATCCACTTAAAAATTATAGCAAGCAAAATTAAACATTTCATTTATTTTGTAAAATTTTTTTTTTTTTTTTTTTTATTAAAAAGCTGAACGTTTTCGACTATCATCAGTCCTTATCAAAGCATCTAAAATTGTTTAAAATCATCTAAAAATTTTTTTAACCATAAACGACAATTACAATCAATTAAAATATATAAAAAACAACAATTTTCTCAAGTTTATGCTGTCACTGTTATTACTAATTCAGTTTATAGGCAAAGACAATTACACAAAACAACGTCAGAATTCACAGAGAAAAAAGGAGAAAAAAAGAGAAAAAATGAGAAAAAATAATAATTTTGCAAATCACATGACTAAAATTAGAAGAGTTGTAGTAAAAAAGACGAGCCATTTTCATACAGTTGTTTATTTAATTTAGGTTGATGTTTTTTAATTATTAACGCTTCGTGAATTTTACAGTCGTAATCTGATGAACATTTCTTTATAACACTAAAACGATGTATTAAGCTATCCATATCTTTTTTATTACACAAATTGCATTCAATAATATGATCTTTTATTTTCCTTTTGACCGAAGAGCCTAAATTTAAGTGTTCCTTTGCTCTTGTTATCACATGACGTGTTGACTTACCGATGTAAGTCAGACCCGCATCACACGGGCACGAAAAGCGATAGACAACATTTGATAACAAAAGCGCAGGTGTGTTAGATTTTAAATTGAAATAGTTTCCAACTTTGCAAGTTTTATATATAGGTGTTAAGTGCACGGCAGAGAATTTCCAAATAAGTTTCGAAATGTCTTTTGCGAATATGTGAGACTGTTTCCCCACATATGGAATTTCAACTGTAATGTTTTCTTTTTTATTGGTAGGTTGCGTCTGATTTAAATTTGTTTGTCTACTATTCATAAATTGGTAAAAAACTTTATCGAAAAAATAATTTGGGTATCCATTATTACAGAACATTGATCTTAATTTTTCTACTTCATTTTTGAATAGATGGCAATCGGAACAAATATTTTTGGCACGATTTAGCATACAACTAATTAAGTTTGATTTCCACTTTAACGGGCAAATTGCTTTGAAATTCAGAAAAACACCAGTATGAGTCGGTTTTCTCCAAATCCATGATTGTAAGTTATTGTTGTGTATTTTAAGTTCCATGTCTAAAAAGGGGAGAGTATTAGTAGACTTTTCCATTGTAAATTGTAAGTTTTTATGTTGTGAATTTAATCTATTTAGAAATTCCGTACTGTCTGCTTCGTTGTTAAATATTGCAAAAATGTCATCTACATATCTAAAATAGACTTTTGGGGCGGAATTGAATTGCTGTTGTAAAAGGCGAGTTTCCGTTTCAGCCAGAAAGAAGTTAGCTATAGTGGGACCAAGTGGTGAACCCATCGAAACACCATCAATTTGCTGATATAATTTGTCTTTGTATAAAAATATTCCTTTGGTTGCTAAATTTAATAATTTTTTAAAGATTTTCTTTTTTATTGGTAGGCGATTAGCATTTGAGTTCTTGTCATAAATTTTATTTGAAATAAGGTCGATAGTTTCTTGTAAGGGAACATTTGTAAATAAGGATTTGACATCGAAGCTTACCATTACTTGATTTGAATTCAGATTGATTTCTTGTAGCTTTTCTAAGAATTCATAAGATGAACGCAGCATGTGTTTATCTGATATATATGGCTTAATGATCGTATCCAAGAATTTTGCTAGTTTGTATTCGGGAGAGCCCACCATCGAGATAACTGGGCGTGCAGGATTATCTTCTTTGTGTGCTTTTATTAGTCCATATAACTTGCCTGGTGTAGATCCCGTTGGGAGAAGGTGCCGAATAATTTCATTTCCGTACGGCTTTAGATATTTCTGAATGTGATATCTGATTGATTGTTCCCTTGCTATCAAAGGGTGTGATTTGCTTTCTTCTTTATTATTAATTTCAACGAACTTAGTAGAATCATATATTATGGAATCTAATTTGGAAAAATAATCTACCGAATTTAGTACTGCAACTCCTCTACCTTTATCTAACTTACAAACTTTAATATCTGAATCTTTAGATAAATTTAGTAGAGAGCGATGAATAGCTTGATTATTCCGTGTTGCACATACTTGTTTGGAACGGTTCATAAATTTCTGAAAGTAGTATTTGATCTGATCTTTAAATTCTTGAGTAATCTGTGTTTTATATTTGCTTCTTAATGTATAGGTTAATTTCTCTAAGTTTGCTTTAACATTATTTTCATAGAGTTTTTTAGGAAGTATATGGTGTTGTAGACTATATCGTAGCGATTCTAATTCAGTGATAGATAATTTTCTTTTACTTAAATTTACTATAGAACTCGGACTTTTATTTCTTTGTGAAATCCAAAGCCTAAATAATTTTTGCTGGTGAACTTTTGTTGTCTCTTTCATTTCTTTGTGAAATTTGTCTGTTAGCAGTTTAAGTAGACATAATTTTTCAATCAAACTTATCTTTTTTAACACTAAATTTTTAAACTGGTAAATTCCAAAATAGCCTTTTTCTCATCCTTTTTTGTCAATTTTAATTTCTTGTTTAAAACGATTCTGTATAAGTCATCAGAATTACGATAAACTTGAAGGTTTGGAGGCTTAAACTTGAGAAACTTAGGGCAAAGATTTAAATCTAAACAATTTTCAAAATATTTTATGTCTAAATTTAATTTTAAAACTTTCCATCCATATTTCTCTAACTTTCTCAGTTGAGTAACTGTTACACCTCTTTGTTTGCTTAATCGATAATATAATTTAGGAAGAGAGGTGATTTTTAAAATCCACTTAAAAATTATAGCAAGCAAAATTAAACATTTCATTTATTTTGTAAAATTTTTTTTTTTTTTTTTTTTATTAAAAAGCTGAACGTTTTCGACTATCATCAGTCCTTATCAAAGCATCTAAAATTGTTTAAAATCATCTAAAAATTTTTTTAACCATAAACGACAATTACAATCAATTAAAATATATAAAAAACAACAATTTTCTCAAGTTTATGCTGTCACTGTTATTACTAATTCAGTTTATAGGCAAAGACAATTACACAAAACAACGTCAGAATTCACAGAGAAAAAAGGAGAAAAAAAGAGAAAAAATGAGAAAAAATAATAATTTTGCAAATCACATGACTAAAATTAGAAGAGTTGTAGTAAAAAAGACGAGCCATTTTCATACAGTTGTTTATTTAATTTAGGTTGATGTTTTTTAATTATTAACGCTTCGTGAATTTTACAGTCGTAATCTGATGAACATTTCTTTATAACACTAAAACGATGTATTAAGCTATCCATATCTTTTTTATTACACAAATTGCATTCAATAATATGATCTTTTATTTTGCTTTTGACCGAAGAGCCTAAATTTAAGTGTTCCTTTGCTCTTGTTATCACATGACGTGTTGACTTACCGATGTAAGTTAGACCCTTTTTCTCCTTTTTTCTCTGTGAATTCTGACGTTGTTTTGTGTAATTGTCTTTGCCTATAAACTGAATTAGTAATAACAGTGACAGCATAAACTTGAGAAAATTGTTGTTTTTTATATATTTTAATTGATTGTAATTGTCGTTTATGGTTAAAAAAATTTTTAGATGATTTTAAACAATTTTAGATGCTTTGATAAGGACTGATGATAGTCGAAAACGTTCAGCTTTTTAATAAAAAAAAAAAAAAAAAAAAATTTTACAAAATAAATGAAATGTTTAATTTTGCTTGCTATAATTTTTAAGTGGATAAATTTCTAAGTTGCTTATTCGAAGGAAACGCATTGAAAAGAGATTGCTACAATACAAAATTAAACGTGGCCAGCTTGTAACATCTGTTACGTCACAAGCGCCAAATGACTCAACGTTTTACGATCTATTTGGCAACGGAAAATGAAATTTACAAAGTTAATCGTTCGGACCATAGGCGGCCCCCATTATGTGTGTCGGCATCAGCGCAAACATAATGTAAAACAACTAAACAAGGGGGAGAACGATGTATCAAATTTACAAACAAGGTAAGTAACACAAAGAATTCACAACAGTTAAGTTCTAGGCATATACGTATACGATAAATGAAAAGGCAATTAAACAAGATGCAACAAAACTGTCAAAGCGTGTATGTACAATACTGTATAAGTGATTTCGTAAACGAACACAATAACGTCACATAGCATTACTCCAATTCCAAAGGCGCAATTTTCGAAATGTCACGATCAATATACGTAACAACGGGTTTACCATTACAATCACAAGACGATACTGCAATCTTAGCTCGACGTACCAAGGCTTTGCCCCTTCGCATTTGTGGGAGGACCTCTGAGATACGTCCAAGCCTATAATTTCCCCTTTTGTTGAAGTCACCCGGACCCCCGACTACCACCATCTGCCCGACGTGGAGATTGTCAGCAACCGTTAACCATTTCTTACGTTTTTGGAGAAGGGGAAGGTAAAATCTTATCCAACGCTCCCAGAACTGTTGTGCAAGTGATATGTTGTATCTATAATCGCGTCAGAGATGATCCTTATTGTGTGGTTGTCCAAGCGGTGTGTGTGGATCATTTAAAGGTGTCAAGAGTGAAGACGGTGATATTGCAGTGTAATCACGCGGATCGTCAGAAAGAGGTGTCAGTGGACGATCATTAACTATGCGCGTAGCATTGCAGATGTATGTTTGCAGTTCAACCAAGGTAGGTGTTCTGGGAAACTTGGTGACTTGTATGAGTGTGCGTTTGAACACCTTTATAAGGGACTCCCAAGCGCCACCTTGAGAGGGACTATATGGTGGAATGAATTCCCACGAAATTTTCTTTTTCCTAAAAAACGACTGAAGTTTGTCTGCCTCAAGAAGTTCGGGCAGCACGTGGGCGGCGGCTTTGAAAGTAGTTCCATTATCCGAGTACATACTAGATACAGAACCTCGCAGGTCTACAAATCTAGAAAAGGCCATTATGAAATTGCTCAAGTCAAGAGAAGTGACTAGTTCAACGTGAATCGCACGGGTTGATAAGCAGGTGAAAAGTAGCCCCCATGCTTTCCTTTCACTTCGGCCTTCTTTGTATGGCAATGGGCCGAAGTAATCACAGCCAGTATTAAAAAAGGGCTTATTGTGAGCAGCCAACCTAGAAGCAGGGAGGTCCGCCATAAGTTGACGAACGGGCCTCGCCTTTTGCAAGTTGCAAGCGTTGCACTGATTTAAATAATGCCTGACGCTAGACAATCCTTTTATAATCCAATATTTTTGGCGAGTCAGCATCAGAGTGTATTGAATCCCTGCACGTGCAATTTCTTGGTGACAATTCAGTATCACTAACCTAGTAAGTGGGTGTCGTGATGGGAGAATGACAGGATGTTTTGCGTCTGTGGGAAGATCAGCTTCTCCCAATCTTCCTTCGATTCGAAGTGTTCCATCTGTAAAGGCAGCGGGGCGAAGACAACGGATTGAGCGTAAATCTTTAAGGTGTCTGCGTTCAGAATTTGATAACGTTTCAGCGTTTAGCCGTTTGATTGCATCTTCCAAAGAGTCAGGAGATTCTGCTTGCAAGCTGTCGAAAACTGTGCAGAAACATTCTCGCTGCACATATAGCACTGTAGAGTGTAATGCTTTTTCAAGATATATAGCGTTTAAGCGTGGCTTATGAAACTCTAGTTTCTTTGCTTTTGCAATCACAAATTCTACAAAAGCAGCAAGGTATCCCAACCTCTTTTTCAGAGTGTACAAGTTTGGTGAAGTCTGTATGACACGAGTGAGTGTTGCCTTTGGTTCTTTGCAAAAAGTTGTTCTCAATTCAATTCGAGCATCACGTACAGTTAAAGGAATACTGTTTACGTTGAATTTATCAGGTGGCAAATGAAGAAATTGTGGACCTTCGATCCAAAGTTTTGTGCGGGTTCCAAAGTGTTTGTTAGCTAGAGGTCTCGTGGCCACATCTGCTGAATTACTTTCGGTTTCGCAATAACGCCAATCATTTGAGGAAGAGACTCGGCGTATTAATTCCAGACGACGTGAAATAAACTTTGGTAATCTCAGATTAGGGTTAGTGACCCATTGAAGAACTACTTTAGAATCACACCAAAAATGTCGAGAGTAGTGCGGTAATCCTAAAGCTTTAGCAGCGCTTGCCATGAGTTCTGCACTCATCACAGCAGCTACCAGCTCTTTTCTTGCTATAGGCCAGTTTTGTTGATGTATCAAAATTACACGGCTTTTTCCATAAACAAACGCCGCATGGGCATGATTATCAATGATTCTACGAAGGTAGATTACGCTACCGTACGCTTCCATGGATGCATCCGAAAACGCATGCAGCTCATAGTTTCAACGGTAACTTTAACCTGTGGAGCATTTGCAAAGTACCATCTGGGAATAGAGATTTCTTTTAATTTAAGAAGTGTTTGACTCCAATCTTTCCACGCTCTCTCATGCTTTGCAGGGACGGGTTCATCCCAGCTCAACTGATCCACAGCGAGTTGTTGCAGAATGAGGCGTCCTTTCAAGAGAAAAGGAGCAGTATATCCCAGTGGGTCATATTGTTTGCTGATTTGACTTAACATAACTCGTCGAGTATATTTGTCGAGCAGATGAAAGCCAAACTCGACTTTCAGAGTATCTTGTTCACCATTCCAAATGCAACCTACTGCTTTGAATTGTGGAAGTGGGTCCTCATCTTTTTTCAGGTCGATCGTTCTGACGGATGATGCCAGTTTATTTTTATCTATATTAGCAATAACGGACTTGGCCGCTTGGTTTGCAGTCCATTTCACAAGTTGAAAACCGCGGCTGGCCAGAAGATTGATAGACTCAGTGGCTATGGTTTCGGCTTCTTCTAGGGTGTCTGTGCTAACTAGAAGATCATCCATGCACATGCAATGTTGAATCGCGTGTAGAGTGGGGTTACTGGCATTGGTAGGATTTTCCTTGGCTATCTCTCTTATACTACGGCAAGCGATGTATGGAGAGCTGACCACACCCCAGACGTGTCTAGTAAATTTATATGGTTTAAGCTTTCCATTTAAAATGTCATCATTGTCGTACCACAAGATTCTAAATAAATTCTGTTGGTGTTCAGGTAAAAGAATTTGAAAGAAACACTTGGTAATATCTGCCATTATTGCATATTTTCCTATGCGAAATCTTGCTAAAACATGGGCCAGAATGTTAAGCATGTCAGGACCAGAATAAATAAAATCATTGATGGACCATCCCGACCACTTAGCAGAGCCGTCATAGACAACTCTGGGTTTTGCTTGATTTGTAATAAAGTATGGGAGATAGTTTGTTTGCTGATCCGTGTTTTCTTCAGCGAGCATAATGAATTTGTTCTCTTTAAGTCCTTGAATGGCATTAACAAGAGATAATTGTAGGTCAGGTTGTCGTAACATGTGCTTGCGCAGTCCATTAGCACGTCTTCTAGCTAATTCGTAATTACTTGGCAGTTTATGGATGTCTTCCTTTAGAGGAACAGGTATCTGATATCGACTATCAATGACTCTAATGTTATCTTCGACTAGTTGTTGAGCTTTTTTGTCGTTTACCGAGGGCTGTATGACCTCGTCCTCTTTTGTGAATTCACGAACAAGTTGTTCTAATTCTTTAATTCTGATATTGTCACTTACAGAAATTTTGTGAATTTGGCAATTCATTCCTTTCTGGAATTTTCCTCCAGATGCTATCCACCCGAGTGGGGTTTCAATAGCATGAGGTTCGCCTTCATTACCAGTTCGCTCTTGTAAAACCCTCATTAAGGCAGAGTTGTCAAGACCTATCAGAACATCAACACCCGAACGCTCAGGAATCATGTATGGAACGACATCATCAAATTGTGGGTACTCCGACAAATCCTGACAGTGAGGCAGAGTGTAGCCCTCATCAGACCATGGTGAGACTACCAATGCCTGCAGCCCAAAAAAGTGTTTGTTATTGTGTAGTGATTTGAGGTTGAACACTACATTCTCCAGCTTGGTTGTTTCACTGGATGAAATTGTATGTAGGGTAATTTGTGATTTTCCTACAGGCACAAGATCGAGTTCTTCCAATAGTGTTTTAGATATTAGTGTCACTTGTGACCCAGGATCATGCTACGCATAAACCAAGGTATTTTTTCCTGTGCATGGGTTGCTTATTTGTACAGCAGATATACGTGTCAAAATACCTGTTTGTTGTGCCTCTATCTTCCTCACTACTGAGGTACTAGCCTTTTGATTATAAGATGGGAGTGAGGCGGCCCCAACAGCCACCCTTTCAGTAGAGCTGACATTTTCGCTGGGATATGTGGGAAAGGACGTATTATATATTTCGTGTAGTGAAGTAGTATGCTTAGGCACTGCCATGCGTTGTTTGCAGTGCTTACATTTGCAAGGAAACTTACAATCTTCTACAGAGTGAGACTGCAAGCAATTAAGGCAACGATGAGCCTGAATAATAGCGTTTCGTTTTTCTTCTGGGGTCAAACGTTGATAGTTATCGCAATTGTATAAGAAGTGCCGTTTCTCTGATGTTTCAGTGGAGCACATGAAACACCTAGGAGATTGTTGCCATTTAGATGCTTCACTTGGTGCACTTGCTGCAGGTGCTGATCTTGTTATTATAGACGTTGTTGTCGCCGAATTTCCCGTTTTTGTTTGGACATTTGTGTGATGTACTTTAGCCCGTTGCGTAGATCGATTCTTCTCTCCTCTGTCAGAAGAGCACAAAAATCGCTCTGCAAAAGTTGTTTTAACAACCTGTAGCTCTCTGTTAAGGAATTGTTTGAAAGAGTCGAATGATGGTTGCTCCGTGCTGCCAAAGTTATCATGTAAGAAATATGTGTACTGCTTCTTAAAGTTGTAAGGGAGTCGTTCACCCACATCGACAATAAAGTTACTGTCAAGACTGTGCATTTGTTGGTGGGCCCTGGCATACAGTTCGCAGTCGTTAAGGTCAAAGATTAGTTTCTCTAAGGTTCCTGCATCCATACGGGGTAATTTTGCTCCTGAACGAATTTGCCTTACAAGTGGTTCCGCAAGAAAACTGCAGCATCCATAGCGAAGTCTGAGTCCTTCCAGGGCTCGCGTGATTTGTGTGTCTATATCCCAACCTGGTACAGGTGGCACCAGAGCCGAAATGGCTTCTCGCGCGCCTTCCTGGCAGGAAGCACGGAGAAGATCCATTTTACGGTGTGAAATGGGACATCGCTTAATCAGTTCTCTTATCTGATTTTGGAAAAAGATGAAGGGAAGGTTGCGACCAGAGTATCTGATTTCACGAGCCTCCTCTAATAGAATATGGTATTCTTGCAGGGCAATATGTGAAGAATTACTACTGTGAGGGCTTCCTTGGAATTCTTGATTTTTAAGTGTTGAAAGCCTATTCTGTGAATAAGGGTCGTGCTGTGTAGAGTACCCTCTGTAGTTTCGCAGTGGAGTAGACTTTGTGTTAGCAATACTTTCCACTAGTGGTTTGTATAATTGAGCATGTGGTTGAGCATTAGCAAATTCTTCTGTGTGTTCAGATGTAACGTCACAAAGCCTTTTCCTAGGTTGCGTATGGGGAAGCGGCTTGCAAACCGTTTGTTGATTTCGTGAACGAGCACTTACAACGGAGTTTGGATTTGATAAGTGCAACATTTGCTCCTCGGCGTCTAGTTCAGCCTGTCTGAGCTCGAATTCAATTTGGTTTTGTTTTTGCTGAAACTCCCGCTCGAATTCAATTTGCCGTTGTTTTTCCTGTAATTCAGGTTTTTGTCTTTTAAGCCGCAGTGAGATTTGTTTTCTGGCTAGTTGCGATGATGTGCAACTTCTTGAGCTGCCACTCCCAACATTGCTAACAGAGTCGGAGGGTTCGATGTTTGGCATGTTTGTGTTAGTGTTCGAGAGCATTTGATTTTGTGATGAATGTGTTTCAATGTCTAGCGGAGTGAGCCCACTATTGTTTTGAACGCTAGCATGCCATTTCCGATAAACATCTATGATATTCAGTCTCAGTGCTCCCAAACGATTGTATATCCCCTGACTTTCGCTTTTACCTTCCCCAGACGCCTGCCCCTGACACGCAAGTATCTCGGCATCGAGCGCATGGTACTTATCATTAATAAGGGCAACATTTTCGTAACCCGTACTTTCATTAAGTGTCGCAATAAAAGATTCGCCAGCGGACATTAATTCCCGTACTTTAGCACGGTGATTTCGCATTTCCTTTTGACTATCATCGGTAACGTCCCGAGACATAAGCGACTGCTTTGGGCTAGACCCTTCAGCCATATTAATTTGTAAATAAGGAATGAAAATTACTTTACACGACGGTAAATAAATTATAACTTGAAAAGGTGAAATAAATATAAATATATCACGCAGTTTGCCAGTTAATACAACGCAAAATTTGTTATATAGTTAATCAAGTAGGTTAATAATATAACTAATAACAATTATCCTACTGTTCGTTATGCTTGCTTTTTGATTGTAGTTGCTTGATTGACAGCTGCTGGTAAGATGGCTTCTTTCTTCCAGCTAGCGAGTGTGAATTTGAGAAAAGCGGATTGAATCTTCACTCTTCAGAACTTGCTATTGCTTTGCGTTTTTAACTGGAGTTTTCAGAAATTTTATCTTGATATAATTTTATCTCACTTAGAAATTTATCTTTTTCTATGTTCCTGACGCACGTGGAGTCTGCGACAGCCACAGAAACTAAACTGCTTGGGAATAGCTGTACTGTGAAAAGAAACAGCCAAATAGTCCAGTCTAACTATTTAATTTAATTTTCAATATAATTCACTTCAATTTCTTTAATTATTTCAATTACTTTTACAATTCAACTTATTCAAATAGATAAACCAACAGTTCCAATATTTCTCTTTAGTTAAAAACTGAACTATAAATTTCTAAGTTGCTTATTCGAAGGAAACGCATTGAAAAGAGATTGCTACAATACAAAATTAAACGTGGCCAGCTTGTAACATCTGTTACGTCACAAGCGCCAAATGACTCAACGTTTTACGATCTATTTGGCAACGGAAAATGAAATTTACAAAGTTAATCGTTCGGACCACTAAGCAAGGGCTAAGCGAAGCAAAAATAATAAAACAAACAAAAAAACTCCATTCCACTCTCGTAGTGGAACGAGCTCTAATGCTTTAGAACCAATTGTGCTAATTTTACCGTGATACTGGAAGAGCTTGAATGTTTTATCGGACTTAAACTGCAAGGAGAATTTTAGTTTCAAAAAACACTCCGCAGAAACACATTTGTCAAACAAAGAGTGGGGTCCATCTGTTTTTTATCGGCCAGACGTCAATTCCAAGAGTTGATAAAACATTTAAAGTTTGACCATATTGCCAGTCACCAAGCAAAAAGAAAATTAAATAAATTTTTTTTGATTTTGGTGGTTTGGTATTCTCTCATATAAATAATTTTCAAAGGTGTTACAAGGCGGTGAGGCTTAAAATTCAAATTTATTTAATTTCTTTTTAAAAAATATGCTATAGATATCACTAAACATGTTGATACTAAAAAAGAATTGAAAAAACATAAGCCTTTATTAAAAAAAACTAAAAAACACCATAAAATCTTGTCGTCTTGAGCTAAAAAAATGAACTTCAATCTCACTAAAATAAATTTTTTGTTTTCTCCAACACGATTGCTTCTTTTCGCTAGCATTTTTAAAGGCGAATAAAAAAATTATATTTTAAATACTATTTCCTAAAATAACTTTTATAAAAGTTACTTTATCAAATTAGTACCGGTATCTATAAATAGGCCTATCAAATTTTAAAAAATTACTCATGTTTTTATCAAGTTTTAAATTCACAGTTCCTAAATCACCAAATCAGAAATAATATTAAGATTGACAATAAAACAATTATCATTAACAGTCGTAAGATTTATTTATTTATTTTATCTCTATATTTTTCCTCCTGACTCTCAGGAAAGCGAAGAAGGCACTATTATATAGGGTAAGCAATCACCCGGAGATGCCAAGATGTTGCTGTCCGCTTGTAATTTAATGGAGATATGACTTTAATTTAGAACTGCTTGCCAAGACCACCAACCAGGGAAAAGTGCCGTAAAGTGTCTTTTCCCAAGGACTTAACAGAATGGCGCGAGTGGGTTTTAAACTAAGACCGTTTGATTATAAGCACGGTGGTGTAAACACTTGATCACGCTGCCGACATTTGTATTTGGACAGTCGATAAACCAAGTAAATAATTAAATACATTACAACAATGAAATTTGTTGCATGCGCAGTATTAAATTTTTGTTTAATTACAAAAAGAACAGTTTTACCAATTAATTTCATATTAATTTTAATCTACATTATTGAATTTTTAGTTGTTGAGTGCACTTGTTCTCTGCAAACATAGCGTTGACAAATAGTATCTACTTGAGCACCTGTGTCAATTTGAAAACGTACTTGGCATTCGTTAATTTCTAGCAATGCAGTAAAAATATCACTTTGTTATGTACAGCATTTAAACAACCAGCGCTATCATCAGTAGCAACATCATCATTATTAGCACTATCGTGCTTTGTTTCATAAACTTGTTGCGTTTGTGACTTACATTTGCTTTTAAAATAATTTCTATCACGGGCAGTGGCGTACGAAAAAAGTTTTTTATGAGCGGCGATTTTGCGAGTCGAAAGCACGATTTCTTAAAGTGGTCCTGGTCATGGGCGAAAAACTTTTTTAAAATTACGTTCAAAAGTAAAGTAGACCTATGGTTTTTGAAGCACCTTGCGGTGGCATGAATTTTTTCGTCTAACCGTAAACGCTACAATTAAGTATCAATAAAAGTTTCTTTAGTTAAGCTCACTGATATAATCGAATTAAGTCAGCTTAAAACAAACTCAATTTTTATAATAGTTAGCCTACTATCACAAAGCAGTAGGCTACCACTAAAGTATGCAGACATCTCACTTTATATAGCTAGATGCTGAATTCTATTTAAATAAAGATACCCTGATGATGGTGCGGATTTTTGTGCCTTGTTTATTTTGATAGAATTGGGCGCGACGTCATTTGTATTGATAAATGGCTCGACCGCGTCGTCATCCGCGCTTCTTCGCGCGAAAGTAATGATAAATTGCTTGACCGTTTCGACATCTTCGCTTCATTGGGTGAAAATATACAACTTAAACGCTTCGTCATCCGCGTTAATATTAGTTCTGAAGAATCAATAGCAGAAACAACAAAAAAAATGGTCTGCTGGAATATTGTTTCGTAATTTGGCCGCAAAAAGTTGGTGAGTTTGTTCTTTATGAAAAATTTGTGTAATTGTGTTGTTTTATATATAATTGTAAAATAAAATGATAACTCAGTGTAGAGCATTTTATCTCTATATTTTTCTCATTGCAGTGCAGTGCAGCTTGAAATGAATATATCAACCGTTTCCCGGCTTAATAGTAAATCTTAAATTTGTATATTAAGTTTTTAACGTTGGTCCCGCTTAATGTATCACTGCTTATGTATTAATATTTTAATTTTTTAGAAAACCGTTATTCATCAATTAGTCGTTGCCGTATAGGAAAATTTGTCGAATAAATTTTTTGATGGTGAACGCCTTCTGATCCTCAACGACTATAAGACCATTCCAGTTTTTAAATATTCTGTGCGAATGCCGCGTGGCGTGGTGGTGCATAGATCGCACTTGGGGAAAACAGACTGTTAGGTTTTCAAAAAATAAATTTTAATTGCAAAAAAGTTATATTAAAAAATATATTATTCAGCTCTAGTGTTTTATCGAGCACTCTGTATTGCAACTGATATCAATTCTACCTAGCATAGTGTTTCTCAAAGCCTTGGCACTCAGCAAGAATTCGTAATCTGTAGAGAGGAATAATTGTTGAGTGAGGAACTTAGGTTCTGTTCGAGACGTGGTAAAGGAGTAAAACTTCTGTTCGGGATTAATTCTATGATCATTCTAATCTTATTTATTTTTATTTTTATTTTATTTTATTTTAATCTCTATATTTATCCTCCTGACTCGCAGGAAAGCGACGGAGGCGCTATACATAGGGTAGGCAATTACCCCGACCTGCTTCCGGAGATGCCAAGATATTGCTGTCCGCTTGTAATTTAGTAGAGATATTACTGTAATTTAGAACTGCTTGTCAAGACCACCAAGCAGGGGAAAGTGCCGTAAAGTGTTTTTCCCAAGAACACAACAGAATGGCGCAAGTGGGTTTTGAACCGAGACCATGTTGATCATCAGTCCGGTGCGTTAACCACCCGACCACGCTGCCGACTGACCCAACCACCCGAACACTAATCATCTGCTTATCCGACAAAAGTCTCAGCAGCTTGCAATAAGACCACGGTCCTTCGCTTTATTGGAATCATTGATGGAATCAATGTTAATGTATGATTTTATTCTTATCTGTTTATTGCCTTATTTTGTAATTAATAGTGCTTCTGGCCTGTAGGTTCCGCGTTTTTATACATTTGATTAGTTGCGTTTGTTCTGTTTTTAGTGTTCTTATTGGGATTCGATCCCGTTTTTTTGTCTAGATTCCTTTCATTAAGAATAGTAAATTACACTAGGATAGAATGGTAGAAGATATGACTTTAGGCATCAAGGAAGAAATCAACTTTGCGAATGATTTGAAAAATAATAGAAATGATTTTGATTTAATTTCTTCTCTACATAATTTACTAACAAATAATTTCAAACAATGTAAGACTTATGAGACAAACTATAAACTACCATTAACTGAAAAAAAGAAAAGCTTATTTATTTTACATATTAATATCAGATCAATATATAAAAATTTCGATGCATTAAATCATGAATTTTTACAAACTCTAGATTATTTACCTAATATTATTTGTTTGAGTGAAACAAAAATCAAAAATTTGCCAACGGTTAATCTTTCCTTAACTGCTTATCATTCGATAGGAAATGCTGACCCTCAAACAGCTGCTGGCGGGGTAGGAATTTACATTTCTGATAATTATTCTTCAAAAACTATTGGGAAAAATACTTTAAATTGTAATTGTGAAGATATATGGATTCAAATTTCTGATTTTAATTCTAATCGAATCTTTTATCTTGGAGTTATTTATCGACACCCGAATAGTAATAGCCTATTATAAATTTCATTTCGGCTTTAAATGATAAACTATCAATAATACAGTTAGGTAAGCATACATATTACATTGTTGGTGATTTTAACATCAATATTGATGATAAAAACCGCTCAGTAAATTCCAATGTGTATCTAAATATGATTTCGAGTAATGGTGCATTTCCGCCTATTGATAAGCACACTCGAATTATAGGTAATTCCAGATCTAATTATTGATCAGTGATCATGTTATTACAAATGATATCTCTAATACAGTTTTTCCTTGTGTATTCTTAAGTGATATCAATAATCACTTTCCCACAGCAATTATAGTGGAAGGCAAAAATAAAAAACAGGATAATATTAGATGCAATAAGCAACCTTACTTTTTTAGAAATTAAAAAAAATTTAATTATGATAGCTTTATTGATAATTTGCAATCGTCTATAAATAATTTTCGGCGTTCTCTTTCTTTTAAATAAAGTAATAAAATTAAAAAATCATTTTCAAATTTTATTGAACTCGTAACTGCGACTATTAACACGCATGCACCATTAATAAAAGCTTCAGGCAAAAAACGTAAATTAATGAATAAACCATAGATAACAAAAGGTATTTTAGTTTCGATTCGTCGCAAACAAAAACTACTGTATATATATATTTTTTAAAAAATGGTACGGAAATAAAAAAAATATTGTATAAAACTTATGCCAATTAATTGTCTAATCAAAGCCTTATTAAAAAACCTTTACTTAAAACAAGAGATTATCAACTCCAGTCATGATATGCGTAAATTTTGGTGCATTATGAAGACTTTATTTCCTAATAAACCAACTCTGGTTCTTCCTGATTATATTCATGAAGAGGGCCAAATAAGAGATACACCATTAGACATTGCAGATAAATTCAATAATTAATCACTTTTGTAGGGTTGGTAAAGCCTTAGCTGAAAAGTCAAACCTTCTAATTTGAATAATTTTCAGCAGTATTTATGTAATCGTGTTTGTTCTTCTATGTTTTAAAATCCTGCTAGTGCGTTTGAAATTCGCTGCATTATTAATCAGTTAAATAATAACAAAAGTTGTGGTTCTGATTGGATTGAAGCAAAATATATTGTTCTTGCGTCTGAGGTTTTGTCTCCAGTGTTAGCTACATTATTTAATGCTTGTTTTGATTTCAGAATTTTTCCTACCTGTCTTAAAACAGCTAAAGTCGTTTCTATATATAAGGCTAATGATAAAAATGTTGACCTATTTCAATATATTTCATGAGAGAGAGAGAGAGAGAGGTATTTTTATTTGATTGTTACACGTAAAAAGATGCCACACAAACACGTAAATAATGAAACAAAATAAAGTGAAATAAAACAATAAAAAATGAAACAATGTTTTCGCGTCAAATCAGGAGACTGCGAAGTGACCAATTACGGTCTTCGGGTCAAGCAGCCACCTTAAAGAAAAATGAAGTTCTTATTATAATTTAATGGTATATTATGTAATTGGCATGAAGGTATAAAGCGAACTGAGTAAAAAAAAAGAAAAAAAAATAAATAAATAAATAAAAAAAAAAATTTAGGGTCATTATAATAAAATATGAAAACAAAATTAATATTGTAACAATAATTGCTTCTTGTAATTTTCTTTAAATTTATTAAACGAAAGTAATTTAGTATTTAAATCAATGTTATTCCATATTTTTACTCCAGTATACTTAAATGATTTTTGTAATCTAACTAGTCTGTATTTCGGAATATAATATTTCAGAGAATGATAACTTCTGGTATAGTAATTGTGTACAGCGGCAGACGTTAGAAAGTAATTATTAAACGTAATTGGAAGACGAGAATAATGATATAAAAACATTAATTTAGCTATTTCAAAATTGCAAAGATCCTTAATTTTTAAAATTTCTAAGTCACGATAAAAAGAAGTGATGTGTTGAGATTTCTTCATACCAACAATGGCTCTAATGCTGTTATTTTGAAGCAATTGAAGTTGATTTAAGTTATTTGACAAAACACTTGGTCCCCAAGTCACAATGCCATACAATAACTGAGAATGTACGAAAGCGTGATATAACGAAATGAGAGTTTTCTTTGGAAAAAATTTTCTTAATTTCCACAACATTCCAACACTTTTTGCCATTTTTTTTGCAAGTATACTAATATGGGGTTTGAAATTTAAATATTGATCTAGATTAATCCCAAGGTAATTGACATATTCACATGACGAAATGATATGGTTTTTAAACCTAATTTCCAAATTTAGCGGTATGTTTTTTAAAGTAGGTTGTATTAAAAGAATTGTTAACTTTTTGGGGTTTATTGTAAGTTGATTTGCATTCATCCATCTGTTAACTTTAACTAATTCTTCATTAATTGTTAAACGAATAGAATCAATATCTTTTTCTTTAATTATTAAACAGGTGTCATCTGCATATAGTTTAGAGTTACACTTAATCGCATTAGAAAAATCATTAACGTATATAATATAAAGTAATGGACCAAGAATGGATCCTTGTGGAACGCCATATTTTACCTGCTTTGAAGTTGACGAATTATTATTTATGCGAACATATTGATATCGATTAGTTAAATAACTTTTTAAAAGGTCATATGCATTACCTCTAATACCATAATTATTCAATTTTAACAATAATCTTTCATGGCATACAGTGTCAAAAGCTTTTTTCAAATCAATCATGACTAAGCATGCAAGTTTTTTTTCATTTATAGCATCATATACAGTAGTTGTTAAATCTAAAATAGCATGGCTAGATGAATAATGTTTTCGAAAACCATATTGAAATGGATATAAAATATCATGCTTATTTATGAAAGACATTATTCTATCCTTGATTAGTTTTTCTAGAATTTTGGAAAGACACGGTAATATAGAAATAGGGCGATAGTTAGCCATATCACACTTTGAATCAGTTTTATGTATAGGTATAACGGAGGCAATTTTTAAAAAGTCAGGAAATATTCCAAAATCGAAAGATAAAGAGAAAAAATATGATAAATAAGGTGCTAAGATATCACCAGCCACTTTTAGAAAATATGAAGGAATAACATTATCTTCACAACATTTCTTTGATTTTAACGAATTTATTATATTGAGAATTTCATTGACTCTTGGTGGTTCTAAAAAAAATCGTATTTTTTACTTTATCATTAAGAAAAGATTTACATTGTGAAATTTCAGATGAAGGGATTTCATTTGCCAATTTTTGCCCGATGTTAACAAAAAAGTCGTTAAAATGTTCTGCAACTTCATCAGGTTTATCATAATAAATACCATTAACCTTTAGGTTGATTGTTGAATTATCATTACTTTTTACAGAAGGCAAAATAAATTTTAATGTTTTCCATACAAGATTGGGATTATCAGCTTTATTACTAATTTGTTCATGAAAATATCTCTTTTTACATATAGATTTTAAATGTGTGAGTTTATTAGAGTATTTTTTGAAAAACATTATCTTTTCAATATTATTGCTTTTAAAATGAGTTTTGTACAAGCTTTGCTTATGGCGAATTGAAACAAACAGCCCTTTTGTTATCCACGGTTTTGACATTAAACGTTTTTGCTTTCTACTTACAGTGGTGATTGGAGCATGTTTATTAATAATTTGTAATATTACATTGTTAAATGCCTCAAATTCTGACATGTAATTTTCAGGAGTTATGACATGTAAGTGATTCATATACGAATGAAGAGTAAAATCAAGGTTGTCACGGTAAGCAGTAGCATCAAAATTTTTTATTTTTCGAAATTTCATTGGGGTAATAATTGCTTTTTTATTTTTCTCTAGATTATAAAATTTGTTAAATTGTAAGACAGCAAATACAAATAAATGATCAGAAATATGATAATCTATAATGCCAGGAGTAATATTTAAATCGGAATCATTTGTTAAAATGTGATCGATTGAAGTTTTAGAGCGCTTCGTGAGACGAGTTGGTTTGTTAATAATCAAGTAACAACCATTGCTTTTTAAAATTAATTTATACATTTTAGAATAATTAAGTTGTCTTGAATCACACAATGTATTAATATTGATATCGCCGAGGATGTAAAAAATTTTACGTTTTGAATTGAGACTTAATAAACAATTGTTTAGGTTATTGAAAAAATAGTCTAAATTTTTTTGCTAAGGGTGTCTATAAGCACAACAAATTAAACGTTTTATATTAGAATGAGATTCTCTACCTGAAATTTCAGCCCACAATTCATCAACCCCATCAACATTAATAGAAAATTCTGTAGTAATTTCACATTTCAGGTCTTGCGAAACATATAGTCCCACGCCCCCTACTATTGTTGGAGAGTTAACATAAAAAAAATTATATTCAGGAATAGAAACATTAATTGAGGGGACATCAGCTATACGCGTTTCAGAAATACATAATACATCTGGCCTATACGGTAAACAGACTAAAAATTCATGCAGATTATCAATATGTTTCTGCAAAGAGGAGATATTAAGATGCATAATAAGCAAATTATTGGATTTATCATATACAATATTGTTCATTGAGACGTCACACAAAAGACACGATTGAATGTTATTGGGAAGTAACTGTTCGAAATTATCAATTATGTTCTCAAATTTACATTTGTTGAAGCTGGTTGGGCAAACTGCTTGACCCTTAAAAGAATAAACATTTCTACTCGTGGTTGCCAATGAATAAACAGCATGCGATTAAGAAACAAAAGAATACGCTAACTTAAATAATTATAAAATAAAAACAAGACAAAGGACACATAAATACTTTTCATGAATTTTTGTGAAGAAGATATTCAAATGGAATATTTTACGTTATCTATATACAAGCAGTAATTTAATTGTTCAATTTTCCAACTTACCTTTTTACCAAGTTTCTTGGCGTTTTTAAATGCAGGAAGTAATGTCTTTTTTTGTTGAATTAAAGCACGTGGAAGGTGCTCGGTTACGTAAACACTATTACATTCTGGATAAATTCTTGATTTTCTTTCTTCATTGTATTGCTTAAGGTTTTTAGGTGACGTCATTATCAATTTCTTATCATTGTAACTTGACAACTTGACAATAATTGGTCGCGTGATTCTTTTTCCTTGCTTTGTGATAATATGCTGCGGCAGCCGATGCGCATCACTAATTGCAATAGCATGTGATGAAGGAATTTTTAAAGCTTGATTCAAAAATTCTCTTATTTTTTTTTCTGTTTCTGTTCTAGTTTCCCAAGCTGTTTCATGACAATATATTCATTCAATATATTTCATGACAATATTTCATGACATATAGACCTATTTTAATATTGTCTATATTTTCTAAATTTTAGAAAGATTAGTTCATACGCGGACACTTTCTTTTTTAAATATCATTGTTTAAAACTGAAAGTTTCTTTCTAATTCTTTTTTAATTGAGTTTACCAATCCAAAAAATAGTTAAATTGATTTTAATCGTAATTAAAAGTCAAAATTTTAAGTATTTGCTACCAATAATTACACAGCAAATAAACCTTATTCAAATAGAATTAATTAGTAGATAATAACCTTATTCAAAAAATAGAATCACGAAACGTACAAGAACACTTATTCAAGTAGAATCTTTAAAAACTAGCTGCTCAAAACCTTCTGCTTTTTCTTTCAATTCAATTTTAAGAGGTAAGTTAAAAAACTCGCACAAACGAAGGAAAAAACGAAACAATGAAGCATTGTGATTTAACAATAAATAAATTAATTCAAACCAGTCATTCAGTATTAACTCCACACAGGATGGTTGCAGACCTAAGTATTCAACTTTGCATGCTTTACTAGATATTACTAATTCTGCATTAGAAAACGTTGAAAAAAATTTATACATGGGCTTGTATTTTTAGATTTAACCAAAGCATTTGAAACTGTTAATCATTCAATTTTACTTTATAAACTTGAACATTATGGAATACGAGGAATAGTTAACAATTTTTTCGGTTCTTTTTTAACAAACAGAAATCAGTGCGTTGCAATTAATAACACTAATTTTTCCTTAAAATCTCTAGATATTGGAGTTCCTCAAGGCTCCATCCTTGGACCGCTTTTTTTTTCAATATATATTAATGATATTTCCAACAGTGTTAAATGTACTCCACGTTTATTTGCTGACGATACTTGTCTCCTGATGAGAGCTCCGTCTATTAATATTCTTGAAAACCAACTTAAAGATGAACTCAATAATATTTGCAATTGGATATCTGCAAACAATTCAACGGTAAATTCAAAAAAATTGCAATTATTAATTATTTCACCAAACCTCAAGTCTTCAAATGTTGTTTCTAATATTCAAAATCCAGCTGGTGAGATTAAAACTGTTTACAAGACAAAATATTTGGGAATTATATTTGATAATCGATTAAACTTTTACTAGCACATAAAAATTGTTAAAGCAAAAATAGCTTGATCAGTTGGAATTCTAAATAAACTGAAGTACTTTTTACCCAGTTCGGCTTTATTGAAGTTATATTACTCACTTATCCATTCCCATTTTAATTATGGCCTTGCTGTTTGGGGAAGCACTTATCCGACATATTTTAAACTAAAATTGCTTCAAAATAAAGCAATTCGTATTGTTACCTCTTTTCATAAGTCAACTATCTGGAAACCTTTATATATTAAAACAAATGTTTTGCCTTTGCCTAAATTGTGAGTTTGAAACAGCCAAAATTGTTTATTCTTATAAATTTAATTTGTTACCTAAGATTTTTGATAACTACTTTTCATATGCTAAATCTTGCCATTCTCGTACCACAAGATTTTCATTAAAAAGTCACCTTACCATTCCTCTGTTTAAAAGTAATCGAACTCAAAGATCAATCAAATATAGGACCAAAAAACCAAAAATATAGGACCAAACATTTGGAATTCTACCAGTCATAACCTGAGAACAATAACATTTAATAAATTTAAAAAACATTATAAATCAATTCTACTTCTCAATAATTAAATTCATATAATTCTTACAATTTGTTTTTTGTACCTTATTTTATTTTTTCTTCATTGCTTGGTTTGTCTCTACTTATTCTTAATGATATATTGTTGTTTTATTTTGTTTTATTGTTTTTTTTTCGTTGTTGTTGTTTTTCATATTTTGTAAACATATTCAATTTTAATACTGTCAATTTGTTTGTATATTTCTATATTTTACAAGATGATTGCTTGACTCGAAGACCACACGGTCCCTTCGCAATCATCTTGTCGCAATTTTAAGAGTTTATACTAGTATTTATTGCTGACTAAATCTACCCATTTTGTTTTTGCGACGAAATAAATTAATTTGATTGATTGATTGATAAATTTATATCAAAAACAAAAATTTTTACTTAATAACAAAAAGGAACTTTTAAAAAAAAACTTTTAATCATACACGTATTTTTGGAAAATAGCCGTAAATATTGAAAGGGAAGAATACAACTTAAACTTTGAGAACCACTAATCTACTATCTTATTCAAATAGTTTTTGTAAAAATGAAGAACATTTTTTGCTAGATTTGTGTATATTTTAAATTTTTTTTATACTAGTGTTTTCCAAAGTAGACCTATAATTGAATTTCTTTCAGAGATCCTCTTTAGATGTTTTGCACTTGTTTTGTTTTTCATAGCAATATAGCTTACAGTTGAGTAGAATAGGCTTCTATCTTACGCGCAAGTATTGCGATAAAACAATAGACATCAAAAGTAAAGCAAAGAAAACCTGACTTTATGTTTAAATATTTTTCCGGTTTAAAAGTTTTACTTAGATTAGCTAACTTTAACGCAATTGTGGCGACAGAAAAAACGATTTTTAATAAAACTACTAATAAAGTTTGAAAAAAACAAAGCGCGGAAACGATAAAAGCCTATATCAAAGTAGCCTATATCTAGCATAGCATAGCCTACTTGCCGCTAATATGTCATATACTGCATATTTCTGATCACCATTCTTCAAGGGGTTTGACCCCCGAACCTCCTTTGCGTACGCCTATGCTTGGGTAATCTAAGCTTAAACGCAACGCTCCCCATTTATCCTGCGAGTCAGGAAGATAAATAGTTGATATCATGATTTGATGATTTGGTTTTAGAAGGTTGTTAAAATTAAACTGTCTTATTATAACATAACTTAAAGTTGTTTTGATATTTCACATCGACCTTCAAACGAACTGACTGCTTAAACTTAGTCATATTTGATTGGCCTTTAACAACGTGTGTGACTCGCAATTTAAACTAGCTTCCACTAATGTCGGATGTTTATAGCGTAGCATACCAAATAAAAACAAGAAGAATATCTCGGATTGTTAATCGAAACGTGACATTAGCCGCTCTATCCGTTCGTTTTTCGTGATTCTCCGTTTAAAACGTGTTTAAAACGTGTTTAAACTAATCGGAAGCGTTGGTACAGACAAAAAATTGAATGAAATCTCTGTGGAACAGTAATTTGATGGCAGTTGAGACATTCAGTAGCAACGATTGTTTTAGTGTGGGATTAGCAGCTCTAGTTTAATAATACTATTAGGTGTTATCATCTTTTTAAAAAGTTTTTGTAATGTAGAATGGATTGTGTGCGCATTTTTTAATTTATACTTATGTGTATTATGAAAACAATTTTTCAAGTTAAAAATAATCTATTTTAAATCTGGCTTCAATAATGAAATTGATTAAACGGACAGATAATGTATCACACAAACTTATTCTAAACTTAATAAGCTCCATTTCAACATTTACCGTAAAATTATGCATGAGCAGCAGCAACATTATCAAGAAATAATCTAACACAAGTTTTATTTATTAAAATCAGCATTTTTGAAACTATATATTGAATTGCTATCATAGTAATACTATATTTTCACAATATTTTGTTTTGTCAAAAAAAAAAAAAAAAAAAAAAATGCCAGAAACACTCCTATAAATAACCAATTTTTTCCACTGTTGCTCTCTACTTAAATTTGTTTTTTAATATGTATTTCCTAAACCATACATTGTTATTGTCGTTCTTATAAAGAATAAGAATGACTATCATCAATATGGTTATATTGCAACAGTTTTTTCAAAGCTTTTTTAGCAATTAGACCTAATCTTTGCTAATATTGAAAATTTCTAGATACCACAGACAATCAATATGGTTTTAAAACGAGCAAACAAAACAACAAGTCTACTCAAACAAGCAATATCATATCACATTATATTAATCATTGTAGTCCAATTTTCTGTGTTTCCTTGATGATTTAAAGCACTGGTTTTCAACCTGGGGGTAGCAACCCTACCGTGTGGTTCGTTTGGCATTTTTTCTGGGGGTCGCGAGATCTTTTGACAAACAATATAAAAAATATAACATTTAAGAAAAACAATATTTATAGTTATTGTTTTTGAAGTTTGCTTAAAATCATCAATCGATATCTGATTTATGGTCATAATAACAGGATTACTCGACAAAAATCTTACTATAAACTTGTTTCGAGGAAAATTATGAACTTTACATAAATACAAATGGTTTTATAGCGTTATTATACAGAATAAATTCAGCACAAATTTTTCTGAGTTGTGTGGGAAATCAAAGGTCGAAAGACGCAGCAAAATAATTGAGTGCGTACAAGCAAGAACAAGAAATGAAAAAATTATACTGTAAACACAAACTAGTTCCTAGGCCACGAATTGCTACAGCTAACAAAACCCAGGCAGCTGACAAAATCAAGAGAGGATGCTACACTCGAGTAAATAGTCCAATAAAATGACACAACTATGGATACAAAGAAAAAAATTTCTTGAGTATCAGTCAGCCACTCCTTTTCTGTTATTCAGAGTTGCAAGCGCAGGTATTCAAATTTCGAATGTTTTTTGGTAAATATGGCTGCGTGAGACTGCCTTCTCTGCATTGCTCGGAAGAAAGAACTAAGCTAGGAATAAATAATTTGTAGAGCAAGACCTATGATTTGCTCTGGATGGTAGAGCCTGCCAAAATAAGATGCGACACAAGTCGTATTGCAGTGTTGTTTTGTTGATGTCAAATTTAATTAATGAGTTTTATTTAACAGAGTATATTGTTTTAAATCATTTTTTTATTTAATGCGGCTTCACAAACGCATGAAATAACTGACATATACTTATTTGAAAAAAGGGCGTCGCAAAGTTACATTTGGTTGCAAAATGGATCGTGGTGTAAAAAAGGTTGAAACCACTGCTTTAAAGACATTTGATCGGATAAATCGATCATTATTTGCTTTTTCAAAAGCTCGTTTTGGGCCAAGTGTCAATGTGTTTTATTCGTTTATTAGTTTACTAGTATACTCAACAAAGTATGCACATAAAATGGGTCGGTCTATTCTACAATAGTTTTGATAATTGTGCTAAACAAGGTAGCGTATGAAATTTATATTTGTTTGCAATTAACATAGATGATCTATTAAAAAAATAAATAAAATGAAAAAGGACCTTTTTATTAGCAAATCTATAATTATATTAATTGATTATTTGTGTTATTTTTGTCCTAGCATCCATGGTCTTCAACGTATCATTGACCTGTATCTCTTGTACGCTTCCTCTCATAATATAACATATAATTTCCAAAAAACATTAGGTTTATCTTCTACATCAAATAATTTCTAATTAAAATTCAAACCTAATGTTGTACTTGGCGATTCCAAGAAACGGTTTGTGAATGAAACAAAATACCTTGGGGCATTTCTTCACTTCAAATTACTTGATGATGAAGATACGATTGACAATTGAAACAAGATTGACAACAAAACAATTGTCATTAACAGTCGTAAGATTTATTTATTTATTTGATTTCCATATTCATCCTCCTGACTAGCAGGAAAGCGCCGGAGGCGCTATACATAGGGCAAGCAATTACCCCGACCTGCTTCCGGAGATGCCAAGATGTTGCTGTCCGCTTGAAATTTTAATAGAGATATGACTTTAATTCAGAACTACTTGCTAAGAAGTTATTTATTTTAATCTATAAGCTGTCTCCTTTGTATACAAGTAGATTTTTTCCGATTTATTTATTGATACATGGTTTATAGTAAGTGATATTTTCTACTTGTCTGATATTATATCAATAAATGTGAATTAATTTAATTTTGATATAAGAATTCACTAAAAATGACGATAAAAAACTATGACGCCGCTGATACATATATTTGGCAAGTTCAAGTTTATAAATATCTTCTAATTTTGAAAGATTGATTTTTTGTACAATCGAATAGTTGGCAGTACTTATTGTTATATGTTATGATTCTAATAATATTTTTAAGCGTATTATAATTCACGTAGATGAGTTTTTAGCTGAACCCCATATTGTATTTGCTATGCTATGGATCATGAGTCTGAAATAAATAAATAAATAAATAAATGCTCAGTTTCTGGATAGTATATTATCTCAACCACTGGATCAATGATTTTGATTTGATCTGACAATATTGCCCCTGCCATAGTGTTTCAAAAGCGAAACTACTTTGTCAACGTGAAGGATAAATCGACCGCATTGGTGAAGCTACTTTATTATATAATAATTGATCGCCCTGAAATAATTTTTGTAAATAAGTTTGAACATACCGTATATCAATATATGTATTCTTTATGGTTGTTTTTGTCAACCATCATGTGTAGCCTAGTCGGTTTATTGGCAATAATTTTCAAGATAAAAAGTTTCGAAAGACAGCTAAGCGTAAGTAGTATACAATGATCCATTTGGTGAGTTTTTACGCTAGTGGCGCTAGAGAGCAGGAGCAAGAGCCAGGAGCGCTGACGTCATCGCAGGCGCGGTGGCGCTAGAGAGCAGTGGCGGATCCGAATCCGAATCCGAATTCGAATCCTAATTCTACTCCTAATCCGAATCCTAATCCTACTCCTACTCCTATTCCTAATCCTACTCCTATTCCTAATCCTATTCCTATTCCTATTTCTAATCCTACTCCTATTCCTACTCCTATTCCTAATCCTACTTCTATTCCTAATCCTACTCCTATTCCTAATTCTACTCCTATTCCTAATTCTACTCCTATTTTTAATCCTACTCCTATTCCTAATCCTACCTCTATTCCTAATTCTACTCCTATTCCTAATCCTACTCCTATTCCTAATTCTACTCTTATTCCTAATCCTACTCCTATTCCTAATTCTACTCCTATTCCTAATCCTACTCCTATTCCTAATCCTACCTTTATTCCTAATCCTACTCCTAATCCTACTCCTATTTTAAATCCTATTTCGAATCTTACTCCTATTCCTAATCCTACTCCTATTCCTAATCCTTTTCTAATCCTATTCTTATTCCTAATCCTATTCCTATTCCTAATCCTATTTCTCTTCTTTTTCCTATTCCTAAGAAAGACGATGATCCTGAGTTCAATTCTTAGCCAAGACAATATAAAACCTAAACCTAAGACATACAGTAGTCCTGAGTTGGATTCCTTCCCTAGATAATATAAAACCAAACCCTAAGAAAGACAGAAGTCTTGAGTTTGACTCCCAACCAAAACAGCGAAGCTGTAAATCCTAATCCTAAGAAAACCACTAGTCTTGAGTTTGATCCCCAACCAAGATAATATAAATTTAAATCTTAAGAAAGGCAGAAGTCCTGAGTTAGATTCCCACCAAAGACAGTATAAACTCTAACCTTAAGAAAGTCAGTAGTCCTGAGTTTGACTCCCACCCAAGACAGTAGAAATCCTAATCCTAACAAAGGTCCTGAGCTCGATTCCTACCCAAGACAATATAAATCCTAACCCTAAGACATACAGTAGTCCTGAGTTGGATTCCTTCCCTAGATAATATAAAACCAAACTTTAAGAAAGACAGAAGTCTTGAGTTTGACTCCCAACCAAGACAGCGAAGCTGTAAATCCTAAACCTAAGAAAGATATAGTCTTGAGTTTGACTCCCAACCAAGACAGCGAAGCTGTAAATCCTAATCCTAAGAAAGGTCCTGAGTTCAAATCTTACCCAAGACAATATAAAACCTGTGTGTGTTAGCTGTCCATCGAGTCCGATGATGACTTGTCTCTAGCACGGATTGTCCGTCTCCAGTCTGCTCTATTTGTTGAGAGTTTCTGCCAAGATCCAAGGGGAATATCTTTATCCTTGAGATTGCGTTTGATAGTGTCCTTGTATCTCAGCTTTGGGCGCCCTATTCCTCGAGTACCTTCAGCCAGTTGAGAGTAGAGGATGAGTTTCGGCAGTCTGTTGTTGCTGAGTCTATTGACATGGCCTGTCCATCTGAGGCATCTATTTATGAGAGTGTCGTACATGCTTGGCAGTTCAGTTATTTCCAGGATCTTTGTATTGGAGATATGCTGCCGCCAGTTGATGTTGAGAATCTGCCTGAGGTGACGCATCATGTATACGCTGAGCCTGTGAGCAGCGACCCTGTACACCACCCAAGCTTCTACTCCATAGAGGAGAGTTGATAATACTATTGCTCTGTATACTGCACACTTGGTCTTAATGGTCAGGTCCTTGTTTTGCCACACACGGTCTCTGAGTCTGCCAAAGGCTTTAGAGGCGTTTGATATGCGTAGTTCCAGTTCAGCATCATGCTTGTTGTTATCTGACACAGTCGTGCCAAGATATTTGAAGTTCTTCACATTGTTAAGATTCTCGCCATTTATCTGAATGTCAAGACCTGGATCTGTCGAGCCTGGAGGGGGTTGATACATCACTTCAGTCTTTTTGATGTTTATCTTTAGTCCAAAGATGCGGGCAGAATCAGCGAATCGAGTTATGATATCCTGGGCATCTGCATGACTGTGTGCAACAAAAGCTATATCATCTGCGAACATGAGTTCACGCACGATAGCCCCTGTGGTGCTTCTTGAGGATTTGAATTGGCTGACATTAAAGAGATCAGCCCCAGGCCGGCATTGTAACATGACTCCTTGATGATGATCTTTGAAGGCTTGGTTTAATACCACTGTGAGGTAAAGCGAGAACAGGGTGGGAGCGAGAACGCAACCCTGCTTCACACCATTGTTCACGCTGAATGGCTCCGATAGTTCTCCTTTCAGGCTAACTGATGCTTTCATTCCCTGGTGTAGGGATGCAATAAGGCTTGTGAAGTGGTCAGAGCAGCCGAGCTTCCTTAGGATACTCCAGAGTGCTGATCTGTTCACTGTGTCAAAAGCCTTGGTGAAATCCACAAACACCATATACAATGGCATTTGTTGCTCGATACACTTCTCCTGTATCTGCTTGAGAGAGAAAATCATATCCACAGTGCCTCTTCCAGCACGAAATCCACACTGGGCCTCCGGTAGTAGTGTTTCTGCATAAACGCTCAGCCTGTTTAGTAGAATGCGGGCATACACTTTACCAGGGATAGATAACAGTGAGATGCCACGATAGTTCCCACACAAACGCCGATCACCCTTTTTGAACAGAGTGATGAGCTGGGCGTCCTTCCAGTCTTGAGGTGGAGTGCCTGACTTCCAGGAGTCAAGTATGATTTCATGGAGACACCGTACCAGTGATTTTCCGCCTAGTTTGATGACTTCCGGGTGAATTCCATCAGAGCCTGGAGATTTTCCACTACTTAGCAGGGAGATGGCATCGGCCACTTCTTTTAGGTCAGGAAGCTCATCCATCCAGGATTGGACAGGGTGCTGCTTCAGGTCACGAGTGACATCGGGGGGCACTTCATTTGATTCATTTAGGAGGCTGTTGAAATGCTCGGTCCACCTAGAGAGGAGGTCTTTCTTTTCTGACAGTAATGTTTGGTTGTCAGAGGAGAGCAGCTGGTCAGGATAGTTTACTCTCGGTCCCCATACAGCTTTCAGTCCTTGATGGAATCCTCTCGTATCATTCATGTCTGCTAACACCTGGAGCTCAGCCGCTTTGCTCTGCCACCATTCATTCTTTAGCTCACGGCATCTCTTTTGAAGGAGACGGGAGTGTTGTTTGAACCTCGCTTTGGTAGACCTGGTGTTACGGTTTAACATTTCAGCGCGTGCCTGGTTTCGGTTTTCAATCAGTTTGCTTAGCTCGGAATCATTCCCGTCAAACCAGTCCGCATGCTTTCTTTCAACAAAGCCTAAAGTGTCCTTTGACACCTCGTACACTGTTGACTTGAAGGATGCCCACTTATCCTCAACTGTGCCCGACAGATTTGGCAACTTCTCATTCAGTTGTGATTCTAATTCATCCCTGGTGGTACCACATTTCAGCTTGCCGACATCTAGCTTTTTGAGACGCAGTCTGGACCTGCGTATCAACCTCCTTACTCTGAGTCTCGTCTTGGCCCTTATCATTATATGATCGGTGCTACAGTTCGCCCCTCTCACGGCCCTTGTATCGTGAAAGTCACCAATATCACGTTGACATGTGATAATAAAGTCAATGAGATGCCAGTGCTTTGACCTTGGGTGCATCCATGAGTTTTTATGGGCAGGTTTGTGTTTGAAGCATGTATTAGTTATCACGAGTTGATGCTCAGTACATATGGACAATAGGAGCTCACCGTTTGAGTTTGCACGCCCAGTTTCGAACTTTCCCAGCACTCTATTCCAGATTGACTCATTTTCTCCAACTCTGGCATTGAAGTCACCTAAGAGAACAATCTTGTCATCTTTCGGAATGGGCTTCAGGATGTTTTCTAGCTGCTTGTAGAACTGCAAGATTGTATTAGGACTGTTCGTCATAGTGGGAGCATAAATTGCGATGATGGAGCAGAATCTTTCGCCATTCAGCGGTAGCCTAAGAGTGATAATACGATCATTTACAGGTTTAGGATCTTCTGACATTTTAGTGATGACAGCATTACTTATGGCTAGGGCAACACCAGACTCACTCTTTCTTCCAGATGTTCTACCACTCCAGTAGATTGTGTAGCCAGCTTCTTCTCTAATGCTGCCAGTGTCACCAAAACGAACCTCACTTAGGGCACAAATGTCCACTGAATATTTTCTCAGCTCACGAGTTATGATGGCACTTCTTCTTTCTGGTCTGTCAACTCGTTCACGGTCGAGCATCGTTCTAACATTCCATGATGCAAAGTTCAGATCACAAGTAGTTTGGACCTTTTTATCCTGGGCGACGTCCTGCCAGTATGGGTTTCTACTTTTGCGAGACTTCATGATCTGTTTGAGACTTTGCTAGCAATAGATTTGTAAGGCTACTCGGAATTTTGCTAGTTGTCAAAGCAGCCCTCTCCACAGGATGAGGGGGTTCTGGACTGGCAAGGTGAGACCAAGACGAGTACAGCTCCTCATCTGTCGCAGCGACAGGCCAGGCGTACAGTGATTACACAGATACACTGCCCTCACAGGTTGTCACATTCCTGGTGTTGTTTATCAGAGTTTCACCTCTCTTAGATCCCCATATGATTAGCCTGTTTCCAGTTTCCAGTGGTGCCCGCGAGGAGGGACATATGGAGTCTTGGTGGAGCGATTTGTACAGCATACTACATCGTCACACCCTTGGCAAGCTTCCGGGTTTATCTCCATTAGCTTTACCACCACCACCATATAAAACCTAACCCTAAGAAAACCAGTGGTCTTGAGTTTGACTCCCACCCAAGATAATATTAAACCAAAACCTAAGAACATCAGTAGTCCTGAGTTCGTTTCTGGTTCAAAACTTCAAAACATAAGGTTATTTCAAGACATTCTGCAAGATTTTAAAGCAATAAAGCAAAGTTTTTCCTGTTTTTAAGTGCACAATAGAAAAGTCTCTCAATTGGTTTCCTGTTTTTAAGCACTCTGTAGAAAAAGCTGTCAAAGCTTTTGAAGCGCACAATAGAAAATTTCTTTAACCAGTTTCCCGTTTTTAAGTGCACAATAGAAAATTTCTTTAACCAGTTGTCAAACCGCTTTTTTATTTTAAGCGCTCCATAGAAAAAACCTGTCAAAATATGTTCCACAAAGAGCAAGTTTGGACAAGTCAGGTCAATACACAGTTTTCCCATGGGGAATTCCCTAGGTTTTACCGGGGTTGTTTGTATAGGTTTCTTTGTGCATTGCAAACTTTGTCTCGATTTTTGTTATATTTATTTCTCAATTTTCCCTAAAAAAGTTTGGTTTTTAGATATTTTATTCAATTTTAAAACTTTTTTTTCTAAAAAAACCTTGATTTTTATTATAACTTTGTTTAATTTTTTCTAATCAATCTTAATTTTTTATAACTATCTTCAAATTTTTTATAGGCGAGCTTGATTTTTGTTATACTTATGCTCAATTTTTCAAAAATTTTTCTTACCCAACCTTGGTTTTTGTTACAACTATCTTCAATTTTTTCTAGACAAATTCGATTTTTATTATACCTTTGTTGAAATTTTAAAAGTTTTTCTTTAGACAACCTTGATTTTGTTACACATTTGTTTAATTCTTCAAACATTTTCTTAGTCAACCGTGATTTTTAGATACCTATTTTAATTTTTTTTACTAAACAAGTTTGATTTTTGCTATACCCTTGTTGGATTTTTCCAAACTTTTCTTTGTCAACCATGATTTTTATTATACTTTTGTTGAATTTTTAAAAGTTTATCTTGATTTTTGTCATTCCTATCTTCAATTTTCTCCTATTCAAGCTTGATTTTTGTTACACCCTTGTTGAATTTTTCAAAATTTATCTTTGTCAACCATGATTTTTATCATATCTTTGTTGAAATTTTAAAAGTTTTTCTTTAGACAACCTTGATTTTTGTCACACATTTGTTTAATTCTTCAAATATTTTCTTAGTCAACCGTGATTTTTGGATATCTATCTTTAATTTTTTCTTGGTAACCTCGATTTTTGTTATACCTTTATTTAATTTTTTTCTAAACAAACTTAATTTTTTTATAACTATCTTCAATTTCTTTCTTGACAACCTTGATTTTTGTCATACTTATGTTCACTTTCTCAAAAATTTGTCCTAAGAAGCTTGATTTTTAGGCAGCTTTATTTAATTTTAAAACTTTTTCTCTTATCAACCTTGATTTTTGTTATACCTAACCTCAATTTTTTTTTCTAACAACCTTGATTTTTGTCATACTTTTGTTTAATTTTTTCTAACCAACCTTGATTTTTGTCATACCTAACCTCAATTTTTTCTTGTCAACCTTGATTTTTATTATCTTATCTTCAATTTTTTTTCTAAACAAACTTAATTTTTTTTACAACTATCTTCAATTTCTTTCTTGGCAACCTTGATTTTTGTCATACTTATGTTCATTTTCTCAAAAATTTGTCCTAAGAAGCTTGATTTTTAGGCAGCTTTATTTAACTTTAAAACTTTTTCTCTTAGCAACCTTGATTTTTGTTATACCTAACCTCAATTTTTTTTTTCTAACAACCTTGATTTTTGTCATACTTTTGTTTAATTTTTTCTAACCAACCTTGATTTTTGTCATACCTAACCTCAATTTTTTCTTGTCAACCTTGATTTTTATTATCTTATCTTCAATTTTTTTTCTAAACAACCTTGTTTTTGTCATACCTATCTTTAATTTTTCTTGGCAACCTCGATTTTTCTCACACCTATCTTTAATTTTTTCTTAACAATCTTGATTTTTGTTGCACCTAACTTCAATTTTTTTTTCCGAACAAATTTGATTTTTGTCATACTTTTGTTTAATTTTTCTTGGTTACCTTGATTTTTGTCATACCTAACCTTAATTTTTTCTAAACAAACTTGATTTTGTTATATCTTTGCTTAATTTTTTCTAAACAACCTTGATTTTCCCATGCCTTTGTTTAATTTTTTCTTTGATTTTTGTCGTACCTATCTTTAATTTTTCTTAACAATCTTGATTTTAGTCATATCTTTGTTTAATTTTTCTTAACAATCTTGGTTTTGTTGCACCTACCTTCAATTTTTATCTAGACAAACTTGATTTTGTTATATCTATGCTTAATTTTTTCTTGGTCACCTTGATTTTTGTCATACCTAACCTCAATTTTTTCTTGGCAACCTTGATTTTTAGATACCCGCATTCGATTTTTCCCTAAGAAAGCTTGACTTTTAGATATCTTTATTCAATTCTAAAACTTTTTTCTCTAAACATCCTTGATTTTTGTCATACCTAACCTCAATTTTTTCTCTAAGCAGCCTTGATTTTTGTTATACTTAACATCAATTTTTTCTTGGCAACCTTGATTTTATTATACTTATCTTCAATTTTTTTCTAAGCAACCTTGTTTTTGTTACACCTAAATTCAATTTTTTTTCTTGGCAACCTTGATTTTTACTCATAGTCAAAGTAATCGTTAAAAGTTTTAAACAAAAATTTTTATTGATAGGATATTTATGTTCAATAAACAGATGTTTCATAATAAAAAATTCGTCTTTTTTTCCACTTTAGTAAACCGAATTCAAACATAGTTATTATTTTTATAGAGTATGAATTCGCTTTCTAGTGTCAAAAGTTTAATTGTCTTGAAAATGAATTCAGTTCCAACTACGTTTAATCTTTTGGTCATTTTTATAAACTTTTAATAGAAAGCTACCCGTAATCTCTATAAGCGTGACAATATGCTTTTGATAATTGCGTCAAATTCTCTCTCTTATACAAAAGCTTGGGCCGTATCCTGCTCATAGCGTATTGCGTTTCCTGTTAAACTGTGATATACTCATGATCGGAGTTTGAAAATCTGGTTACCTTAATTTCCAGAGTAAAAATAGAATAAGCGAAAAAACTTTCTATGATACACCTTGATTTTTATAGTGTTTTAACAACCGTATGTAAAAAGAAATTTTATTACAAACTTGACCCAAAAAAATTTGATTTCAAAACACCGACTTAAGTTTAGTTTAATCCCCAGCCAAATACAACAATCGTTTATGTTAAAAAGTTTTGCATTTTTTCACTTTTAATAAGAAAATTCATCATAAAACTGAACATTTTAATACATTTTGCCAACTAAATTTTCTAAAATTAACATAAAATTTGAAATCAAATAAGACCAACGTAAGTAAGATCGATTCCAAGAAAAGTCAGTTGTTTTTTAAAAATACAATAAGATTTATTCTAGCAAATCCTATCACAGATAGTTCTTATGTCTAAATGAAAACAAACCAAGCTGAAATTATTTAATAAATTTATTGACTAGCTTGAAATCTGAAAATAAACCTTTGAAAAATCAGGATTTTTTTAAAAAATAGCTAAAAATTTTACTTTCAGGATATGGTTTCGCTTGGGGTAGCAAACACAAATAAAAAAAACCAACAAATTCACTCTTTTATCTTGAGCGTTGCTAACCTCTGAAAAAAAAGGTTTGGACAGTGATCTTGTAAAAGAAACCACCTACGGATATTAAAAATTAGACTTTTTAACTTTATTTTCTGTTTTTTACACCAACGTTTTAAAGTACTGTAGAAAACTTTTTAACAATTCTCTTAAAAATCGAAAATGTAAAATATCCAATAAAGCGTAAGACTTCTTTCACACATAATTTTAACTCGATTTCAGTCAGTGTAACAGCAACGTTTTTACATTTTAAACAAATTTCAACTCGCTTTTAATATTTTTAATTCATTCTTCTAACTTTTTATTTAATTTATTCCAACGTAACATTGTTCGACTTCTTAAAAAGAAATGCTATGCAGAAACTCATTGGTTAATTCCAAGAAAAATTTTTAAAATCATTGAATTAGACACGGGGCGTTGATTAACAACCAATTACGATCAGTCATCATATCCCAAACTTAACGGTAATCATTAGGACAAACCGAGTAAAAATGATCCAAGTTAAACCAAATTTTTTATTTTTACTAGCTTAATAAATCTTTGAAACATCAATTTTTTAGAAAATGACCGCTTGACACTAGTTAAACCGAAAATATTTTAGTTTTTCTTTTTCCAAATAAACATATTAACCAAAAACTTCATTAATTGATATTAACAATATGATCCATGAATATAATTTTATACAGTTTTCACACGGAGGTTTTGTGGTCAGGTTCTTAAAATTATCAATATTTAAAGATTTTCTCAAGAGCCTCACATTGTAAAGGTTTTAGTATGGAAACAGTAGATTCCTTCTACGTGAAAAAATTTAACTTTTTGAAAGGCCAACCTTTCCTCCAAGTGTCTTACATTTTAAAGTTACGGAAACACTAGCTTACTTAAAAAAATCTAAAAAATTTCTCCTAAAAAGTGTACGTTTCTTCCAAGTGTCACAGAAGTTTGTTAGCTTTTGGAACCAAATTCTAAAAAAACTACTTTATTTTAGGTTTTTGCTATTTTTTAACGCATAGCAACAATTCAATCTCAAATTTTTTGTCACAATATTGCTTTCTTAATTGCGCAAATGTTGTAATTTTGTCAAACTTTTTGTATAATTGTTGCATAGAAGCAAATATTTCGACTTTTGCACGGTTCTCATTTTACTTAGTTTTTCTTTCCAAAGTGAAAAGAGTCGCATTAAAGGTTTTAACTAAATATCAATTTGTTTGTTTTAAATACTAAGCAACAACACAAACATTTTAAAGTAAACTAACAAAAAGTTGACTAGTCAAGTTTATTAGACTCATCTCTTCATTAAAAGATATCAATTTTTGACTTAAAGAATTTTTTCTCCTTGTAACTTAAACGTTTTCAATCTACTTTGCATTAAAAAGGTGTTTAGCATCACAAAATTTCACGAGATTTTCTCAAGTTGAAACCGTCTTGATTGAAAAATAGCAAATTTGGCGTTAAAAGTTGTTCGATTTGCAAATCAATATCTGTTTTTAGCAACTGTTTATTCATCATGTGACCTAAATGTGATGTTTTAAATTAACTTTATGATAAAAATCAGTCAACCTCACAAATTTTAACTAGTTGAAACCATTTTTGCCTCAAAAAATCAAAAACATTACTCTTCAGCATGATTTAATTTTGCCTTTTTACAAACAAACTTTTCGAAACAAACCTACATTTTACTTTGTTCACGTTTCAATAGCTAAGTTTGTTGTTTCAAAAGTAAAAGCCAAGAATTTTTTTTTTTTTTTTTTTTCGATTTGAAGTCACAACTTGTGTATTTTGATTTATAAACCTAAACTTTCTTAATCTATTATGCATGTAAATTGTAGAGCATATCAATTTCTATATTTTCAACTGGTCTGTTAGATTTTTATTTTAAAAAATTCTCTCGACTTTACGTATTGTTGTCTTTAGTTATAAAAAAATTTATCACAATTTGCTAAAAAATTTTCTTTTTCATCATTTATAAGTTCGTTTGATGGTAAGATATTAGATAAAAGTTACAATTTGAAAAATTTTTATAATAGTGCTTTTATTGCTTTTGAAAACAAAAGTTCATGCACAAACCTTGAAAAATACACAGATCGTCATGAAAAGTTTTATTTTAACCACAGTGTTGTCTATTTCAACAAGTTTTTTTGTATCATAACAGCAATAAATCTATTTCTCAAGTCAACTGTTGAACTTTGCGTCATAATCACAGTTCTTCTTCGTTTTCAACACTATCTTTGTCATTTTTGATGTTTTCTTGTGTTTTTTCTCCATGTCATCATCACCAACCCATAATTTCATAACTTATTTTTTTCGACGTTCACGTGTCTGTTTTTAGCTTTTGCTTAATTTTTTAAATTTTTGGCAATTTTAAAAGGTTTCTTGTTTCTCATTTTTCGAAATTGTTATTATTTTTTTTTTAAATGTGAACTTTTGACGGTTTTTTCTTGGTTGGTTGGTAGCACTAATTTTCTTTGAAAATAAGAAACAAGTGATTTAAAATATTCTTAAGTGTGTAGAAAACTTATGGTAAGATAGAACAAAATAAAGTAAAATAATTCAATAATGACATTAAAAAGTTGCTTTACCAAAAGCTCATTGCTCTCTTTCAAACCAGTTTTATTGTACGTGACAATAAAAAATTTGCCCACACAATTTGTCCACGTCAAAAGTTCACATTTAAAAAAAAATAATAACAATTTCGAAAAATGAGAAACAAGAAACCTTTTAAAATTGCCAAAAATTTAAAAAATTAAGCAAAAGCTAAAAACAGACACGTGAACGTCGAAAAAAATAAGTTATGAAATTATGGGTTGGTGATGATGACATGGAGAAAAAACACAAGAAAACATCAAAAATGACAAAGATAGTGTTGAAAACGAAGAAGAACTGTGATTATGACGCAAAGTTCAACAGTTGACTTGAGAAATAGATTTATTGCTGTTATGATACAAAAAAACTTGTTGAAATAGACAACACTGTGGTTAAAATAAAACTTTTCATGACGATCTGTGTATTTTTCAAGGTTTGTGCATGAACTTTTGTTTTCAAAAGCAATAAAAGCACTATTATAAAAATTTTTCAAATTGTAACTTTTATCTAATATCTTACCATCAAACGAACTTATAAATGATGAAAAAGAAAATTTTTTAGCAAATTGTGATAAATATTCATTTACAGTGCTTTTTTCTAGATAAAAATTTTGTTTACGTTTTTTAAACACGTCATGTATTTGACGTAATCACACAATTCACTGTCAAACCGACGTCACTGAATAATACTTTTGGCTGCATGTGTCCCTTGAAATTCAATTTACACATTAACACATTGAATACCCAAAAAAAGCTAAATTAAATTAGAGTTTGAAAACTGATTTATGCGTTACAATATGCATGTTTCAACCTACAGTATGTCGGGAGCTTGATCGAGTGGTTAGAGCGCCAGGATTGAGATCGACATGCTCTAGGTTCAAAAGCAACGCGAGCCTTTCTGTTGTGTCCTTAAAAAAGACACTTTACGGCACATTCTCCTGCTTGGTAAGCTTGACAAACAGTTTTAAATTTTAGTCATATCTTTATTTAATATCAAGCGGACAGCAATATGTCGGCATCTCCGGGAGCAGGTCGGGGTAAGTGCTTGCCTTATGTAATAGCGCCTCGGTCGCTATTCTGCGAGTCAGGAAAATAAATATAGAAAAAAAATTATATCAGTGCTCCGCAAGGGATGTGGTACGGCACAATGATATTACTTATGAACTTTGTCTTGTCAACTTTGAATTGCCACGTTTTTTTGTCAAGGCCGACATTGACAAGATATGCCAACTAAGAAGGTAACAAATGAGAACAAAAAAAAACATCTCACTCATAACTCAATGTTCAGTACAATTTGGTTGCGAATATTTTTGTATTTTCAAAGCTTGTTTTGGAGTACTATTAAAATCCTTGGCCCTTGGCACTATTAAAATTATAGATATGGCCCTTTTGCAATAAGCATTCGGACGCCTCTTTTTACATACCTCGCATATATATTATTATATTAACTCACGCACATGCTTAAAAATATCAATAATAGTGTAGGATAGTAGAACGAGTAAAAAAAGGCAAAAAAAACCCAATTTATAGAGAGAAATTAAAACGATTGATATTAGGTGTTTTTGTATTAAGATGCATGAAGTAATATAGTACGAAAGTAAAAAAAATAAATTAAGTACAGGAAAAAGAAAAAGGGCATATGGTAAGTTAAACAAAGAGCATAAGGTAAGCAAGGTTGATACATTTGATTAAAATATAATTTGAAAATGTGTATTTATAAACGACAGAACGAAGTAACATATTATCAATACAATACATAGCACAGCACAGTAAATAACAAAAAAATTTACTACAAAGGAAAAAAAACGCAAAAAAAGTGTCTAATATTGTCCCATATTTGCAAAAATAAAATAAAAACAAAGTGTAAATAAAGATTTATGGTTCATAAAGGTGGGCAGTCTTGGTGAGTCTTTAGAACGCAATAGAAATAAAAAACATATTACGATACACATGGAAAACACGACTGTAAACAAAAGATATTGTAATATAACTAAACTAATTAATAAAAAAATATTTGAATCTGTTTTGCAAGATCAGGGAAAAATTTTTTCAAAAAATATTCAGATTTCGTTTTAATTTTATATGTTTCTTCTTTTAAAAGGGAAGATGAAATAGTAATGGGGGAGAGATAGTTGTTGTTTCTCAGTTGAAAAATTAGAGAGTCGAATTAAAGATGCTAATATTGGTTAGAATTATTTGGGATTCCAGTTGTGTTAGTAAAGTTATAGAGAAGTGTGAGTTTAGGTAAAATATTAGGTTTTTTGAAGGTTTTAAAAAGGACGGGTTCTAGCAAAGAAATTAGTTATTTAGTTGGGTGACATTTGTAGAATAGGTGTTGGGGGTCGTCTAGAGATAGGAGCACAATTTACTGTTTATTGGTTCAATAGAAATTTTAATTTTCCAGTCACAACTATTTATAAAAACTACAAGATCAAGTATTTTAATAAAATTTCGTTTTGATCAGGTGTCAAATCACGGCCAAGATAATGCTATCTGATTAAAAATTTTTATTTTGGTTTTTTAGTAAGAAAGTCGTTTGGATTAGGGGAAAGAAATTATGTTTGAAAAAGAAACAGCCCAAGGCAAAACCTTTACAGGTGGTCCTGAAGACTATTTCCCTTTCGAAGTTTGAGAAAAAAGAAGAACGGGGTTTAAAAAGTATTAGGCCTAAGCAAGACCAGGTGCGTGGAGAGTTAGTGTTTGTTGAAGGGAAAAGGTTTGGGTTCTTCTAAGAAGAATTTGATGAAGGAATTTAAAAGTAAGTTTAGGTAGAAGGTCCAACGGTATTGAATTTTTTTGAAAGAGATTGATAGTTTTTTTCCATAGGGGTTGAAGTTAGAAGGGTGGGGTTGAAAATTTGAATAAAGTTCTGGTTTAAGAGGTAAGATTTTTATTCCTAAATTGTATGTAACATAAGTTATTCAAAATTGATGGTGGGGTTTGTGGGTTTGAAGAAGAATTAATTTTCATAGAAAAGCTGTAAAAGTTTTATGTCCAATAGAAAGAAGGACAATGCCACCATCGGGTTAGGTAAATATAAGGTGGATCTTTTAATGGATTTAAAAAGAGAGTGGTTTTATAAAAATTTAAAAAGTAAAGAAGTTAAACTCTTGAGTTGTTTTGAAGAGGAAAAATGATTCTCGAAAGAAAGAGGACTTTTGGAAAAAAATGTTGGTTAATGAAGATGACTTTAGAAAAAAGAGACTCTTTGGAGTTAAGATTGACAAAAGTAGAATAGGGAAGAAAGCGGATGAGGTCCTTCCAGTTTATTGACAGGTTTTCAAAGTGAAAAGAGAAAATTATTCCAAGGATTTTAGTGGAGGATAAAGTTTTACCTTGAGGAAAGGAAAATCGAAAAGAAGATTATAGAGCTGGGGATTTAGAAATGATTGAGGTTTTGGAGTGATTAATTTTAAGGCTTGAGTAATTCGTATAATCGGTAGTATAAGCTCACAAATTGAAGAGAAAAAATCAGGAGATGAGACAAAAAAGTCAAGTCATCTGCATAAATTGACAAATGAGCGCATTTCTTACTGTTCTACTAAATTCTACCTATCTTTAACCTTTGTCCGGCGGCATAGGTACAATTGTAACTTTTGCGATTTTAAATAGCGATAACTTTTTTGTTATAAGTCGTAGATACCTGAGATTTCCTGACATCTCTACATTCTTGCATAGATTTATTCAAGAAAATTTTCAGCCAAATATGTTTACACATTCCTTGTATATCGGATGAAGTTTTTCTTACACCCATAACAGGCGGCATAGGTACAATTGTACCTATATACGTATACCTTTTGTTTGGAATGAATTCCAAAATAATTAATCATGATTTTTTAAAGATGATGTTATTTTATTAAAACAACACAAATCAATCAATGTATTTACAACATGAAAAAATGAGTAAAGGAAGAAGAGTTTATTCAATTTCACAAGGGATGCACATCGTTTTAGATACTGAATGTTCGATGCACACAGGCTGCCCGCAAATCACACAGCTTTTCCTGGTTTTTCGTTGTTTTCTCTTCTGGTCTCGGCAGACACAACAACTGCCAACGATCGGAGTGGGTCCATGACTGCCATGTGGAGCACGAGCAATAGCAGCATTTTCTCGTGACGTCACAATTCGTCGTCCAAGCATCATTTCCACTGCGGCTCGAATAAAATGGTTCCTCATCAACATCCTATTGTTACTACGAGCTTCCATCGAGGCCATACACAGCCTATTGGCAAGCTCTTTCAGAAACTTTCTTCGTTGATCCTTTGCCCTAAACCTTGCGTTGTGTTCTCTATAGATGACGTAGCATGCCAAGCCAATGACGTCAATCATTTGGTAAAGAAATGCCAGCGGCCACCGCAGTGTTCGTCGTTTCACAGTGTACTCGCCCAGCATTTTATCCATAGTATCAACACCACCTTTTGTTTTGTTGTAATATTTTATTATCTCTGACTTGGCTGATTGCGTTTCTTCAACTTCTGCTGACATGTGCATAGATGACGAAAGCACAACTGCTTTCTTCTTCTTTGGCACATATGAACAGACTGTTGCATCACGATAATAGGCAAAATTGGTTGAATAAACAAGCCTTTCCTTGGTAGGCTGCATGTTGCTAGGCAGAAATCTTTTGTTTTTTCTGACTGTACCAACTAAAGTCATGTTCCAGGAGTTCAATACCTTAGCTAATTCCATAGTTGTGAAGAAGTTATCCGTTGTGACATTTCTTTCAGAGCTTTTATACAAACTGACCAGGTTCAGAACTGTTCGTTCGCCAACGTTTACTTGTCGGGGACCATCTGTTGGTTTTCCAATGTAAATCTGACCTTGTAGTGGGTATGCGTTTGATGCATCGCAAGCCCAGAAAACCTTGATGCCATATTTCGCAGGTTTAGATGGTATGTACTGTGTAAATTTAGTATGACCTCTAAATGGAAATAATTGTTCGTCGATGGTGATGCATTCATAAGGCTTGTAGGCTTTTTCCAAATTTCTATTTAACATATTCCATATGTCTCGTATTGGTGCGGCCTTATTTGTTTGCGCGCATTCTGCGCGGGTGTTTTCGTTGTCAAATCTAATAAATCTGAGCATCATTTTGAACCTGTCACGAGACATAGCTGCACATATAAGCGGTAAAGCATCACCTTTCCACATATCGTCCAGATTCTCTTTGTTTTGTCTGTTTACACCAGTAGCAATCAGAATGCCAATAAATGCGAGCAGCTCAGCTTCAGTAAAAGGCTGGAATGTTTTTGATGGTGGCCGTCTGAAGGCAAGAGAAAACCTGTTCATCAGATCATTGTTGAAAGCATCACACACTCTTTTGCCCTTCGATTTGTTTCTCGTAATATGATGTCACAAATCTCTGGTCTCATTATTGACTTGAATAACTCATCTGTTGTAAACAGAATACTGTTTGCTGCGGGTCCACCCCTTTGATGCAAAATGTTACGAGATCTTGTTTGTGCGCTTGGTAATGGGTTGCTACCCCATTCTGTTTTATCCTTGGCTATCCAAATACTACTGACGTTTTGAGGCAAAGGCTTATCCTCAACACTTTCATCGGAGTCGTATTCTTCTTCTTGCTCTATGATCATTTCTTGCTCGATGTCTGAATCTTCTGGAGTGCCGGTATCACCATTCGCTGCTGGAATATAGGTTTCGTCATCTGATGCAACATACGAGTCTTCCTCGTATTCAGAATCCGATTCTTCAATCATTTGCCTCAATTCATCATCCGCATATCTGCAAAAAATATGAAAATAAAATCACGTAAAGTAATTTGTCGATAAGGAAAAGTGTAAAATTGGTCATGAGACCGTATCATAGGCCTACTAACCTTCGCGCTTGTGAATTGTGGCTCCTAGTTTCCGCTCCAAATGCATTCATAATAATTCAGTTAATCGGTAAAAATAAACAGCTTCCTTAAATATAACTAAAATACCTCGTAATATAAAACAACTGAGACAACCTGTAGATGATATATTGTGAATATACCAGGCATCAGTGGCATCAAGAAGTGTGATTTTACAAAACCTGCCGATATTCCCACTGTAGCTCTGTACTGCTACTGCTACAGGTAATGCGCAGTACCGAACTAGTGACGAGGTAGAGGCTAACAGGCTATAAACAGGTAACTGGGTAACTACTGTACGGTAAAAACTGGCTAAATAATTGGCTAATTACTGTGAGGGCTGGCTACTGTAAAACTGGCTAACCAGGCTAGCTTAAGAGGCTAAAAGGCTTATCCAGAAGGAAAATAGTTACTGCTTTGCGCAATTAAGCTCTATTA
This sequence comes from Diplosoma virens, assembly GCA_963680785.1. NCBI lineage: Eukaryota > Metazoa > Chordata > Ascidiacea > Aplousobranchia > Didemnidae > Diplosoma > Diplosoma virens. The sequence goes on along the minus strand of OY796880.1, from coordinate 19,848,244 downwards.
AGCCATCATTTGTAGTTCTGGAGCTTTTAAACTTTTAAAACGTTTCTTCTGACTGACTCAAAAGTAGCTGAATAGCAGCAAGAGACTCGCGCACGCGTTGTGTGTAAACCAGCCTTTAGAATTTCATCAGTATGCATTATGACGTCAAAATACGTTGCGTCTGGGCGGTGCTTATTTTTGTCGCATGGTTTTGAAAGGCTTACTGTTTGAATCAACTTCAATTGTTTCAGAAATTATACCTACAACGACAAATTTCCTACAAAATAAGTTTAGGTACAATTGTACCTATGCCGCCTGTTAGCGGTGTAAAATTATGCCGCCGGACAAGGGTTAAAATTCTGCTCTTGTTTTGTCAGTTTTTTTCTTATTTTTTCTTGGATTGTTATTAAATTTTTACCTTTTCCCGAAAAAACTCTTAAATCCTACTCTTGTGCAGCATTTCAAATTTCAATAAAACCAAAAAAGCTTTTTGTTATTTTTTGGCTTTAAATCATTCAAGAAAAATTAATACTTGCATCGACTTTATGAAATTTTGTACTGTATTAGAGTATTTGACAAATAATTGTTAATTATATATTAAACTAATCTAGGCCTACGTTGACAATCTAGGTGTACAGGCTAAATATACAGTATAGGCAATTTATATTCGGAGTAAGCCTACATATATTTTGTAAAAAAAGACAGGAATTATAAGGAAAAAATTTTTTAATGTAAAAAAATGCATTTGGGAACTATTTTTTCTGGAATCTGCACTATTATTGCTTTGTGCACCAACTACGTGATGGTTGTGTTTGCTCTGCACGAAAAATATCAAAATTTCTTTGGAGCAGGTAAAAAGACAAAGGTGGTTGCTAATTTACTGCATTCTCTTGTAGTTAAGCTATTCAACATTAAAATTTTATTTTAAAGTCTAAATTTGTTCATATATTTTCAGCTCAGTCAAACAATAGTCAATGTTTATTACATTGTTTTCATTATTTGTCAATAAGGACAAATAAAAAAATTTGATCTAGCTAAGTTTTTGGTTTTGATGTTTTCATTCATATACTGAATTTTTAACCGATATTGTTTTTCTGATTTTTAAAAAGTTTAATAATAATTGCTTAGTAATTGGTACATTCCATGTCAACTCACACCTCTCTTTTGCCGACCATCTCCAATTTTGCTGAAACTTGGCATGTTTGTAGGTTTGGATGAGAAAATATCTCACACCAAATTTCAAGTTTTTAAATCAAATATTTTTTGATATATGAAGGTTGAAAATTAGACACAAAATCGCCGCTTGAACGCTCATGATCGAGCAAAAGTGGCCCTCATGGCTTTATTTTTTGTTTGATTTCAAAGATGTAAATATAATTGGAAAGATTTTTTCAGCAGCTTTCCAATGGTACTCATATTTCAAATGTATGTATATAAATAAAAAAGTTATCTTTTGTCGTGACCTTGTGACCTTGACCTCGCATGACCCCAAAACCCCCACTCTAAACAAAAAATTTTTTCATTATTTCTGCTCCTCACATAAAGGACTATCAGTATGCCAAAAATCAAAGTGGGATCTCTATGGATTTTTAAAATATTTTTTAATTAAAAAAAAATTAACAAAAAACTTTCGAAAATGATTTATTTAAAAATATCGACAAAGTTGCGAAAATATTTATTGCGTAAATATCAACAAATTTGCATCATTAGGCACACCTGTTCAATAAAATGCAAATATCCTAAAACCCCATAGAGATCCCACTTTGATTTTTGGCATGCTAATAGTCTTCTATGTGAGGAACAAAAATATTGAAAAATTTTTTTTGTCTAGAGTGGGGGTTTTGGGGTCATGCGAGGTCAAGGTCACAAGATCACGACAAAAGATAACTTTTTTATTTATATACATACATTTGAAATATGAGTACCATTGGAAAGCTGCTGAAAAGATCTTTCCAATGATATTAACATTTTTGAAATCAAACAAAAAATAAAGCCAGAGGTCCACTTTTGCTCGATCAGGAGCGTTCAAGCGGCGATTTTATGTCTAATTTTCAACCTTCATATATCAAAAAATATTTGATTTAAAAACTTGAAATTTAGTGTGAGACATTTTCTCATCCAAACCTACAAACATGCCAAGTTTCAGCAAAATTGTAGATGGTCGCAAAAAAATGCCGAAAAGGGTGTGAGTTGACATGGAATGTCCCAATTAAGCTATTTCGAGGAATACTTGAATGAGAGCTCAATGGGCTAATATCTCCTGGTAGTCAATCGCAGATAATAATCTGCATTAAAAAATTTCAATAGTGGTTTAAATATTTAGGTTTAAAATGTCGCAAAATCATTTAAAGCACAATCGCCGTGAGATAAACGATAACCACGAAAACACAGGTTACTGTATTTTGATTGATTTGTTGGTATGGTATATTATACATTTTAACGTTTTAATACATTCATATTATACATTAGATTGCATATTTAATGTTTTAATGCAATGGTGCACAACCTGTGGCTGTCGATAATAATTTATGCGGACGTTCACATATGTTACGCTCTTAATTCATTAAAAATATAATTTAATTAAATTTCTCCTTTTTTCACAGCAAATAATATTACATGATTACTAGGTCTCTCCAAAGTCAATAAAGTCAATAGTTTTTTTGAACTTTTTTACATCAAACTTAGACTAACATTGATTTCGCATGCTTAAGAATCAGAGCTTTATAAATCAAAAAATAAAAAAAAGTTCTTGCGAATCCTGCTTAAATTTGTTTAGGCGTCCTAATTGATTCCAAATTATTGTTTCATGATCATATTTCTTTACTTCACTTTTTGTACAATTATGGATAGCAGATCTTTTTGCAATTTTGTTAGCACCTTAATTGCAGTAATAGCAGATTAAGTTGACTTATTTTGCAAATTCATTTGCAAACATACAAGACGAAAGCAGTCACTAATATTATGCTTTGCGAATCCTGCTTAAATTTGTTTAGGCGTCCTAATTGATTCCAAATTATTGTTTCATGATCATATTCATAAAATTCGTAGCAAACTCTCTCGTGCAGTTGGTATTTTATGCAAACTAAAAAATTTATTTCCTTCTTGTATCTTAAAAAAACTTTACTTTGCTTTCTTTCATTCACACTTACTATACTGTCTTACAATATGGAGTGCTACATATAAAACTTATCTCGAACCATTAAGAAAATTGCAAAATAAAGCTATGGGAGTCATCAATAATATGCAATGGTCATCAAATTCTGATCCTTTGTTTAGAAAAAACAAAATTTTAAAATTAGATGACTTAATCAAGCTTGAAACTTCAAAATTAATGTTTAATTTAGACAGATGTAAATTACCGACTTCTTTTACAAAATATTTCAAAAAGGTATCTCAAATTCATTTCCGTGTAACCCGTTCATCAGTCGATAGTAAGTTATACTTACCAAGATATCGATCCAATCGTTTGCAAAGATCTCTTAAATATAGAAGAGTTAAAGTTTGGAATGATGTTCCTTGTAATTTAAAAAAAAATTGCTACTCCATGTATAATTTTGGCTACATGTATAAACGTTATATCTTAAATTCTTATCCTTAAATCCATTAATATTTCAAATCAAACTTATATCTACAGTGGTCCATTTTTTATCTTTTCTTTAACATACGTTTATTTTTATAACTTTAATTAATCGGTGGCTGCTCGACTTGAAGACCAATTAATTATTTTTTGGTCACTTCGCAGTCTCCGCATACATTCGGTATAATTATTATCTTTTTTTTTTTTTTTTCGTGTAACAAATTTCGTCAATTAAACGCACTCATTTTCTTCATTATAATTATTTTTACTGTTATTGTTTTGTGTGCATTATATATTAATACGGAATTGTATGAAATAAACTTGTCTGTCTGTCATCACATTTTTCGGTAGGAGTAACGGTATCTATAAAACTAATTACCTCGTAATGCCTATTTTCCTAAATTATTTTGACTCACTGTCAAATGTTAGTTGAAACTAACTCTGCAATGCAACTGGCAATGACAAAAAGTTGTGGACCTCTGCTTTAAAAGCATGATTAGTGTATACGCTGCATAAGGTTGCTTTAAAAAACTTTTCTTTGCTTTAACCTTAAATTTTATAAAAGTTAATTTACGCAGGCTTAATAAGTTTTAATTTTAAACTCTGTTAAATCTTAGACTGAATTTTAAAAAATCAAATAAAACTATCAAAAAAAATACGTTTCTATGTAATAACTTGCTATTTTACGTATTTGTTATTATTATGTTTATATGCTTTTTTAGGTTAATTATTGATATTTAGAGATTTATCGATTTACCATCAAATCGTTCAGCCAAAAATATCCAATCAAATTATATCCACCTCGTCTTTTGGTAAGTCTGCCTTCCAATAGATCTTATGGCTTGCTGGAAAACCTTTGAGTCTTTCAGTTGCCTTTTTTTATTCAATTGTTTTTTGATTAATAAACAAAAAAAATTGTAACCGTTAAATTAAAAATATTTAGTTTGATTCTTATACCACATTAATGCAGAAGAAATACCTTTTAAAAATTCTTTTTAAATTTTTACTCTAGGAGTTGCAACGTTTTTGACGCAGCAAAACTTATAGTATTTTTTTACTGATAAAACCGCTTTTCTCCACATGGTAAACATCGCGAATGTTTACTTTAAAAATTAAGAAACAAAGAGTATGCCAGAAAAGGCTTGATGAATGAAATTCCATATCCGGATGGATCACTTGAAATTAAGAAGTGCACAAAAAGAAAGATTTACAAAAGAAGTTTTGGAAATAGAAGACAACTTGAGAGTAAAAGGTTAACAACCAAAAAACCGAAATTATAGTTAACGATGCACAAAGAGAATTATTGAAGAGTGGTTGCACAGTCGTGGAGTGAGTGGAAAAAGTAATGACGATTTTGGTAGGTGTACAAAGTATAAAAAATAGATTTATGGAGAATGTACTAGTATAAAGAGGGGAAGTTTTGATCTGGAAAGGTCTTTTTGCATATTGACGGAGGGATCCATCATCTTGAATGCACCAATCGTGGTGAATTTAAAGTACCACGTTTGTTCGTTGTGTCTTTGTTTGATATTTAGTTAGTGTATTTTTTTGTATATAAGCGCTTTTCTTTGTTTTTGTAAATAAAATCAACATAATGCAACAGGGTGGCATCAGGAATATAAAAAATTTAATAGTTTATTACTTATAAACTGTATAAGAGTAGTTTAATATTTTGGCCTCTAAAATGAATCAGCTGAGACTACCAGAAATTTTAAAGATAGATTTTCCTACATTGGCGGAAGACTATAGAGCTTGGAAGGACAAAGTAGAAATCTATATCACTGCTACATATGCAGAAAACAAACCTGGAAAGGTTAAGACTTTAGTTATATTAAATTGTGCTGGACCTGGTGTAATTGGAGTTTCAAAGTATTTTGAGTATGATGAGAATGAAAGCAAGAAAAATCCTGCAATACTTATGAGAAAAATTGAACAATTTTGTAACCCACAGCAGAATGAGTCCATGGAGGCCTACAAATTTTGGAAACTGTCATGGTTTTTTAAATCTTTTGACCAATTTTTGAATATATTGAAAAGACAAGCTGATACTAGCAATTTTGAAAATCTTGCTAATCGGATGATGAGAGACAGTATCAATATCAGTATCTTTTATTTCCGTCCCGCCCGTAAAAAAAGACACAAATAACAACAATAGATCACATAACACTAAGCAGAACAAGAAAAAGGAAGAAGCAACAAAACGCTGAATGTTATATCATGCAATAAGAAAAGATTAAAATAGTAAGTAAAAAGAATATGCATGGTTGCAGCACCTTTAATAAAATGATAAAAAGAAAAAAAAAAGTAAACAATAATATAAAAAAAGAAAAATATATAAATACTTGTAAATGAATAAGACGTGTCATTTGTTAAGGCATTACTGTGCTGGCGGAAAATGGCGGAATTGCAACAAGCCTACGTTCAAAATGGTCTTGGCAAGCAAAGAAACCCGCCTAAAGAAATCATGCCATGGGTCAAAAGACCATTTCAAATTTATTGTTTTCACTGTTATTGAAAAATTAAGACAAGTACTACTTAGAGCAATGGTTCCCAACCAGGGGTCTGCGAGTGCACTGTAAATTAACAGAATTAATTAACAGTATTCAATAAATTTCACGTGAATGTAGGCAGCAACTTGTACGTACGAAAATAATGTAGCGGAGTAAATTGTTTCCGTATTTGGCTGATTGTGACGGTTATCCAAACTCGAAGATTGAAATTACACGTTGAATCAGCTTTTAAGATGTCACTATTTCTCCCAGTTCTATGCCAAGCATTAGTAGCAGATCAGATAGTAGCAACAGCATAACCTTCAGCAAACGGACAAGTTGCAATGGCGGCGAAAAAATGAAAGTATAATGAAGAATACATACCATATGGATTTACGGTTACGTTGGATCTCAATCTTCCTTTGTGAAAAAGTTCTGGCTAATAGTAGCATGAAGCCAATAAAACTAAAAAAACACCTAAACGCCAATCATCTGGGAAACATTTCCGGCAGCCGCGATACATTTTTTGCAAAAGAAGGCAAGATTTGAAGTAAGCGGAACTTTAGATAAGTATGGGTTTATTCCTACTAAAAAGCCTTTGCTTCTAGCAAGTTACAAATTTGCTTATCGGATTGCCAAGGAAAAGAAGTCGCACGCTAATGCCAAAACACTAATAAAACCCTGTGCTCTGGAAATGACTGAAATACTTTGTGGCTCAGAACGGAGAAGAAAACTTGAAGGTATATCAATGTCAAATAACGTTGTTAATTCAAGAATACATGATATTTTAGAAAATATTCTCAAATAAGTATTGGAAGAATTGACATCTTCTCCTTTCCCATTTAGCTTGCAGCTTGATAAAAGCACTGCTGTTTCTTACTGCAGTCAGCTGGTGAGTTATGTGCGTTATGTCAATGGCAATAAAATCAAAGAAGAATTTTTGTTTTGTAAACCTCTTTTGGATACTGCAAAGACTAGCGATGTGTTTAAAATGGTAAATAAATTTTTTGTCAAGAAAAATGTTGACTGGAAAACGAAATGAGGCTCAATTTGTACGGATGGAGCACCAGCGATTCTCGGAAACTAATCCGGGTTTGCCGCTTTAGTCAAAAACGAAGCTCCCACGGTATCTGTTACTCATTGCATGCTGCACAAGCATTCCTTAGCAGCAAAAACTTTGCCATTAACTCTCAAAGAAGTTCTGTCTGATTGCGTAAAAGTAGTTAAATTTGTAAGAAACCGAGCCATTAATCATCGTATCTTGAAAGCTCTTTGCTGGGATCTTGGGTCAGATCACGAGGTGCTTTTGTATCATTCAGAAGTGCGTTGGCTTTCCAGAGCCGAAGTTTTAAAACGATTACAAGATCTCAAACAAGAGGTGTTATTATTTTTGAAAGATAAAAAATATTCCCTTATGAAAAATTTCAGTCGAAATCATTTTGTACGGCTTATTCTACTTGGTAGATATTTTCAGTCATATTACCAACGTTAATCATGCTATTCAGGGGCCAGGTGTAACAATAATGGATGCAGCTGAAAAACTTAACGCGTTCTTGCTCAACTTGTCTCTTTGGAAATATAGATTGGAAGTAGGTGGTAATTATGCTAACTTCCCAATATTAGAAGATATTAGTTGGAAGGATAAAACTCAGAAAGAAAGTCATGTTTTTTAATTTCTATGAGAAAAAAATTTTGTTCACACATGGATACTCTACAAACCTCCTTTGAAGGCTATTTTAATTTGGATAGCTTTGGGGGCGAGGTATGGATTCGAAATTCTTTTCTCATTGACTTGAACAGTATTAATGACGAAGATCCCAACAAAGATGACCTATTAATTTGAGAGCAAACGAACTTTTACACATTGAATTTAATGCAACCTCTCTGGAACAATTTTGGTGCTCTCAGCAACATTCCTACCAATCTCTGGCAAAGCAAGCAATTAGCACTATGATTCCATGTACTACTACTTACCGTTCCGAGACTGCGTTTTGGGCTCTTGTTACTATAAAAACCAAACACAGAAATCGTTTGGACATTCAACATGATATGCGTGTAGCTTTATCAAAAACCAAACCATAGTTCAGTGTTTTGGCGCAAAAAAGACAACAACAGGCTTCTCATTAAATTGCACCTGTATTCATTTGAAGGTATTTTTCTGATGGTTCTTGTATGTAACACGTTATGTTTGAGCAATTTTATAATTTGATTCTCCATACAATATTGCATATAAAGCTTGGTAGTATTTGTAAATGTACTCGTAGTTTTCCAAATTATTTGGTTAGGATCGGTCTTAAAATTTTTGGGGTCCATAAGCTTGATAATTATTGAAAGGGGTCCATGACTGAAAAAAGATTGGAAACCACTGACTTAAAGAAAATAAGTTGACATTTGAAAAAGCAGTCCAAATCTGCCAATCATATGGTACATCAAATTTGCATGCTTGCCAAAAGCAACCAGATGTACCATTGGTACACAAAAGGGAGCAGAAACAATCCAAACACTTAGCTGCTCCCTCAAATGCAACTATACTTAAATGTCACTTCTGTGGCAAGAAGCACAAGCGTGGCAAGCTATTTTGTCCAGCATATGACAAAATCTGTTCTCATTGCCAAGAGCAAAATCACTTTAAAATGAAATGTCGCAATAAGATCCATCAAGTGCAAGAAGAACATGATGAAGAAAAAGATTTTTTTCTCTGATGAAGATCACCTACATCCCGTTGAAGGGAGAAAAGAACGATTAACTCCCTTACTGTAAGTGTCAATGACTGCAGTATCAGATTTCAGTTGCACACTGGAGCTGATGTAAATACTATTTGTAAATGTTATGTCAAAAAAGAACAGACAAAACCTTGCTCATGTAAACTAACTACATGGAACAAAACCACAATTAAACCAGCTGGTGAAACTGTATTAAATGTTAAAAATCTTAAAACTAACACTATTACACGAGTGTCATTTTTTGTTGTACAGTAAATCTTAATTGTTTGCTAGGCTTACAAACAGTAAAAGAAATGGATTTAATTACTGTTAACGCTGAACCAATTATTGCTAATGTTGTTGAATGTGATTCATTTCATGGTGATAAAGGTCGTGCATCAACAATTATTGATTCCAATATTATGCCGAAAATTTTGCCATGTCGAAAAATAATACCTGCTGAAATAAAGCAGATAGAAAAGAATACTCACATATGCCAGCAAACGCAGCCATCCAACACTCCTAATACACTTTTACTTCACAGCAAAGGATTATCATCGTTTGAAAAAGTTGATGTTGACATCTTTGAGTATGATCGTAAACATTATTTAATTACTATTGATTATTTTTCGAAGTTTGTTGAAATTGATGCTTTTGCCGTCACTTACTGCTAAACAAGTTATCATAACTTTGAAGCGACATTTTGTGCGCTATGGCATTCCCAAGTGTATTGTTTTAGATTCGGAAACCCAACTTACTGTACGTCTGACAAATTTCGCATATTTTGTACTAAATGAATATGTCACATTACATGTCATCACCAAGGCATCAACAAAGTAATAAACAAGCATAAGCCCACTTGAAATTTTTTAAACGTAAACGTTACAGCGAACAGCCGCCAAACATCAGGACCAATAGCTAGCATTGCTTCGATTGCGCAACACACCTGGTGGTGGTGGAAGCGGTGGGCTTACTCGATCCATTCCTCGGGATGGGGGCGCGGATCAACTCTGTGGAGTCCCAATAACCAAAGAACCCCCCAGGGACGGAACCAGAGGTCCAGAATAGAGATGGAGTGGCCGAAGATGGCCAGACGTATAGAGTCAAGTACAGGGCAGTCTAGCACGAGGTGAAAAAGGATCAGAACCACAGTTGCTACTTGAAAGAGTCTCAATTCGACCAACCCTGCGGAGATATGTGCCAAGAAGAGTGCTGTGCCCGCTGCAGCGTAAACAAGAGAGAGCACAGCAAGTGGAACGAGGTAGAATAAATTACTCAGAAGACACTTGTGGGATTTAATGTTGAAAGAGATCAGATTGGATAGTGCGTCTCCAACTGTTGTAAAGGGATAGTCGTTGGAAGGAAATAAGCAGTGAGAGAGACAATGATATCGTGGAGGGATCAAGAGAGGCTCCAACGTTAGCGAGAGAGTCAGCTAAATCATTGCCTAGGAGGTAAGAATGACCAGGTATCCATTGAAAATGGACTACCTTAGAGTCGGATAAAGTATTAAGGAGAGATTGGGTGTCGAAGAGGAACTTGGGTGTTAAGTAAGGTATAGGAGCAGAGAGGGTTAACAAGACAGATAGAGAGTCAGAGAACAATGTGACAGATTCAAACGCACATGACATGGTGAGTGAGAGATACACCACTCAAGAGCATGAAGAATGGCATAAGTCTCGGCATTGTAGCTGTTTTATCCCAGAGTTTAGCCGAGAAGGAGAGGGAGGTAGCAGTGAGACACTTTGTACACTTAATGTGCATCCCTGCACCACCCTTTTCCATCCCGCCAAGAACCGAGCCATCAATCCAGGCAGTGATGTCGCTGTGGGGTAGGGAAAACAGGTGGGAAGTAGCGGCGGTGTTGCAAAGAAAGGAAGGGTCATTACGAGAGCATGGGGAAGAGAGTTGGTATGAGACAGAGTAAGAAGAACGGGTAGAACAGGAAGATTTAGGAGGACAAAAAATTAGAGGTTTGCGAGTAGTTGTAGTTAGGGGTGAGGTTATGTAAGCGGAAGAAAGATCTTTATGATCCTTTATTAAGACGTGTTTGGGGGCCAGAATTGGCAAGAGAGACTAGAGGAAAAGATGAAGGTAGTCTAAGGGCTCGTTCAAAGAAAAAGAGAGATGGGGATGAGGGTGATGCAAAGTGGAGGAAGAAGCGCTTCTATGTAAAAGAGTAAACGATAGACAGCGTGTGATTACTCTACAAGAGGATCTACGCATCGTCGCCACAGAGGTGATGTGCGTGGGAGGTGAGAAAGGAAACAGATCGGAAAGTACGGAATCGGTTATGAAACTTTTTCCATAAAGATAAGACATGAAGTTTAAAAGAAAAGGATACAGTCGAAGGTTACACCGAGAAAGGTCAGATTTGGGTTGAAATTAAGTGGGGTGTTAAGAATAGAAAGCGAGGGTTTAAGACAAGACTGGTAGAGGTCTAGGCTGAAGAAAAATAACTCATACTTGAGAGGGTTGAGAGTTAGACGTAGTTTTGAGGACCATTCCACCAATCTGTTGAGGGCAGCTTGGACAGTGGAAGTTTTACATTCAACATTTGGGAAAGAAGCCCAAATAGCAAGGTTTAAATGCAATAGAGAGAGGCCTTAATAGATGTAGGAAAAAAGGTAGGAAGATCATTAATAAAAAGAAAGAAAAGGACTGGTCCAAGAATTGAACCTTGGGGAACACCTCTTCGAAGACGGAAAGGACGATTTTAGGAATTACAGATACGGATTTTCAAAGGGCTGTCTTAGGGATAAGATTGTATCTATTTGACAAAGCAGAGCGGAAGACCTAATAAGAGGAGTTTAAAGAGGAGGGAAGAATGCAGACTGAGTCAAAAGCTTTCGCGAAATCTACAATGGCGAGGACAGTGCGTGCGCCTGGTTTTGATTGGTGAAAAAAATCTGTGATTGACTGTGAGAGGAGAACCTAATCTGCAGTCGATCTACCAGGTCTAAAACTAGCTTGCACAAGTGAAAGGATGTTGTGCTATTCCAGAAAATAGATGAGTCATCCAAGAACCATTTTTTCAAAGAGTTTGGAGGTTGAAGAAGTGACAGAGATGGGGCGATAGGAGGAGGGTGAGTCAGAGGGTTTTTCGGGTTTAAGAATGGGGATGATGATTGATTGTTCCCAGGCTGATGGAAAGGTATAAGTCGACTAGGATAGGTTAAAAATATGTAGAAGGAATTGTAGCGCGGATTGAGGAAAGTGGGTTAAAAGGTAGGTGATTCAATCAGGGCTCGATGAGGTTGAGTTTGAAAGTTGAGAGATAGCTGAGGAAAGTTCTAGGGAAGAGAAAAGTGAGCAGAAAGGGAAGTGTAGGGTATTATATTGGGCAGATCTTATTTTAGTCATGTGTGTTCTTTCAGTACTTCATAAAGGTTTTGGGGTTTGGTTAGAGAAGTGCGACTGTAGATGTGCGGAAAGTTGGTTTGCACAGTCTACAAGGGTATGAAAACTTGGAAAGTTGGGGAGATCAGATGACGATGAAGAAGGGGAACCGGAGATGGAGCGGAGTAAAGAAAAGACTTCGCTGGGACGGGTTTTAGGAGAAAAGCTAGAGCAAGTTTTCTGCCATGACTCAGCTTGAGCCCTAGAAATCACCGTTAAGGTATACCTTGATATAATAATATAGTTCCGGCGGTCTTCTTCAGAACAGTGTGCCCTAGCGAATACCTTTCTGTGTTTCGCAACGGCGCCTGCAATATCAGCAGATCACCAGGCTTTGGAAGGGCGATTAATATTGCCGAAAGGAATGGCAGAAGCGGCAGCATCATTGATAAGTTTGGTGAAGGTATAAGTGGTTTCTGAAAGAGAAAGTGTTGTAGAGCTAGAGGAAGGGGGGCAGTGAGTATCGATATAAAAAAGGTATTCGTCCCAGAGGGCTTTGTTATAATTAAATGAAGGAGAGCGAGAGATAGAGTTAATTAAAGGGAAAGTAGGAATAGTAATAAAAATAGGAAGAGGATTAGATCCGAGGTCTGGAAGGGTTTGCCATGTACATTTGGAGGCCATGGGGGCAGGAACTAAATAGAGATCAGGAGAAAAGCGGTTTCCAATGGGACGGTGTAGTAAAGTGTGATGGTCAGGGTTGTTGAGAGGTAAGAGATTAGAGGAGAGGAAAAAAATTGTTGTCTAATTGGTTCTTTGGGATGTGAGAGTCCCAGGATGAGTGATGGCAATTAAAATCGCCGAAAATGTGAGTGACAGTGGACGAAAATAAGAGGAAGGGGAGAAGAATTTAGGACGGGAGTCACAAAAAAAGCGGATAGGAGGGATATGGAGATTTAAAAGGTGTATAGGAGAGGTCCCTTTTATTTTAACTGTGATAGCTAAATAATCAAAGCTGGAATCAAGGAGGAAAGGTGTTAGGTAAAGAGGGGGAGTAGGTTAGACCGTTTTTGACAAGTATAAGGACACCACCTTCTAGGTTTTCCGTAGAGTTGGTGGTTCCTCTCCTCGTCATAAAGCGGTCCTTTTTAAGAGTTTTATAACCGGGGATGTGAAAAGTGGAGCCAGAAGAGAGGTGCAACTCCTGTACAAAGATGAGATCGTACTAATTTAGTTGTATAAGTTCAGTACAACAGGGGCGAATTCCATTGGCATTTTATTGGAGGATTCGTAGGCTGTTTTGGGAGAGAGAAGAAGAATGGAAAGAAGATTGTGAGAAAAAAGAAGTGGAGGGTTGGGGTTGAGGAGAAGGTAGAGATGACGCTGAGGGTGTGTAAGTAAAAGTTAGCTGGGGGTGGTTAGGAAAGTCGGGAAAGCTATTAATGATAGAGAAATGTTTGGGGTTTCATTTTTGAAGAAGAGGATTTTTGAATTTTGCGGGTATTCGAGGGAGACAGTTTGAGAAGAGGAGGGAGAAGTTTGAGAGAAAGCTGGGCACATTGAACAGGTCCAAGAGTGTCTCGGAAAATTTTTTCAAAAGTCAGCAGGAAAGAGGCCAGAGCATGAGAGGTGCACCCAAAGAGAAAAGTTTGCACATTGTACTGATCTATTTCTTCAGGTGACTCGACGGGAGCAGATAGAGCAGAGGTCTATGGGGCCAAGGTTGGGGAGAATGTCACCGCTGATGAGTGGAAGCATGAGGATGAGAAGCAGTGATAGGTGAGATAAATAAAGAAGAGATTTTGAGTAGGAAAAGAAAATGAGGAAAGTTGTTCGGAAGGAAAATAAAGAGGGGGCGGTCATTTGGGATTAAGAACGCCTTCCATCTGAAAAAAAGAGGAAAAAAATTGTGCATAGGGGGGTCGCCCGAGGAGGAGACCCTCGGGGAATAGACAAGCCATTTTGACTTTTCCCAATGCAGGGAAGGGGACTGCACCACCACAATCAAGTGGCTTGTCGCTTGTGCAGGTTCAACACAACTCGACAAGGTATTCCAGCTAGCCCTCCTAAATACTTTTTGGACATGCAACACGTTCTGTAATTCCTACACGTAGTACCAAGTGCTCAAATTTTAATCATGCACGCCGCAAAAGACGACGCACCACGGTAAAGCACCCATATGTCAAACACGCCCGGCCTTTAGTTTCTTTACACATACATCAGCGTGTTTTTTTTAAAGTCCTGCAAAGAAGGATGGGAACGCGATAGTATCACTGATATATACAGTAAAATCTCTTTCTGGTGTTTGTTATCGACGTAATTGTGTGCATTTACGGGTTGACAAAAGTGACAATTTTGATAGCAATGAATTCGACATTACCCATCCAATTCCTCGTAACGTTAACATTGACAATAATTCTGACACCGATTTTGCTACTTCTCAACCTCGTGATCGTCGATCCTCTCGAGTTAAATGATTACGTAATGTAGACTTTGTTAACGTATATTTTTCAGTTTATGCTACACGACTGATGCTTTAATTAAATTATTGTTTATGGATGTTAATGTCTTGTCTAAAAACGGGGGAATGTTGACGAAGTGGATTCATCATTCTGAATGCACCAATCGTGGTGAATTTGAAGCACCACATCAGTTTGTTGTGTTTTTGTTTGGCATTCAGTTAGTGTATTGTATATAAGTGCTTTTCTTTGTTTTTGTAAATAAAATCAACATATTACAACATTGCAAATTTTCAAATTATGATTGAGAAAAAGGTGTTAATCAAGAATGTCCAATCTGCGGCCCACTGGTTACTCAAATTTTTTAGTTATATTTTCATAAGTGTATAGAATTCGATGTCACTGCTGTTATGTAACGTATAGGGAGACAAAATGAATTAGTCAGTTGATGGCTGCGTCGAGTGACATCCAACAAAATGATCGATAAAACTTTTGTGGGTGGAGCTTGTCAAAAAAACGCTTGTAAGCATTATTTTTACTATTTACATTATTTGATGATTATATTATCATTCATTGTGTTATTTCCAAACATTTTTTGCAATATCAAGTGATAATTAGTTAAAAATTTTAGTGGTAGTAAACAGTGATGGCTTTAGTAGGGTGCGAACGGAGTGGCTGCACCGCCCCCGAAAAAATGTCAAAAAGTGCCCCCCCCCTACGCAAGATATTGCTCTATTTTTTTGTAGCACCATGACGGTTGCATCCCTAAAAAAAGACTTTTTTAGAGATCACTTTGTTTCGATACACTAAAAAGTGGCACCCCCAAAACGATAACCTTTTTTTAGAGATCACATTGCTTTTAAACACTGAATAGTGACCTCCCTAAAATGAAAACCTGTTTTTTTAGAGATCGCTTTGTTTTGGTATACAAAAAGATGCCCCCTATTTTTCTTGCATCGGATCCCCCTTTTTGTAAGGCCATCATTTCTAATAAAGATAATAACTTTGATTTGGAATAAAATGCGATTTGTAAATGCGAAATGATTTGGAATGCAATGCAAAATGATTTGGAATAAGATCACAGTAGTAGCAGTCAAGTGATAAAAAAGGAAATGTGTTTATTAGGAGGACGGAAAGAGGATTAAACATTTTTAGAATCTAGATCTAATCTAGAAATATAACATATGGTCCGAGTCCCACTGTCCCACTGTCCCTTTGGCAGTTTTGAAAGCTTGGGGAAAAATACCAAGATCAAATGACCATTGCAAATATATTGATAATATAGGAGCTAGTACTACTGCTCCTATACGTAAGAAGAAGGGGTTGAGGTTGTCAGCTCCACTAGCTTTTTTTGGATTGATCGAATTAATCAGATAAAAAATTTCAATTGCAGTGGGGGATCTAGGATCCCTTCTTCTTATGTATAGGAGCAGTAGTACTAGCTCCTATATTATCAATATATTTTCAATGGTCATTTGATCTTGGTATTTTTCCCCAAGTTTTCAAAGTAATCCTAATATTTAAATCCGGTAGTAGAGAAATATTAAGCAATTATCGACCAATAGCTTTACTTTCTAACCTGTCGAAAATACTGGAAAAATTCATCAAAATTCGATTTGATAATTTTTTTTCTAAAAATAAAATTTTGTACGCAAATCAATATGGTTTTAGAAACAACCACAGCGTTAATCACGCTTTACTTGACGTTTTCACTAACTGTTACGATGCCTTGCATTGCTCACAACACACAGCACTGTTGTTTATGGATCTTCGCAAGGCGTTTGATACAGTGTCACATAAAATCCTATTGCACAAATTGCACCATTATGGCATTCGTGGACCGGCATATGCTTTAATCAAAAATTACCTTACCTCTAGAAACCAATTTGTAACTTTTAATAATACTTCATCCTCTACTAAATCCATCAATATTGATGTTCCTCAAGGCTCCATACTTGGTCCCTTACTTTTCCTAATATATATCAACGACTTACCAAATGCCATTAACAGTACACCCCGTCTTACCAAATGCCATTAACAGTATACCCGTCGTTTTGCTGATGACACCTGCCTTATACTACAACAGTTATCTCTGTCATCCCTAGAGAAAGCTTGTTTAGGCGAATTAATACAGCTTAAAGATTGGTGTGATGCTAACAAAATCCAAATCAATCCAAACAAATCGTGCATACTACACCTTCCTCCTAAACAAAATACCCCACCTTTAATCTTTCAAATTCCTTACTAATTCCTTCATAGTTAATAGTATTTGCTGTAAATATCTTGGGATCTTGGGATCCCAATGACCATTGAAAATATATTGATAATATAGGAGGTAGTACTACTGCTCCTATACGTAAGAAGAAGGAATTGATGTTGTCAGCTCCACTAGCTTTGTTTGAATTGATCGAATTAATCAGATAAAAAATTTCAATTGCAGTGGGGGATCTAGAACTAAAGAATGTAAAACCGGGTTTCTTAAGTAAGTAGTGTAGTCTGTATGTAGGGGTTTACTGACATTGTTAGCAATGGAGTGACCAATTTCAACAAAAAATTGATTAAAGCAATCAGCAATTTTTGAAGAATCTTCAATGACTGAATTTTCTATATTTATTTTAGTGAGAGGGGAAATAACACTTTTAGTAGAAAAAGCAGAGTTAATAATTTCCCACATTTTCTTAGGATTAGATTTATTTTTTGAGATAAACTCGGTATAATACATTTCTTTTGATAAATTCTTTACTCGTGTTAGTTTATTAGCATACGCTTTATAGAAGTGTTTTCCAAAAGCAGTACCATTTAGAAAGAAATTACAGTAAAGTTTTTGTTTATTTTTGATAGAAATTAGTAAACCTTTGGTCATTCATGGTTTTTGACTTATTCGAGAAAGTTTTCTAAAAATTTTTTGCAAAGGGGCGTGTTTTTCAATTACTTTGTTAATGCCAATTACCAAATTATTGAAATGAAGGTTGAAATTAGAAACAGATATAGAGGAGGTTTGAAATTTTTGTACTATGGGAGTTAAGGTATCATATAAATCATCCCGATAGTCGTCACCATTTAAATTCTTAATATTACGATAATAATGGGTTGAGTTTTTAAAAGGATTTTTGTGCTTAGCTGACGAGGCAATACAAAAGATGGGAAGGTGGTCAGAGATAGAACATTGCAAGACACCTGGTGTAATTATGGTTCCGCCAACGTTGGTTATTAAGTGGTCAATGGAGGTTTGAGAATGCTTTGTTATTCTGGTAGGGTTATTTATACACGACTTAAATCCATTACTAATAAGTATTTGATTATAATGTTTTAAATGAGGAGAGTTTGGGTCAGATAACATGTTAATGTTAATATTACCCATAATAATTACTTTGCTTTCTTTCCGATTTAGGATTTGAAGAGTTTCATCAAAAGCATTAAAAAAGGGGGTGTGGTTGTTATGGGGACGACAATAAATTAATGCAAAAATGTATTGCGATTTTGAATTAGGAAAGGTAACGTTAAACCAAAGGTCTTCGCACCCTTGAACATGAAGCTGGAAGAGGTTGTTTGTTGCGAACGTCAGTTGGTTAGAAAAATAAGCACCTACTCCACCAACTACGGACGGGGAAGGGGAATGAAGAAAAGTATAGCCTGGTAGGTTAATATTAATGAGAGGTTCTTTATTAATGCGTGTTTTCGAGATGAAGATTATGCTGGGAGGTTGAGTTAGTTCTAAAAGAAGATCGTGTAATTTATCAAAATGAGATTGGAGGGATGAAATATTTAGATGAATAAAAATATGAGAAGAATCGTTTAAGGTAGTATTAAGTTTGAAAATATTATAGTAATTACAGGCTTTTATGTTAGTTCGCAGAGAATCAGAAAGCATATCAGGTAGGCTGTTATGGTTGATATATTCTGAGGTGTCCGCTTGACTAGAAGAAAAGCACAAACACTGGGTTCAGCAGACATGTAACGCATGAATCAATTACTCAAAGAGCTGCATTGCCACATTAGTTGCAACCAAATAAGGAAATTAAATTAAAGTGGAAAAAGCGAGTTAAAAGCATGTGATGAGAATCAACAGAGCAGATGATTTTATAATCTTACCTGGACTTGGTAATAATGAAACAATAAAGCAGAGTTACTGAAAGCAAAACAGAAAAGAAAAAAAAACAACAACGACGGTGAAATCACAGATAATAAGATAAGCGAGTTATTAAAACCATATATTACCAATGTACATAAACAGATTTAACTTTTAACTAGATTAGGGTCAATTGATTCTTCAGTGAAATTTACTCAAAATTTACTCAATAATTTTAAGAGTTACCGGGAATTTAAAAAGAAATAATATCAAAAGGTCGCTGATGTTAAAGGTAAAATTTTAACAGAAGGCGTACAGTATTTAGTAAAGACGATGAACAATTATTGATATATACGGTGTATGAGTGGAAGGCTTAGCTAAGATACTACGTAATAAATACTAATGTAGAGATTTAGAGAAGCTATTTACTTACAGATGATGACTCTTCCACAAAAATATTTGTAAAAAGTAGATTTGCTAAAGAAACACTTCATGGCTGAAATTTAACATTGTCTACAGTATATACAAGTTATAATGACCATTCTCTGCCTTCCAGCTTGTCTTTTTATTCAGTCTTCTAGCCTCTTTGAAATGTGGTAGTAGTGCTTTGCGTTCCACCTGGAATTGCTTGGGTAAATGCTCTGTTATGTAATGTGATCGTTTATTTTGTGATTTCCTAGCTTCATTATAATACTTAAGATTTTTCAATTTGCTAAATATTATTCGTCGATCGATCTCTTTAGCAAGTTTTATAATCACAGGTCGGTTTACTTTGATGTTGTTTTTGAAAATTGGGCGCTGCGGTAGTCGATTACAATCAATTAATTCTATGGTTCTAGGTTCTTTGATTTGGAGGCCTTTTTGGAAAAATTCGTATATAGTTTCCTGCGTAATTTCACGTGTTTCCCAGTCTGTTTTGTTGCTTTCTTCAAGTCCATAAATAAGTACGTTCAGTCTTTTATCGTATAAATCTTGCATTAAGTTTTTGATTCTTGTTCTAATTGCTGCTGTTCAATTCTGTTTAATTTAGTATGGATGTTATCTATATCATTAACATTACTTTTGTTTTCAAGAGCCTGTTCCAGTTTATTAATTTTATTGTTAAATAGATTTTCCAATTTATTTAAACGATTATCAAAAGTATCTAATTTAAAATCAAGCTTATCCATTTTTTCAGTAAGGTTTTCAAGGGTTCTCAGCACTTTATCTAATTTTCTTTCCATGGCGCTTGACTTTTCTTTTATTTAATTCGCTTTTATTTACTTTGTGAATTAGGTTACTTTACAGCAGCTACTCGCGAACACGTCCTTCCAACTAGCATTACAAAGAGAATAAGGCAAAGAAGGCAGTTGCAATGGCAAAGGGACGTGCGTATGATGATTTGTATGCTAGATTGGAAACAAAAGAAGGTGAAAAAGAGTTGTACAGATTGGCTAGGCAGAGAAACAGAGCAAGGAAAGATGTACAACACGTGAGGGTTATAAAGGATGAAAACGGTAATGTTATGATAAATTCAGAGGCAGTGTTAAAGAGATAGAAAGAGTATTTTGAGAAACTGATGAACGAGGAAAATAACAGAGAACCTAGGACAGAGGAAGCAGAAGTGGTTAATGAAGAGGTAAATTGTGTCAGGAGAGAAGAAGTAAAAAATGCACTAAGAAGGATGAAAAAAGGTAAAGCGGTTGGGCCAGATGAGTTACCAATAGAAGTTTGGAAGTGCATGGGGGAGATGGGGATAGAGTTTTTGACTAGACTGTTCAACAGACTATTAATGGGTGAACGGATGCCAGAAGAATGGAGAAGGAGTGTGCTTATCCCAATCTATAAAAACAAAGGGGACGCACAGTGCTGTGGAAACTACAGAGGAATAAAGCTAATGAGCCACACAATGAAAGTATGGGAAAGAATTATTGAAGCCAGGTTAAGGGATAGAGTGGAGATCAGCAAACGGCAATATGGATTTATGCCATTAAAGGGAACCACCAATGCCATGTTTGCTTTAAGAATGTTGATGGGAAAGTACAGGGAAGGTCAAAGAGAGCTACATTGTGTATTCGTGGACCTAGAGAAGGCTTACGACAGGGATCCACGGGAAGAGCTGTGGTACTGCATGAAAAAATCCGGAATAGTGGAAAAGTATGTATAACTAGTACAGGATATGTATGAGGGATGCAAAATAGTGGTGAGGTGTGCAGTAGGAACTACAGAAAGTTTTAAGGTTAAGGTTGGACTGCACCAGGGATCAGCATTAAGTCCATTCCTGTTTGCAATGATAATGGACAGGCTAACGGATGAAGTAAGGAGAGAACCACCACGGACAATGCTGTTTGCTGATGATATTGTGATTTGCGAAGAGACCAGGGAAGAAGTGGAGCAGAGATTAGAATCCTGGAAGTATGCATTGGAAAGAAGAGGGATGAAAGTAAGTAGGTCAAAGACCGAATATCTTTGCATAAATGGAGGAAATGACGACGAAACAGTGAAGATGGACGATACAAAAATGCCAAGAGTAAAGGAATTTAAGTATTTGGGATCAACGGTGCAAGAAAGTGGTGGTTGTGAGAGGGAGGTAAAGAAGAGAGTACAATCAGGATGGAACGGATGGAGAAGAGTATCGAGAGTAATCTGAGACAAGAGGTTACCAGCTAGAGTAAAAGGAAAAATGTACAGTTCAGTGGTAAGACCAGCAATGGTGTATGGACTTGAGACAGTAGCAGTCACAAAGAAACAAGTGGAAGAGATGGAAGTCGCAGAGATGAAAATGCTGAGGTTTACTATGGGAGTGACGAGAAAAGATAAAATTAGAAACGAGCACATCAGAAGTATTGTTAAGGTAGAACGGTTAGGAATGAAGATGAGGGAGGGCAGGCTGAGGTGGTATGGACATGTCACGAGGAGAGACCAAGAGTATGTAGGAAGAAAGACGATGGAAATGGAGTTACCGGGAAAGAGGAGAAGAGGGAGACCAAAGAGAAAATTTTTAGATGTAATGAAAGAAGATATGGAGAAAGTTAAGTTAAAAACTATTCACAACTGTCCTCATTTCGTCAAGTGGAGAAAAAAATTAGAGGCGTAGGTATAAGCCCAAACAAAAAGTTATCGGCAACAATTGAAGCAATAAAGCACAGTGCTATCTGTAACTTTCGCTTAATTAGTGCCAAAACCGTTCTGTCTAGTGTTGTGCAGCGTGGTCGATTGGTTAATGCGGCTTTGAACCGAGATCGTGTCGATCACTATCTCGGTTCAAAACCTACTCGCACCATTTTGTTGCGTTCTGGGAAAGACACTTGACGGCACTTTCCCTGCTTGCTGGTCTTGAAAAGCAATTTTAAATTAAAGTCATATCTCTATTAAAATTTCAAGCGGACTGCAATATTTTGGCATTTCCGGAAGCAGCCGGGGTAATTGCTTGCCCTATGTATAGCTTTCCTGCGAGTCAGGAAGATAAATATAGAGATAAAAAATAAATAAATAAAATAAAACTAATTAAAATTTGCCGGCTAAAGAAAAAACCAGTTAATGTTTGGTATTGCGTGCATATAATTATTTTTAATTATATTTACAGGTTTTACTCACTTGGTCAACAATTCTTATTCTAAATTTGTTGTCGGCGTTCATTCTTTTCGTGCTTAGCATAAAAGGTCGACAAGTTTTAAATACGGTAAATGCACAAAACTTTTGTGATAATTTATGATAAAATTTGTTGTAAAACTACAGTATGATTTACATCCTAATACATGTTTTACCATAACACCATATGACTGACGTTTTACATCCGGATACGTTAAATGTTTGCATGGTGAGTTGAAAAAAACATTTTTTAATTTCGCTATTACCTGTTGTTACGTTGCCGATGAGCAGAAGAGTTTTTTAGAAACAATATAACACAACTATATAAGTAGGCTACCGATCAAAGCAAAGACTACATACCAAGATCATTAAAATTTATTCAATTAAACTCAAAATTTTTCTAGAACGCATACATTTCATGGATGATTCAAATGCTGGGCATCGTGGCATGGACGTTTTCCTTTGACCAGGAACTTCATTTTTTGTCCCTGGTCCTCATTGTTATCGAGCTTTTGTCTTATTGTTCTCTCATGGTCACAATTTGTTTACGTTTAGCTACAAGGCCATCAAGCGAAGGTTCCCATTTTATTTCAGGTAAACCAAACAAATTGTAACTACTGATGGTGGGGAGTAATTAGTGAAGGGCATATGTTTTAAATTTATCAAACTAAACTCTGTTTCAAGAGGCTTTTATAGGAAAATCAACCAATTTCTAACATTTTTCGTGTGCTTTTCATGCCACCGAAAGTGACAAGTTATACTGCCATGACGTCGTAATACAAAGATGATTAGTTACCCGTGTTAAATTTATAAGAAGACATAATCAAAAACTCAACTTTCCCAAAATAAAAGCACCATTTTTTTCTCAGAGCTGCATAATAAATTGATGGATTTATAACTCTACTTTGAAAAAAATTGATTTTTAACTATTCGTTCAGCGAAAACATCATTCTTAAATTCTGTACCTTTAGATCAGTAATTCCCAAACTTTTTCACTTACGGCACTTCCCAAGAAAGATTAATATTTTGAAACCTCAAAGGAATTTTACAGCTATTTTTCCTTTTTAATAAAAGTTGAAAAGAAAAAAATTTTAAAACTGAGACAAAAGTAAAAATTCAATTTCTCGCAACACCCCCAACAAAAAAGCACACCAGTTAGAACCCCTCCATTATGTGTCCGCCAAAAAGATTTTAAAAAAGAGAAGTTTTCACGATCTCTGAAATAATTGAATAGTTCTCTATACATTTTTTTAATCTTAGATTTTATAAGCCAACCACTATAGCGTAACTTTACTATTTTAATATTAATTTTACTACTGCTTCTTCAACAGTGAATTTCAGAGCTTATCGTATCAACTATAAACCATAATTTAATCAAATAGTTTATTGTTTCAGAAAAATCTCGTTGGTGGTTTAACAGAATAGTACTGACGAATTTCGGAATTTTAGGAAGTTGGATTTTTTTCACTCTGGCAGCTACAACAAACTTTGTACTCTCCTACAAAGATTCGGCTAACTTTCCTACAGCCCAATTAAGAGGTACCCTCAAGTTTTTATTAAAAATAATAATTTACCTTTGGATAAAATTTTTGATCTCAAATTGTAAACTTTTTTTGTTAAGAAATCTGCTCATTTGAAAACTGTGCAATTATTAGTCTTTCTTTGCTAATTGTGCCATACTTGTGTTGGACAATCATTGATTTACGCTACTATCCTAATTACACTGAATCAATCAAACTCATGTACCCCTCAACGGTCGTGTTTTCTTTGGGATTTTTTTTCTCCAACTACAATGAAGCAATGGGTGAGGTTTACAATAATATTTTAAACTCTAAAGCAGGGTTGGGAAACCTGATTGAAAAAAAAAAAACATTACCTCGTTTTTTATAGTAAAAATACCTTAATTAAACGATTCAAAATAGAACAAACTTCGAACCTCATCGGAGTAGCCATCTAATTTTTTTTATCTTAAGTTGCGCAAAAGTGAGATAGCTTACAAAATGGTCCAATAATGTTGTGCTACTTTTTTGTCAAAATTGCTAGTGTTATATTTTATTTAAAACATTTTATGTCTACTGGTTGAACAAACGTTATGTTAAGATCAGTGATGGGATTCAGGGAGTAACCTGGGGTGGTAAATGGATAAACCCTCGGCCCCGGTCCTGTTTGTGACTGACCAGGAGTGGATGCCCTTCCAAACGACAAGACGATCTCTATATTTATCCTTCTGACTCGCAGGAAAGCGACGGTTATCCCGATCTGCTTACCATGACCTGCTTCGACACATAGGACTAGCAGTTACCCCGACCTGATTCCGGATATGCCAAGATAGTGTTGTCCAGTTGAAATTTTTTTTTGTTTTTTTAGTTTTATGAAGATATGACTGTAATTTAGAACTGCTTGCTAAGACCACTAAGCAAGGGAAAATGCGATAAAGTGTCTTTCCCAAGGACACAACAGAATGGCACCAGTATGGCACCACTCGAACATGCTGCCGACAAATATTAGATGCGGAACGCGATAAACTTTTTGTTGATTTAAAAAAAGGTAGTTAGTTACTCGACAGTCTAGTTCGTCTTGTCAAATTTTTTTTTAACTTCACTAGCGTTCCTTCAATGCTGAATGTTGACAAAAAAATGCATTTATAGGACAAATCAGATAGAGAAGTGGGGTTTGTTTAGTCATTAACTGTTTCGGTGTTGACTGGATATCAAAATTTATTTCTTGTGGGACTTAAATTAATTTTATTATTTTTCCTCTATATTTATCCCCCTGACTCGCAGGCAGTCAGGGGCCCGAGGCAAGGATTTTCAAAAATTGATGTTCTCTAAAAAAGAGAAAGAGCTTTGATCTTTTCTTTCACTTTTTTCTCCAAAAATCATGGTGATCTCTAAAAAAAAAGGTCTTCACTTCGGTTTTACCTCTGATTTCCCTATTTTGCTCCCAAAATCGAGGTGTTCTCTAAAAAAAAAGGTCGTCTTCACCTCGAATCGATCTTGCATTTCCCACTTTTCGTCCCGACTTCATAACAACCTCGAAAAAACATCTGCACCGAACTGAAACGGTATGTGCTATTTTCGAGGGGGTCCGAGGCAACTGCGTCATTTGTCTCACCCAATATCCACCACTGCTTGCAGGAAGCCGACGGAGGCGCTAATACATAGAGTAGGCAATTACTCCGACCTGCTTCCGGAGATGCCAAAATATTGCTGTCCGCTTGTAATTTAATAGAGATATGATTGAAATTTAGAACTGCTTGCTAAGACCACCAAGCAGGGGAAAGTGCCGTAAAGTGTCTTTTCCAAGGACACAATATAATGGTGCGAGTGGATTTTGAACCGAGCCCATGTTGATCATAAGCACGGCGCTTTAACCACTAGACCACATCCCTATATTTCTATCATCACACTCTCGCTGTTAATAAAGCAAAAAAGTACATTTTGATAAAAGACATTAATATGCTTATTCTCAACCACACGAGGTCCGCATTAAAATATCTTGGGAACCGCAGGTTCTCTACCCTGCTCTAAAGATTAGTCGGTGATTAAGAAATCTTTAAAGTTTATATCAAAAGTCACTCTTTTATTTTACTCCAGTAGAATCTTAAGTAGAATAGAATACTTTAATGCAAAATGTTGCCAAAACCAAAGTAGGTAGCATATTTTAAGTTTAATTTAATTGAAAAATAGCATAATAGTAATACACTAGCAAATTCAATACTAAACCACATAGCCTACTTTTGAAAATTGAATATTTTTGATTTTAATCCGGTTGTTACGCAAAAACGTAAAAAAAAATTTTTTTTTGTTTTCAGGACTGACGCCAAGCAACTTTGTTTTTATTTTCCTTGGTCTACTTGCCTTTTTGACATGGGTTTTTCGTCCACTTCTCGTCAATCAGTTGTCAGAAGAAAAGCAGAAACTGAAATAGAATATTAACAGTGGTTTTGGCCTTGATCTTAACATGTAAAAGTTTTCTAGTTGTTTTCCAATCAATAACGATGTTGAATGTTGGGAGAAGAAAATCTTAGAAAACCAATTATAATCATCATATCATCTTCTTATTTTCTTGACTTACAAGATAACGTCGCATGCTTTAAACTTAGCCGCAGCAATTGTTACTGCCACACGATACACTTGACTTTCAAGATTGCCCATCGAAAAAAATTGGCATAAAGCGTTTTTTCAAGGATACAACAGCATGACGAAAGCAGAAGCTGAACACGGATCGTGTCGGCGCTCCTTCTCAGACGACCACACTGCCAGGATTAATTTATTTAAGGCATGGTTCATTATCTTAAAAAATGAATGTAGAAACTTTCTATTTCAATGTCATGAACATTAAAAATAGCTTTTGGTTCTTGTAGGGATAAGCTTCATTGTCACTCATTCTTAATCTTAACTTTATAAACCTGCAACTAATTTTCAGCCCTTTGCAGAAATTTTGAAGCTTTTAATTATGACTAGGCTTACCATACGTTCCGATTTTAAGATTATGTCCCGGCGTCCCTCCCGGTTAACATTATGTCGCGATAATTCTAAGTTTAAGTAAAGACCTTTTTTTTTAGAGAACACTGGTTTTTCGGGACGAAAATCAAGAAATTTAAGACAGATTCAAAGTGAAGACTTTTTTTAAGGAACATTGCTTTTTGGGGACGAGTTTTTTCTTTTAGCAAACGATCCGGTTTACTCCTTCGGAATATGGGTATGCCTAATTATGACGTTATCTTTTCATTGTTGCGTAGTGATTGCCTCATCGGTACGCCACCCCCTACTTAATTTATTTTGCCTGCAAGTTGTTTTCAAATGTGATTATAAAGAGTCGTTTACTGTTTTATTTAAAGCGCATTGATTGACAGAAGCAGTGGTTCTCAAACTTTTTACGGCACATTAACAATTTATAACTTTTTTCGCGACACAGTTGATAGATTAAAAACAAAAAAGCTGTTTAAATAAATTAAGGCTCTTTCTTATCAGTTTTTGCTTTTGATTTTTGTCTAAGCTGAAATCCATGTTTGGAGAGCTATGAAGGTGTGAATGAAAAGATTGTTTGAATGGTTTTTTTGCTAATCAACAATAAGGTTTTAGACCAGAAATTATTTAAAATTTGCAATTTACAATAAAAAAGTCTACTAATACTTTCCCCCTATTTAGATATGGAACTTAAAATACACAATAATAATTTGCAATCATGGATTTAGAGAAAACCGACTCATGCTGATGTTTTTAAATTTCAAAGCAATTTGCCTGTTAAAGTGGAAATCAAACTTAATTATTTGTAAATTAAACTTAATCTGACTTACATCGGTAAATCAACACGTCATGTGGTAACAAGAGCATTTAAATTTAGGTTCTTCGATCAGAAGTAAAATAAAAGAACATATTATTGAATGCAAACTTTTTGAGATAATGTTGATTCGAGAAGCGTCCTTTTGCAAATCAATAAATTGCATTTCTTTCAGTGATAGGTTGTTTTCATTACTTTCGTAAAGATTAATCACACATCTTGTCGGTTAGAAAGAAGTAATGTTGGAGTGGCAGCTGCAGTCGGAAAAAATCATCAGTCAATTTTACAAAGATTCATTAACAGATTTTCTTTAAAATTTGTTTATTCATAAAATCAACTTTTTAACAATTGAATTTAATTTTGCTGTTATCACAGCGATTATATCTGTTGATACATGACTACAGCCATCAAAAATCATCTTGAAAACTCGACTAAGCGTTTTAACATTTTCATTTTCAAAAGCCAAAAAGCTAAAATTTTTGACTACAATAGTACAAGTTATCGCGGTCACAATAGTTTTTAATTTTCTCAAGACAATTTCTCTAGTCATTTTTTTAATTTTCTAAAACCAATTCACAATTGCTATGTACATCTACGTCTACTATGATGCAAAACAGGCGTAAATCAGTATAATAATGGGTTGCAATACTTTATTTAAATTTAAT
The DNA here is from genome assembly GCA_963680785.1 of Diplosoma virens. Taxonomy (NCBI): domain Eukaryota; kingdom Metazoa; phylum Chordata; class Ascidiacea; order Aplousobranchia; family Didemnidae; genus Diplosoma; species Diplosoma virens. Next base: position 19,820,109 of record OY796880.1, on the reverse strand, counting down.
ATTTTAACATGGTTTTTTTGACAAACCAAAGCAATGAAAACATGTTCAAAGTGCAACCCTACAGAATTTAAAAAAACGTAAGTGTTTTAAAATTTGAAACGATCTAAAGTAGTGGTACTTAACCCTATTAGGACTGGAAGGGGCTGAAACTGCCCGCGGTGTTAAAATGCTGTGTGCTGCTCAAAAACTAATTGCACGAATTTTTTCAAATTTTTTGACTTTTCCTGATTTTTATTCATCTAAATGTTGGTGCAATTTTTGAAAAAATCGCTTACGTAATTTTGGAGTTATTAATAGTTTGCTAACACCTAGTCACTGGTTTTTTGACTATTTCATAAAACGTGAGAAAAAAGCAGCCAAAAGCGAGAAAAAGGCAAATTGTAAACTGTTTATGAAAACAATTGAGACCGAACGGTTCATTACCTATGTTTACTCAAACACTTTACAAGGCAATAAAACGCTTTCAATCTCACTTTCCAAAGGAAGTTGTTTATGTAGAAAAAGAAGTAACTTTAGATTTAGATTTCTTTTCGTATAAAATTTTCTAACAAATTCGGATAAAATCCCGAGCACTTGATTTTGCTTTATTATAAAAGTTGATCTTACAATCGATCATACACTTCAATACCTTTGGTATAACGGCTATTGGAACGGAATATTACTACCATCGGAACTATTCAAGCTAAGAAGTATCAAACGAAATAAAGCAAGTGTGTAATAGAGATATTGGTTTCTAAAAAGTTTTTTGGAACGAACCTGAAAAAAATATCAACTTCAATTCTTTTATTGTAAACCCTAAAACCACAGGAAAGCGAAATATTTCAATCTTATCAACAATGCACCCAATTTTTTAAATTTCAAAAAATTAGAAGAAGAAACCCTCTTTATACAAGTTATGTGATTATACAAAAGGAGGTGCAGACATTGTGGACCAAAAATTACTTTCTATTTGAGTAAAATCAAGTCTCAAAAATGGACCACAATTGCATTTTAGTATTTGCTTGATATTTGTAGCATAAATGCAGCAATGAATAAACACGCGGAGCCTCGCAAACAGAATTTGTTTGAAATTGGGTTTAGTCTTGTTTTGAAATTAGTAAAACCTTTCATCCAAGGCAAGGTTTAACCCAATGTTTCTCAACCTTTTTCCGATTGCGGCACATTTTTTTAATTTTTCAAAAATCGCTGCACCTTTAGACTATTTTTATTAAATTTTGTTTTCAAAATCAGGTGATCATTAAAAGAAAAAGTTTTCACCCAGAATTGGGCTCAGATGTCTAGCTTTTGTCCCTAAAATCAGTTATATTCTAAAAATACTGTTGCTCCGGTCGCGGCACAAAATTGGTATCTTTTAAACTTCGCGGCGCACTTTAGCTAGAAGCCTTGATTTCCGCACCCAAAATTATGTGATCTCTAAAAAAAAAGCTCTTCACCTGCATTCACGGTCTCTCTACTGAATTTCCTTTCCTAAATCAGTTCTTTCTAAATAAAAACGGTCTTCGCTCCGAGTATTACATATTTCACGTGTAAAAAGCGCAATGTTCGACGTCCCTAGTTAATTTTTTTCCAAAATCTTTCGCGGCACATAGGTTGAGAAACACAGATATACTTAGTAATATTGAAGCTGATAATTCAAAATAACATTACAACACTCAACCGTTTTCCTGCACTAGTGAATAATGTGCAAAATCTTGTAGCACCCTAGCAAAATGCAAATGGTACTCCAGGGTGCCGCGGCACCCCGTTTGAGAACCACTGGTCTAACCAGTGAAATTCTACAATAAAGTTGATACTTAGCGAAAATGTCGTGAAACCAAGTATTTTTTACCGCTTTATTATCGATATTTCCTTTTCAATCAGAAAAAAACGTCGGTGTGAAATATGTATATCAGAAATATCAGGTCCGGAATGAAAAAAAAGTCATTAAAATGGCACTTCCAATCTTTTGTTTAGCCTGTTAACAGTTTTCAAAAATTCACATAAACAAACTCAAAAAATGTTCAAACAAAATACATTGAGCTGTTCTTCACTGTAACATTATTTTATGATTGTACTTGTGTTTTTGTTTTTCAAACAATAATGTTGAAATTCAGATTAACAATTGAATAATTTTTATCGCAAAAAAATATCAGTTTCATAAATTTTAAACAAAGTTACGTTACTCGTCACAGTTGAAATATAAGTTTGAGGGTAATTAAATCACTTTTTTAAAACATTTTAACTTTTGTAACTCTTACGAAAACTAGATCTAACTAATTCAGGGGTGGCCAACCTTTTTTCCTCAACCGCCAATTTTATTCAAGTCCTGTTTATATGCGCCACACAAACGAAAAACTTCAAAATTTCATAGTGAAACCAAGCTGTTCCCTAAAAAATAAAAATAAAAATAAAAGTCAACGCTGGAAAAAGTTCTGTACTTTTCCTACTGAAACCAAGCTGTTCTCTAAAAAAAAAGTCATTGCTGGAAAAACTTCTCTAAATTTTTACTTTTCCTACTCAAACCAAGCTGATCTCTAAAAAAAAGGTCATTGCTGGAAATCAGGGTGCAGTCCGTCACAGGTTGGCCACCCTTAATATAGCTAGATATAAGTTGTGGAACATTTTCCTTTTGAAATATTTTCCCAACTGCAATGCGCCACCATTAACCGTCCAATGCGCCGCAGGTTGGCCACCCCTGAACTAATTAAACAAGTCGTACGACAATTAAAGGTTATACAATTACGTCAGAAAACGTTAGCAAAATTTTAATAAACAAATATTTTATTAATGAATTGGCGTATTTAACCAAAAGAAGAAAACATTCGAAACAAAAAAGGATTTCTGTAAAATTATAAAAATTGATGTGATCAAAACCAATCAACTCTAAATAAATTAGTCAACTCGAAATATTCTTTTATAATGAAGAAAAATTAAGGTGAGTTCCTGCGATGTGGAACAACAAACACAATTTTTTTGTGTAATAATTTGCTTCCTTTTTATGTTATAAAATTTTTTGCCTAGATGTTTACAAAAGGGAGTAAATTAAAAAAATTATTTGATCAATGGTAAAGATTGAAGCGTCGTAAACACTAATAAAACCACCTTTTAGCAGATTTGCTTGTGTAGAATTTCTTTCTCTGTAAACAGTAATAATCTTGCCAAGTAGATTTTAGCTGTCAGCATTCTTACTTCTAATTTTACGGATTAATGACGTTCGACAAACAGCCGAAGTTGTTAATTCTCTCAAATCGCTCTCTCATTTTCAGCTAATTTACGAAAATTGACCACCCTTTGAAAACCCGCTTTTTCAATTCCAAATGATGTTTAAATGCAACATTTAATGCAACATTTAAGTATCTATATTAAAAGAGAATAAAATTTCCTTTCTATACAAACTTGAATGACAATTCTAGCGCTAGTAATTGTCGAGATATAGCAAGCAAAGAGCGCGGGCATTTTCAGCCCCCCCCCAGTCGTACAAAGTTTTTAAAAGCCCAGTCTAAATAGGTTTAACGGGTGGAAAATTTTCCCCTAAGGGAAACTCTTCTGGGTTGATGTGGAAATGACCCTAATATTTAAGGAAGTCAATCGGATTATATAGTGACAAAATTATTTTTTTCAGACTAATATCTACTAGTCCTAAAGCACAATTTTGCAATTATTATGTTTATTTAAAAAATCACAATTGAAAAAGGACCATTTAACTTTATTTAATATTTTTCATATTAATAATTATTCTTCTGCTTCACCGGAAAGCACCAAAGGCGCTATACAACGTCAAGGGATTACCACGACCAGGGCCAATTTGCTTCTGGAGATACCAAGACATTAGTATACTGCCCAGTGGAATTTTTTTCTGTTATTTTAGTTTTTATTTTGAGATGAGATACGACTGAAATTTAGAATTGCTCGCAGGGCCGTAACTTTGTCAAGTGGGACCCCGGTGCAAACATCTATTATGGGGGCCCCCATTTTTTTCTGTATTTAATATTCAATTGAGCTACTTTTCTCAACACAGGAATTATTGACCACTCCGTGTTATAGAAAGATTTTTCAATTGAAATACCTCGTAATGAGTCAAAAACCATTGAATTGAATAGGTAAAAGTAGCTAAAGCTGAGTTTACTGTGCCTGCAAAAGGCTATAGTTGAAATAAAATTTCACCAAGATTGCACGGTTCAACATAATTTTTGTGATTGCAGTGTATTCAAATCGAAATAATAACATAGCAAGGATTTTGTGGGGTCAGGCTGCAATAACAATTTTTTGATTGTTTAATAAAAGTTTAATCAAATAAAACTTGCAAACCAAAATCGTTTTATAATGACAAAAAAATTATGTACAACCTTTTGAGGCAAGGCGTTTTATGAGCACTAGTAACAATATTTCAGCAAAATGGAGGTGTGCTATTCAATGCGGATAAATTGTTTAACCCAAAAAAGTAAATGCTTAAGGCTTAACTAACATCTTTGTTGGATTTTATGAAGAAAAACTCTTCTCTCAAATATCAAAACCTTCCACATATTTTAGGTACGTTGATGATACATTTGCTATGTTTCGCAATGAAGAATAGTCGGAAACCTTTTTCAACCAACTAGACTGTCTCCATCCTTCTCTCAAATTTACCTTTGAGAAAGAGAAAAATAGTTGTTTACCGTTTCTCGACATTAACGTGGAACGAACAGTTACCGGTTTTGAAACTAGTGTGTATGGAAAACCTACCTTTACTGTACAGTACTTACGTTGGGAATCTTTCAGTCCCACTAAACAAAAAACAAACCTTATATCAACTTTGGTACACCGGACACTAATGATATGCACGAAATCTAAACTAAACGAAGAAATTAAGCATATCAAGAACATTTTATTGGACAATGGTTATCCTGAATCGATTATTGACTGCAACATTTCCAAGAAAATTGCTCAGTTTTCTGTGCCCAAACGATTTGGTCCAGAGAAATGCTCCATTTATTTGAGAGTTTCTTGGATAGGAAAAGCTTCCATTAGTCTTGATAAAAATGTTAAAACGGCTGTTGAAAGCTGCTATGGCTCCGTTACCACCAGAGTGGTATTTACATTCAAACGCATGTTGCCTGTAGCCCGCAAAGATGTTTTACCTACCACACTAAAAAGCTCCGTTGTTTATGAATATTCGTGCCACTGTGACAGTAGGTACATAGGACGAACATCACAGCGACTACAAGATAGAATCAAGCAGCATGTTCCTAAATGGCTACAACAGCAAGCGAAGCGCCCTACACGATCTCAACCTGGCAGATCCTGTAAGCTAAAACGTAATAACCCAGATTGTGACTCTGCGGTAGGACAACACTTGCTTGATAACGAGCAATGTGCTGCAAATTATAATGATAAACGTTTTAAAATTCTTGCTGTCGCACGCAACTCGTTCCATCTCTGTCTACTCGAGGCAACTTTTATTAAAACCAGACATCCGGTTTTATGTAAACAAAAGGAATTTGTTTACACATTAAAACTTTTCAAATAACCTAAGTTGCGAGTAATAGTGTTTCTCCTTGGTAATTGCACATAGTGCATTTCTCCTTTCCGAGATTACATTCTATTTGAATAAGGTACATGGAGTAGGTGGTGTTTAGTTATAAGCCAAAATTTCTTTGTAATTTATTGGGTGTACTGAATTGTTAAATTAAAAACTTTGAATTTTATTATTTTTCTAACGAACAAAAAAAAAATGGAGGATTTAAAAAAGATTAAAATTGAAATGGAATCAATGAAAAAAAGGTTGGCAGTTTATGAATCAAATTATGGAAATAAATCTAAAAATCCAAAATCAGATGCTGCCTCCAAAATTTGTGTTACAGGTGTACCAAAAAACGATGAACAAAAGAATGAGCTCAATGGCATGAAAGAAGCTCTCTTAAAACTGCAACAGATGATTGATTCAACCATGAAAAGGTTATCTGCTGTAGAAAGAAGACAAGATGACCTTGAGCAATATAGTCGGTCAAATTGTTTGGTCATTCATGGATGTGAAAACGTACCAAAATCAAAACCGGGAAAGTATTTACAAATAGAAAATTTTGTTTGTAATATTTTAAATAAACATTTACAACTTGATTCCCCTTTACAGGCAAATGATCTTGACATTGCACATCCACTACCCTCAAAAAAAGGCACCCCAATTATTGTCAAGTTCATTCGTAGGACACAAAAAATGAAGTACGATTATAGAAAAAAAAGACTTCTCAAAGGAACTAAAATGATTATCACAGAATCCCTTACAAAACGTCGACTGCAACTATTAGAGAAAGCTCGCTCGTAATTTAAACAATGCCCAGTTTGGAGTTGGAAGGGTGAGATTTTTGTTTTTCATAACAATAAAAAAAAGGTAATTGATGATTTTATTGATATAACTAAAATTAAAAGTAAACTCAGTTATGCACAAACTTTAAAACAATGATCTACTTTTTTTATTCTATACTGAATTAGTCAATTTTTATTAATTAGTCTAAACTAAAAATTTTCCCAATACAAAAAATTATAAATGTATCATTATAAATTGGCTGGTTTCATGTACCCTTATCTCATAATATTTTAATTTTTTTTTTACCTATTAGTAAATTTTGCATTTAATAAATTTAATAGAAGCTATTTTAGCATTTTATTTTTATTTTTGGTATTCTCTTTTTGTTAATTTTTTTGCTTGTCTGCGTAATTTTTTTTTTCTTTTTTGTGTTTGTTTATAATTGATGTGTAGTAGTAATAGCCAAATAATTATTTGCTTTGAATGTGAACAACAACCATTGCACCGCCCCCATAACAGTGTTTTATTAAGCAAATAACCTCGGTCCTATACATTATTTTTTTTTCTTTTTCTCTTTCTATTTTTTTAAACAATTTTATAATGAGGTGAAGCAACCTTGCTTCTATATTAAACAACAAGTCACACCTTTCATCGCTAATTAGCAAGACACAACGTCAACTCGTTTTGTTGCTTCTTCCTTTTTCTAACCCCGTCTTTAACAACACACAAACTTTTCAACATTTTGTTATTTTGTTCATGTGGCGGAGCAGAAATAAAAGAAAACTGAACTGAACTGAACTGAACTGAACAAATTAAAAAAAAACAACTATTTTCACTTTGTAACTCCTGCAATCAAAACTACCACTCTCAATATTTAATAATCATTCTAATAAAAAAAAATCTTTAAATAAATCTCTTTGTCTTAATTGCTATGCAACCTTATTTCCTTTTCATGCTCTAGAGCAGGGTTTCCCAAACTAAGAGAGACACAAATGAAGAAATTGCAGCGAGATTCTGCATGACAAGCTTTTTGCGGCCCAGCGACTTTCGCTTGATTTAAAATTTGGCCCAAATTAAAGCAAAGTTGGACACAGTGACGGATATTTAAAGTTAGGGGCCCGAGGCAAGGATTCCCAAAAATTGGTGTTCTTTAAAAAAGGGGGGGCTTTGATCTCGTATTTCCCTTATTTTTTCCAAAATCATACTGATCTCTAAAAAAAATAAAAAAGGTCTTCACATCGATTTGATTTCATATTTTGCTATTTTTCTCCCAAATCATGGTGATCTCTAAAAAACATGTACAGCAAAATGAAACTATATGCAGTATTTTCAAGGAGGGCCCGAGGCAACTGCCTCATTTGCCTCACCCAATATCCAGCACTGGTTGGACATCCCTGTTGTACTCTGTATTAAAACAATTTCTGTAGGCACACCCTTTCATTAGGTGTTACTGTTATATATTAAATATAATTTTTGTATGTAAACTTGAAGAGTGTATTTATTATTGTAATTGTGCCGCAGCTTTCGTCTTCATAATGTAAGTGTGCCGCAGGAAAATCCAGAGTTTATTAGTGTGCCGTAGTGAAAAAAAGTTTGAAAAGCACTGCTCTAGAGTCTTCTGAATTTTCAAACCTTTTTACAACTGATCTAAATCAACAAAAACATAGCTATGATGCAAAAAAATTAAACCAAGAAATTTGTACAGAAGTATCCAATGACACTGAAACACAAATTTGTTCATAAGGAAATGATAGTTATTTAAGCTCAGATGAAGCAGCAATATTCCTTAAAAACTCCAGTGAAAATACTTTTTCATCAATATGCATCAATATGAGATCACTTATCAACCCCAATAATTTTACCAAGTTTGAGTGTTTGATATCCGCTCTAGATTTTAGTCCACATATAATTGCAGTTAATAAAACTTGGGGAAAACCTAACTCAACCGGACAGTACAAAAATTTGAAGAATTACATTTATCCTTGTAAAAATAATAAAGGTGGTGGAGTAGCTTTGTACATAAAAAAAACCCTGATCTTTGACATACGTTCTGATTTAAATGTAATGGATGAAAAAATTTTTGAATCAATTTTCATAGATATTTACTTTGACCATAAGGTTGTTACCTGTGGGACAATCTATCAATCACTTAAGAAAGATACAAAATCTCTAAATAAATCTTTTGAACACCTTAATTTTGTCTTTAATAAATTGAAACATAACAAAAATGTGTACATAATGGGTGATACAAACATTAACCTCATTGACCAAAAGACCCTGGCACTGAAATTTTAATAGACACCATGTTTAATAGGGTAGAGTGAAAATAATTTTTTTTTTTGAAATTGAAAAAAGTGTAGTTCTAAAAACCTGCCAAACAGGTAAAATCTACGAAAAAAATTGGTTTTGGCGAGTTGCTACCTTTGGGGGGCTAGCAACCCCCCAAAATGTGTTTTGAGGGGTAAAATTTCCTAAAAATGTCGTAACTCAGTAACCGCTTATCGTAGAGGCATGATTTATGGCTCAAAATTTGCAGAATCATCATGTTTTTATATGTGCTAAGAGAAAGTTTTTGTCTATTTCCACTAGAAAAAAAGTTATGATAGAAAAACTGTTTAATAAGTTTGTTTGTTTGTACTTAACTAATAGTTATCTGAAAAGTTATTATTATTTTTTGCAGGTATATTGTTAAGTATGTAATTGTGTAAATCAAAGCTTTGGCCAAACTGCGAAGTAGTAAAACATAAAAAGACGGAGTTCAACTTCTGTAAAGAAGATTTTACATAGTGGACACACTTTCTCTACCCGTGATAGTTTTCCACCAGGAGTATTGCCTACCAAGCGACATGTAATAGAACGCATTCTTCATTTGAAAAACTTTCGAACCTTCAATGCTGCAAATGACATTGCCAGAGAAATTTATGACAGATGGGTATGGTGCAACGTATATCCCATTCATCTGTACACCATTTCGAAAAAAGTTCAAAGTTTTGTGAATTGTTTCAGTGCACTTGATCGCTGGTCAAAGAAAAAACGAGGAGAAGCATTTTTACAAAAGGAAAAAGAGTTTATGTCAACTATTGATGAAATATTTGATGTTTTTTGTGCTGACGATAAGCAGCGCAGAATTTTGGAGAAACAACATGGTTTGAAAATGACAGATGATGATTATGCTTTTTATTATTCCAAAAACACATTTTGGGGGGTTGCTAGCCCCCCAAAGGTAGCAACTCGCCAAAACCAATTTTTTTTGAAGTTTTAGCCTATTTGGCAGGATTTAAGAACTACACTTTTTTCAAATTTTTTTTTCACTCCACTCTAATGTTTAATAATATTTTTTTTCCTTTAATCAATCGCCCCACAAGACTAACAAATAATTATGATTATGATTGCCCCACAAGACACCATTGATCATATTTGGACAAATATAACTTGTGTCAATATAACAAGTGGCATATTAGGGCATAGTGTCTCTGACCATTTTCCTATTTTTCAAATATCTGAAATTGGTAAATTAAGACAATCTTTTCCAGTCAAAAATTTATTCTTTTCTGCTTCTAATCTAATAAATTTTCAAGCTTCTCTTGAAAATATTGACTACAGTAATGTTGCTACATTTTCTGATCCAGATTTAGCTTTTCAAAACCTTTAAAATATTTTTCTAAATAAATTTAACCAAAATTTTTTTAAACAATCAAAAAATCAAAAACAGAATAGCCAATGGTTTGACAAAGAGCTTTGGAGTTTACTTCACAAAAAGGACAGATTACATAAAATATATATACAAAAAAATAACTTATTAGCAAAAAAAAACTATCTAAAAATTAGAAATCAATATTTTCATCTCATTAAGCAAAAAAAAAAAGAATATTTTAAGAACAAATTAAAAAAATACAAACATGATATAAAAAAGACTTGGCAAACCATTAATGAAATTTTGGGAAGGACTAAAGCAAACATCAGTAAAACTAATTGCATCTTAGAAGCTGGAAAAATGATATATGAACCTAAAGAAATAGCAAACACATTTAACACACACTTTTCTACTATCTCATGTAAACTAATATCTCAGCTCCCTGCTTCTGCAGCAAACTATCAAGATTACTTAGGTTCTTCATATCCCTCTTCCATGTTTTTTTATCCAACATGCCCACAAGAAATCAAAAGAATTATATCTACTTTAAAGCCAAAGTTGAGTTCAGGTTGGGATGGAATTTTTTTTTATTTATTTTCATTTTTACTCACAATCAACTTGAAATTAATCAAAGTGCATGTAGAAATAAAGATTGTGAATAAGGAAGCAGCGACTAAACGAAGTACGTTACTACATGCACAACGTCAGTTGTAGTATCTTTGAACAAGTACCTTTGAACAAAGCGATGTGATGTTAATAAGAAAAGGAAAGCGAAAAGATAATTAATACACACATCCGAGCCATATTCAGAGGATGTTGTATAATCATGGGTGGGAGAAACAACAAACTCAAAGACCAAAAGGGTCTGGACCAAAAAGGGTCAGGCAGGCAAAGAAACCCACCAAAAGAAATCCTGCCACGAGTCAAAAGGACCATTTCAAAAGCATATGGCTGGACAAAAATTTATATACGTAAAATAAAAGATACAAATAGCAAACAAGAATAGGTGCAAAAGAAGTAAATTATGTGAATTTTCATCGAAATGGACGGGCCGTAATGATCTGGATGTTGCCTTTGAAGTCGCATCGGGCTTTTATCACCTCCAATTCCTTTGTCCAATTAGGTGGAGTTACCTGTAATAATAAAAACCAGCAGCAGATGTTTTAAAATTTGTAAAGTCTATTACCATTAAAAATTACGTTGCTATAAGGTGCTTTTGAAATTTTGTTCGAAATTTACTATATGATTTTATCTGTTTAATGCTTGATGGGACTTTATTCCAAGCAAGAGGACCTCTGTATCTTAAAGATTGTTTAGTTATATTTAATCTACAAAATGAAGGATAAAATTTGGACTGGCTTCTTGTACATTTAGTGAAATTGTCGCTTACCAGGTTATTTTGAAAAAAATGATCAAAACATGGTGGTAACATGCCTTTTATATATTTATACATAAAACAAGTTACTTCTAATTCGGTTATTTGATCAATTGTCATTATGTTGTTGTTTCGCAAGATGTCAGTAACGTTAGCTCTGTGATGTAATCCAAATGTCAATCGTATAAATTTATTAGCGATTTGTTGAATTTTTGAGGCTGTGGTTTTATTACCAATATGCCAAGTTTTAATGCAATATCTTATATGACTGATTATCAGGGAGTTGTACAATACAAGCAACGTTTTTTTGTCAAAGTGTTTCGAAATTTTTTTGATAGTACCATAACTTACGCAGATTTTTCGTAGAACAAAGTCCATATGCAATTTCCAACTTAAATGTTCATGAAATATTATTCCCAAAAATTTCGTTTTTGGTTGCTGAGAAATAAATTTATTTCTGATTGAAATTGTCAGTTTTTTTGATGGAGGCTTTGTTTTGGGTGTGCGAAAGATCACATAATGTGTTTTGTCAGTGTTTAGAAATAGCCGATTTGCTAGAAGCCACTTATCTATGTTCACTAACTCCTTGTTTGCAGCTTCATATAAGGTTTCATAGCAATTACTTTTTAAAAATATGTTAGTGTCGTCTGCGTACATGATGCATTTTCCTAAGGTCAAGCAATTATTTAAATCATTTACATAAATTGAGAATAGTAAAGGACCCAAAATTGAACCCTGAGGGACACCATGTTTTATTGACTTAGTATTGGAGCAGATATTGTTTATTTCAACTAATTGTTTTCTGTTACTAAGATAGCTACAAAACCAATCATGCGCTACACCACGAATTCCACAATGCCATAATTTGGATAATAAAATTTTATGATCAATGGTATCGAATGCTTTAGATAGATCAAGAAATATGCCAAGTACATGTTCTTTGTTTTCAAAAGCTTCAGCAATATTTTCAATTAATAATGAAGTTGCATGACTAGTGGAGTGATTTTTTCTAAAGCCAAATTGATATTTATAAAAAAGTTTTGTTTTTTTAAGAATAATACTACACGATTGTATATTAACTTTTCCAATATTTTTGACATGGAGCAAAGTAAGCTGATTGGGCGATAATTGCATACATTAGTTACACTACCCTTTTTATGAATCGGTGCTACTTTTGCAGTTTTAAAGTCAGAGATAAATTCACCACAAGCTAACGAAAGATTAAACACATGTGTTAGAGCTATTAATATATTGTCTGGTGTGCTTTTTAAAATAGTTGGGGGAATTTCATCAATGCCAGTACTTTTTTTATGCTGAAGGTTACTGATTAGTTTTTTTATTTCAGTTAAACTAGTTGGATAGAGATAAAGTGTGCTCAATGTGGGAGATTGCATGAATGTTTGAAAACTATGAAATGTTTGGGGTAAATCTGATACTAAATTATTTGCAACATTGACAAAGTAGTCATTAAAATAATTAGTAATCTGGAGAGAGTCATTCACCAAATTATTGTTTATGGATATGGAAGAACATACAGATGATTTAACTTTACCTAATTGCTTGTTTATATTTTTCCAGGTCTCTTAAATTATTACTTAATTTCTTAAATGTTTGTCTAAAATAACCACTTACACCGTCATGTACCTTATTCAAATAGAATGGTAATAGAATGGTTTTCCTTCATTTATACTTAAACATCTCCCTAAAAATGAAATATCCATTCTTAGCTACATCTTTAACCAATCTTTATCACAAGGAAAATTTATCTCTTACTTTAAACACACCAAAGTAATTTCCCTCTTTAAAAAAGGTTGTCCCAAAGATGTCTCTAACTACAAACCTATCAGCTTACTTTCCTGTTTTTCTAAAATAATTGAAAAACTTGTCTATATTCGTTTATATTCTTTTTTAAATAAGTTTAACTTGATTAGTAAAAATCAATTCTATTTTAGACGAGGACACTCAACTTGTCATCTTACTTCCTTGTTTACTGATCAAATAGCAACATCATTTGAAGAAAAAATGAATAGCCTTGGAATTTTTCTTGATTTGTCTAAAGCTTTTGACACTATTAATCACGAAATATTACTAAATAAATTGTATCATTTGGTGTGAGAGGCACAGTTCATGATTGGTTTAAAAGTTATTTATTTGGAAGAACCCAACAAGTTGATTATAATTCAAGTATTTCAAATATAGAACCTATTTCTTCCTCGGTACCTCAAGGCTCAATACTCGGTCCACTCTTGTTTATAATTTACATTAATGACTTCTCAAAATGTCTCAAATATAGCAATAACCTGTCTTTTGCTGATGATACAACGATCATCCTTAGCATAGCCGTACCTGCCGGGGTTGCAGGGGCGGCAATTGCCCCCCCAAGTTTCTAAGATTTGGGCAAAATTAAGGTTTTTCGGGCAGTGAGAAGAAAATATTTGGGCAAAACCATAATTTTTCGGGCAGGGATACGAAAAATTTGGGCAAAGTCAGGAAATTTAGAGAGGTGACGATGATGAACTGCATAAAATAATAACTCAAATTTAGGTGGAGACCTTTTTTTTTTTTTTTTAGAGAACACCTTGATTTTAGGACGAAAATTGAAAATTAGGAGAGTGAATTTAAGTGAAGACCTTTTTTTTTTTTTTAGAGATCACCATGATTTTAGGACAAAATTGGGTTTTTGTCTGAGAATCTCAGACAATTTTTTTGTCATATCCGAAATGTACCATAAAATCATGATTTGGGCAAACGTCACAAAATTTGGGCAAAACTTTATTGCCCCCCAAAATTTTTTGGGCTGGTACGGCTATGATCCTTAGTGCAAAAAATAATAATTTATTTTTTCAAAAAGGAAATAAAGAATTCGAAAACATTGACAACTGGCTAATAGCAAATAAGCTTTCCTTTAATGTCAAAAAAACAAAATACATTTTATTCAGCTCTCGTACCACAAAAACATTGTCAAAAGAATCAGTTTTAACTATTAGAAAAAATCAAATTGAAAGAGTCACCTCAGTCAGGTTGTTAGGTGTTATATTCAATGAACGCCTAACATGGAAAAATCATATGGCAATACTAATCAGCAAACAAAAATCATCGCTATACGCAGTAATGAGAGTAAAGCTTTTTCTAACTCAAGAAACTCTAGTTATACTTTTTTATTTACTAATTATGAGTCATATAAGGTATTGCATTACAACTCGGTGCTATGGACACTCTGTATTACTCAATAAATTACAAAAAATCTGCGACAAGTTTATTAATATGATAATTTGTAGTAATCCCGCAAAAAAACGCAACAAAGAAATAACAAAAGATAATATTGTTAATATACAACAACTCTATAAATTAAATATCTCAATTTGCATGTACAAATCATTCCACAAGCAATTACCATCAGCATTTAACAATATATTTCAAAGAAAAACGTCCACTGTAATTACTAGAAGTAACTCTCAAATCATACCTATATCATGCAAAAACACAGTAACAAAACAATCAATAAGATACATTGGCCCAAAAATTTGGAATGAATTACCTGAAAAAATAAAACAATGTAAATCCTTGAGTACATTTGTTAAAAAATCTAAAGCATTCTTCCTTGAACAACAATCAAACTTATAAACTCTTACGTAGGTCATCATATAATATCTTTTTCTGGTCTTCCTTTTCTTGTTTTTCCAGAAAACAACTGAACAATTTGAAAATCTTCAACTTTACGACGGTTAAGAAAAGACTCAAGGAAAGTTCTGCAGGATAACTCTTGTTTCTACCTGAACAATTTTTCTAGCTACAGCATAAATTTTATTTTACTATTTATTGTTACTACTTTGCATCGGTTTTTGTAGATTTTTTTTTTTTAGTATGTTTGCTTATGTTGTTTTCATGTTTTTTTGTTTGTTTTTTTACCATGGGTGTAATGTTTCGTTTTTGTTTTTGAATTTTTTTTTACTAAGGTTTTTGTTCGAAAAATAATCTTTTGATCCGCAACGGGATTTCTTTCGGTGGGTTTGTTTGCCTGTTGGGCTGGTGGAATATGTTTATGCTTTTACATTTTTTATAGGACTGATAATATTCTTCGAGCCAAACTCTGCTATGGCCCCACCATTGTACCGCCCCCATAGCAGTGTTTTATTAAGCAAATAACCTCGGTTTTATACTTTATTTTCTTTCTTTTTCTCTTTCTATTTTTTTAAACAGTTTTATAATGAGGTGAAGCAACCTTGCTTCTATATGATACAACAAGTCACACTTTTCATCGCTAATTAGCAAGTCACAACGTCAACTCGCTTTGTTGCTTCTTCCTTTTTCTAACCCGTCTTTAACAACACACAAACTTCTCAACATTTTGTTATTTTATTCATGTGGCGGAGCAGAAATAAAAGAAAACAACTGAACTAAACTGAACTGAATTGTATTGCACCACACTTTTTTGATTTTGTGCCGTTGTGCCTTTCTCCTTTCTGAGACTACCGCACCTTTCTCCCAACTGTTGAGACTATAAATACCTTGATTTTCTCTGGTTCGTCCCATTTTGACGCGATTGCCACTGATAAGAGCGTCACAAAAAGCTTATGGCTCCGATAAAATCGACTTTGTTTAAAGCTATATATAAATATTGGTATTCTGCAAATTTATAGCCCAATTACATATCTGTAGCATCTGCTCTTGACAAGTTATAACCATTTTGGCCGCCCCGGAAACACATTTGGGAGTGTTGCTAGCCCCCTAGAGATGGCAACAGCTTAAAATCATAATTCATACAAAAGCCAAATAAAAGGTTTTCACAAAAGTTAGGAATGTGGAGAGCCAAATAACTTAAGTTGACGATTGCAATTCCGAAGTTCAAAGTAATTGGTTACACTTCGGCCAAAAGTAATTTTACCACTTAAATAAAAAATAAATGTTTTTTCTCTGGCGAGCGTTATTTATATTTTGAGGGTTTTTTGTTAATTAATATTTGAAATAAAAAAAAAGTTAAAAAGAGAAAGTTCGAAAGGACCAAAAGGACAGATAAGTGTTAAGTCATTGTGCGTTGAATAAAAAGAAAAGTTAATAAGGGCGCAAGGAGTTCAGATGTCGGCAGCGTGGTCGAGTGGTTAAGGCGCTGGGCTTGTGATCAACACAGTCTCAGTTAAAAACCCACTCGCGCCATTCTGTTGTGTCCTTGGGAAACACACTTTACGGCACATTCTCCTGCTTGGTGGTCCTGGCAAGCAGTTCCAAATTATATTCATATCTCTATTAAATTACAAGCGGACAGCAATATCTTGGCATCTCCGGAAGCAGGTCGGATAATTTGCCTACCCTATGTATTAGCGCCTCCGTCGCTTTCCTGCGAGTCAGGAGGATAAATATAGAGATAAAATAAAAAAATAAAAATAAAAAAATGTCAGGATTTAAGGACTACATTTTTTTAAAGTTTTTTTCACTCCACCCTACTGGGAAGGGTGGTGTGGCAATATTGGTCAAGGAGGAGGTGTGTGAGAGTGTTGTCGAGATACATAGAAGAAGTGATAGAATGATGACAATGTGCCTTATATTTGGGGAAGAAATGATACGAGTGAAGTCGGGTGATATGTGTCTATGCACCTCAAAGCGGAAAGCCAGATATACAGTAGGCTACAGAATGATAAGTTTTATGATGAACTGGTTCATGAATGGGATATGAAAGGTACAAAAGAATTGACTTTGGGGATTGGAGACTTTAATAGTCGTGTTGGAAAAAAAGTGAATGGATTTGAGGATGTATATGGAGGAAATAGGATTATGGAACAAAATTTGAAAGGTAGAATGCTGCTGGAATTCTGCGATCAGAAGGATTTATGTGTGGCGAATACATGGCTTAAGAAGGAGAAAGATGAGTTACAATTCATGCAGGTGGTAATGAAACTGAGAGTGATTTTGTTTTGATGGAAAAAGAAAGCAAAAAGTTCTTTAAAGATGTCAAGGTGATTCCTTGGGAACTGCAACACAGATTAGTGGTTGTTGATGTAAAGAAGGAAAACCTGTTCAAGCGCATAAAAATGAAACGGAACATGAAATGGAGGGTATGGAAATTAAAAGAAAAAGAAGGGAAAAATTTAAGGACAAGATGAAAGAATTAGTTAGTACTGAAGCAAAAGATTTGGGGGTTCATTTAAGGATGGGGTTTGGAGGCTTGCGAAGAACTTTGTGGAAGAAAACGAAGGAGAGCGAGGAAGCTCATGGTGGTGGAATGCGGAAGTGCAAGAAGCAATAGAGAAAAAAGAGAGACTCCCAGTATCGTTTTCCGACCACCATAATTTGTACCTTTTTTTCAATTTCAATAAAACGAGCTCCTTGGCTCTTCCATCATATCTCTTGTAGACCACAATATTCACTTTTCTTTTCCTCAATTCCTCTGCCACTTCTGTCCCTCTACCACACAGACTACCGATGTTCCAAGTTCTTAGTCTAATTTCAATCTGAGATTTTTTCTTGTTTTTGAATTTATATCCAAAGATTTTTCCAATTCCCTGCTCATTTAAGGGCGGTTGGGAATGGGGGCTATTTTATTAAGTTGCATTTTCATAATCGGAGCAAATTTTTATTGGTTGCATGCCCTTGCTGACACCAACCACAGTTGTCTGCTGTGGACACAGCCTTTGCTTAAAAAGACAATTCGTTGATCTATTTAATCCATAGTTGAAACCAGTGATGGGATTCAGGGGGTTCACAGTGGTTCGCGCGAACCGGTTCTTGGAATTTCAGCACGTTCATCGAACCCGATCTTAATTTAACGTCATCTATGTATCTCTATATTTCTGCATAATGAGGGAACCTGTTGTTAGTAAATTATATACAAAAGAGAACCTGCTGTTAAAATTTTCAATCCCAACACTGGTTGGAACCCTAACAGGTGCTCCCACTCCGGATCAGAGTGAGCCTGGGAGCAATGGAAATTAAAAAGTAACTCCACTTTCCCTATAACTTTAGAACTCCCAAACTGAAGCCTTTCCATCGGATGTAGTTTAACGTCATACCCAAGATCATACGAATAAATAATAAAGCCAATACATTTGAAAACAGTTTATTCAGGACGTTTCGGAATTAATACTCATTCCATCATCAACTGCGTTAAGCTAATAAATTATTGCAAATATAAATATTTAAATAAATTTAGATAATTTATGATGTAACAGAATAAATATTGCAAATAAAACAGAGTTATCTGTGCGTAACTTTAAAATTAAATTGATACAACAGCATTATAATTCCGAAACGTGATAAATAAACTATGTTTTCAAATACTATTGGCTTTACTATTTATTCTAAAATTTTAAAACTTCCAGACGAGATCAGAAGAAAAAAATTAAACAGTTTTTCGAATTCTAAAAAAGTCACAACAAAAGAATGTACATTTTTTTTAAATTTAAAATTGATACCAGGTAGGCTTATATTATTAAAATTTTGTTCATGATCCTCTAGTAATAAACTAATAATCTTCTGGTAAAAGAATGTACTAACATCGACGCAAGTTTAATTGAGGCTATGATTCTTACAATTTACAAACACAATTTGGGTTTACTTCCGGAATTTTTTGTTGAATGCCTCCCCTTATTCCAGCCAAAACTTCCTCATTGTTTGATCAATTCTTTTTTTTCCAATTTCTGTGGAGTTTAATTTACCAAGCTTTCTGCATCTTTTTGTCAATTTGAAAACATCTCAAAAATGTCTCCTTTATTTTAGCATTTTTGTTTTTATCAATATGTACATAGCGTAAAATTTCGAAAACTTGATCTTCGCGAGCAATATCTGGAGTTAGATTCAACATTATAGTAATATATTTTGCATTTTTAATTTTAGAAATTATCATTTTTTTGTTAGTTTCACCAAGATCGATTATTTTATTCTGACTTTTCTTGGAAAAGTAGTTGATATATTTTGGTTTCTTTTTGGCACTTTGTAAATGTTCAGCTAACACCACATTGTCTTCGCATAAATCTGATCGCTGCTAAAAAATCTTTCATTGACGTTATCATCGATTGTCTCTTCTGGTTCTGACAAACCAGATATTTTTGTAAGGCTAGATTCTGTTTTGCCAAATACGAAATAACATCAACAGTTCATTCAATTCGTTCTTTTCCATTTCTTCTTTTCAACAAAAATTTGTTGTTGAAGTTGAGCATCTATCGTAGCTGAAAAAAGAGAGACTCCCAGTATCGTAGTGTTGTGGTCGAACTAGAAGGTTCAAGTATTCTCTCAGGCACTCCCTATCAGGACTTCTTTTATAATCTGGTGTTCGTGAATTCAACTTTCTCCAAATGGATAAACCTTCTTCTTCGTTAAAGTTTAAAGACAACAGCTATTTTAAAAATAAGAAACATACAAAACAGTAACATGCTTTCCGATATGGAGAGTACAACCATTTCCTTGCCACAATTTCTTCATTTCTTGAGACTTTTTAAAACCATAGCTGGAATAAGAATGTCTCGCACTTCTTAGCAAATGTATTACATTTATTTTGACAATTTTCTGGCCTATATTGTATTACTATCTTCAACTTATTTGGAACTGGTTTCTTTAAATATCTAAAATTGTTTCTTTAGCATAAAATGTGCAAAATTTTTTTTAATTTCTCTATTGGAATTATTATCTTGAGACGGAAAAGAAACAATATTATTTTCATTATTACTATTTCTATGTTGTAGCAAGATACTGATATTTGAAGAGTCCTCCGCCGCCTCCATTTCTTGCTTTATCTACTTCCTCTCAACTTCATTTTATTTACACGTCTAACGCCCCTCTTTGTCGAGACTGTGCTTCATTTCCCGCCCTTTTTTTCCTGTTCTGCGCTGCACTTGTTTGCAGTTTCTTCATCAGGGCTACAAAGGTATCAAAACAATGTATTTAATAAAAAATATTACTTCTATAGGATTACAGGAAACAGGAAGATTACACTAGTTAATTTTTGGCCACGAAAAATCAACTTTTCGGCTCTGAAAAACGCCGTAAAGACGCAGAGCGGATATATCGGACGTCTCTAGAAAAACGTGCAACCTAAATATATGACGACTTTTATTGAATGAAATATTAAATTTTAATTGGATAGTTACATTTGTAAATTCTTTCAGCTTATATTTCTTTTTATTCTTATATTTAGTTTTACTGATATATGTGCTTATTGTAAAGATTTTTAAATTCTTTTTGAAAAATTATTTCTAATGAAATGTCTGTAAAATATTCGTGAACATTTTTCATGAAAGCTTAGCTATTTTCTTTTGAGGCTTCAGTGCATAATGGGTGTGAAAGGAGTATTTAAATATTTTCGAAAATGAATTAAAGTAAATAATCCCTTTAAAATGCCTTAAAAACATAAAATTAAACTAAAGAATTGAATAGGACATGTTGATAATTTCTATAAAAAATTTGTAAAAATGCATTTTTTTCAATTTTGAGTCAACCTGTAGATAAAAATATTAACATTTTGAATTTTTTTAGCAAAATTAAAGGCGCATATATAGGAGAGTATTCAGAAGCAATTTCAATACTATTCAAAAACATTTAAATGTTAGCTGGCTTTTGTGTTCAAAGGAGAAACTGAAATTTTCACCCCTTGTATCTTCTAAGGGTTAGAACAGTAATGTTCGGTTAATCCGGATTTCCACCGTATCCAGATAAAATTGGCGGAACAATTGATTTCCAATCAATTTTTAAGAAACGATTTAAGATAATTTGGATATTTTTTAATCAGCATTTTGACCTAACCCGTATAAATTTCCTATATTTACATCTGTATAATCAACCCTGTTAACATAAACTGGAGCTCGTAGCCCTACCATTAATCATCGAATCATTTTTATCAATACGTACTACGTAGGCCATATAATTATTGTACTCGTAGTTAGATACAAATACGGTATATTTTGGAATGCTGTAGGCCTACTTCTCAATCTTTTTCACTTTTGGCACGGGCAAAGCAAATATTTCTCGGCATTTTAAATAATTTTTATAGCTATTTTTACTTTCAATTGACGACTTAAAACTAAACCAGAGTTATGAACTTTAAAACAAAAATAAAATGTTAACTGTTTACGGCACCTTTTTGCAATAAATATGGCACACATAAGTGCCACGGCACCCTGGTTGAATATCACTGAGCTAATAGATTACATTTAGGTGTTTACTTTAAGGTTCAAACGTAAATCAACTGTCACAAGCTGCAACGTCCAAAAAGATACAAGTAGGTTGGCTAAATGGTTAATAAAAACATTACCTTAAATATGGTTTTTTTGGAAGTCTTTAAAAAAGTTTGTATGTTTCAAGATTAAGATAAATAGTTAGTATTGTTCGGTAAAAATAATCGTACTAACTGTCCAAAATTAGGCAATGATTACAACGACGAAAAAATGAAAGGAGGGTGAGATGTAAATACAAGAACATGAGCTCTGTTATCTAAACAAACTTGAATGTGTCGTAAATGAGGAATTAATTTGTTGCATGCGTATCGTAAGGATCTACCAAAAAAATTCAAACAATACACTAAACAAAACGTATATTTGGTTGACTGGGAGCGTTCGCTTTTAATTTTTATAAACAACAAGCCGTAATAAGCGGCAAACGCATAATATCAAAAGATAGTGAACAAGATGAAAAAAAATTATCCAAATTTTCTGTTTCGTTTTAAGCTTTGGAGTTATCATCTGTGGTATTGACAGAGCGGGGATTTGAGACTTCAGTTTTTAACTTTTTAATTTTAGCATCGGTGTTGGAAATCTCGTTTTCAGGAGCAGACCGCTAAAATAAAACATTGTGTAATTGCCTAAGGCTTTTATATCGAAAAAATAATTAATCACAAAAATTTGCTAAAAAGATTAGATCTTTCTTTATAAACCGGAGCTAGTTTCTAAAGAAGTTATCTATACAGTCAAACCTCGGTTTACGAACGCCTAGGAATTTGAACAATTCGATTTTCGAACAGAAATTTTGAGTTAAAAATGACCCGGTATTCGAACAAAAATTCGGTTCTCGAACAACTTTTTTTGTTCACCAGCATACGAGTTACAGCACATTCATTGTTACGCTGTGCATTTACAATTTTATTGTACAAAACATTCTTTTCTCTTGATTAGCCCTAAGTCATGGATCCAATGAAAGCGAGAAGTGATATTGGTCAAGGAAAAAAAAATGTATTATTAAATATACATTGTTATATAAATGTAAATTCTTGTTATGTTTTGTTTTATTTACTCTCTACACTTAGGAAACTTACTATCTTAGAAATGGTTTTATTTTATGATATACAAGGTAGTGTATATTGTAAACAGGTAAATAAGTTATTCTTTTGGCGCGTGGAACGAATTAATCTTTTTTACATTATTTATAATGGGAAAATATGATTCGGTTTTCGAACAATTCGGTTTTCGAACAGCTTTCCAGAACGAATTGTGTTCGTAAACCGAGGTTTGACTGTAAATTAAAAGTTAAAAACGAAATGAATTAGACAACTGATCCAACAACTTGTTTTTTAAAGCCATCTTCAACCAAAAATAAATTCGTTATTTTAGAAACAATTTCAGAATTTTCAACTACTCACTTTGCGCCGAATTAAATGAGATATATCGTTTGTGGCCGTTTGATTAGTTGACAACGACGAACTCTCCCCTTCGATCGGCTTCTGTTGATAATGACGCATCAATCAGCACCGAAAAGTTAATTAAAAAAATTTCAAAACATTACCACTTTGCAACCATGAGTAGAACTTGAGGAAGTACCGAAAGCGAGAGCGTAACGCTCTTTCTGTCTCTTCATCAATAAAACATCTTCAATCTGATATTGAAAATCAACAATTAGAGAACGTAGAGGATATAGTGAGTTGATAATGAGAAGTAAAAAGATTTAAAATTGCCTTGAAAAAGTTTTGCAGGTCAACTTCATAAGCAATTGTTCATGAAACAGATAAATTTTTAAAATGCAAAGTAAAGATTGCAGTTATGATTTATTTACTTTTCAATAAAAAAAAAAAGGAAACAAAACTACCTTCGAATTTATATCAGGAAGAAGCGCTTTAATTTCACCGACTTCATTGGATTCATCCATGACCATCTTTTCATCTTTGTTACCGTTGCTGTCAATGACCTGATTCAAATGATCTGACAGCGACACCGAGGTGAAAACCAAACCGAGTCAGAAAATTAAGTTTAGTTACCGATTCGGAGCTCAAGAACTTGTAGAGCGGAACGATAGTGCTCTAGTGATTGATCGAGGTTATGGTCAAAGCTGTACGAGAGACCGAGGTTGTAGTGAGTTTCAGCTAAGCGTCGATCGTTGTTCGTGAGAAGCTTCTGTAAACGTCAATGTCAAATAGATGCTTCAACCCGTTAAACACAATGGGTGATATCGTCAAGCATTTGCACGGCCGTGCTTGCACGCTTCGAGGGTAGAAAGCCATGTTTTTTTCAAGAGGCTGCTTGATTGATAAAAAAAAGCCGCATATAAACATAATTTGGTAATTTTTTAAAAGTACTAAAAATTATTCAGGTATATGATGCAGTGCAACATTATTATTTGTTAATGATTTTTTTCAAACAAAAAACAGGTTGTTGGAGTGTATTGGGACGAAATGTAAAATTTAATTCACTGTAACTATTAGTTAACACTTAATGACATGCAGCAAAGATGTTGGCAGCGTGGTCGAGTGGTTAAGAGCGCCGTGATTGTGATCGGCATAGTCTCGCTTCACCTTAGGGAAGACACTTTACAGCACTTTTCTTCGATTGACGGTCTTAGCAAGCAGTTCTAAATTTTATCTCAATGAAGTAAAAAATTTGACTGGACAGCAATATCTTAGCATCTCCGGAAGCAGGTCAGGGTAATTGCTTGCCATTATGTATAAGCGCCTCTGTCGCTTTCTTACGAGACAAGCGGATAAATATAGAGATGAAATAAAAAATGAAAATAAAGTGTAACAAAACTACTACACGCAACATTGCTTGAAATTAACGTTTAATACACTAAAAACGAGACACGCCTAAACACAATAGAATTAATAACATAAGGCTTCTAGATAACCGATTACCAACAAACACACACCACCACACCATAACTACAACTGCATAAAGAAAGAAAATGGAAAGCCGCTGCAGCATGCAGCAATCAAGGCGCGATAAAGGCGCACATTTATTAAAATTAGTTCGATTGGTAATAGGAAGTTCGACTACCAACCATATCAAAATGTTACGTAAAATAACAGACTTTCTGCTTTGATTTTTTCACACCAGTGTACCTTTAAAATTTAGAAATAAATGCTTACGAGATTTTGCTTTGTACTAACGTTACAAAGACAGGAACACACCTGCTGAATTGTTAAGCATTCGTTTAAGTCGCCAATTGCTTGCGTGTAATCCTCAACTTCCAAGCCCAGTTCACCCAACTTCAAGTGACATTGCGCAATCATCAAACTAGAGTTATCGCTTTCTGGCTTTCTAAAACACAAATTCCGAACAATTATTTCAAAATTCAAACACTTCATAACTAAAGAAAAAATAAAAACAAAAAAACACCTGTGTACTTTCATGAATATAGTTACTCTGTAAAGTAATCTAAAATGGAATATTGCAATCTTGCTTTAAAAACACGCATTTTTAGTTTATATTTTGTTGACTATTAAAGAAACCATAAGTACAAAAAGTCAAGTTATTTTAACAAATGGACAAATGTCGCTCGCCTTATGGATATAACTTTTATCTCTTAAATGATCTCAATTTTTATTTTTTTTACCTTGGCAAAAATGTTTGAATTGATAACTTAGATTACATCATTACAATTTTTATTCCATCTTTTTTTTAATTGAAATGGATTTATTCAACTGAATTAGATAACTGAAAAATATTTAAAGTGGTAATTATCCGAAATGAGAAAAATACGTCGGCTACTGCAACTTAATCCACGAGATTCCAGCGTCCGAGAGTTTGCGAACGAGAATTTGGCGTACTTGAGTTCGGCAACGTATAGATTTTGTCGCGAGAGATTTCGGAGCCATTCTAAGGACGAGTCAATTGTAATTATTTTTTGTTGACTCGATAGAGAAAAATATAGCACTCACACAAAAATATATCGCGTACGAAGAACGAGCGTTAAACTTTCGCGCGCTAAAATCTGTACGTCGCTTAACTCAGTGCGACAGAAACCAGGGAGCCAAATTCTCACGACTTACCTGGAAGTATTGTGGAATAAGCAAATCAGATCAAGGTTAGTTACACGGGAACAGTTATTACGATGATGACGACCTTTTTCCGTTTTTACTTAAGTAAATTTTTTAAAAAGTTCAAAAAGAGTAAACATAAAAATTCAAGTTGTTTTAAAACTTTTTAAGATGCAGTTTCATTCTTAACAAAGCCAAAAATGCAGAATGGAAACACTTATATATAAACATATCAGACGAATAGAATGAGCACATGTTTTCAGAAATGAAAGCTGAGTAAAAATGACTGAAACTTATTAAAACTTTGAATCCTTAGATTTATTTTACACTTTCGGAATAAAAAATTACAATAGATTTTCCTATAAGTTAGTGCACCCACTGCCAAACATTTTGTACGTTACAACTCTACCTATAGCTACCCTTTTTCTAAAACGCACAAACTCAATAAAGATCAGAAATAAACATATTGGACATACCCACAAAATTTCTCCAAACTGCAGTAATATTACAACGTGCGGAATAACCGCGTTTCTGGAAATGATTTTTAAAACTAATGGCATAAATTATGACCGTCATCGGGATTTAGTTTTCCCAGACCTGCGTGGGTCAAGCATAACTGCCTCCAAACTGGTGTTGTTCCATTACGCTAAAAAACGCACAAATGGGGTATGGCTTCCACGGCGGCCTACGAGTGTGGCGCAAAGAAGCAAACAGCTGACCACGTAATAACAACTTGCCCCATCAATCGCAATCCAAACGGAGCCCATGCTCTCTTAAATGTAGGCAAGAGTCTGGTGACCTGGCTGAGGGAAACATGTCCGGCCTTTTAATGAACCATTCATCTCCCATCTTTCCCAAACGAAGAATTATCGTCAATTTTATTTAAAAGAGCGTGCAGATTTAAAGCACTAT
The DNA here is from genome assembly GCA_963680785.1 of Diplosoma virens. Lineage (NCBI taxonomy): Eukaryota > Metazoa > Chordata > Ascidiacea > Aplousobranchia > Didemnidae > Diplosoma > Diplosoma virens. Next base: position 19,793,762 of record OY796880.1, on the reverse strand, counting down.
CTTATAAGAATTAAAAAATTGAAAAACTATCCAACTAATAAACTAAACCTCTACTCTTTTCATAAACACGGCAAATGTAAAATCATTTACAACCTACCTAGTGTAAACCAAGATCATATTTTCATACTTCTAAAAGCGTGCCATGAATGCACAATTCAGTTCTAAGTCAGAAGCTCAGCAGATTTTAGTAGAATTGATTATACGAGGTGTGACAAAAAATAAACCGGACTGTATCAACCACGCTCTTGGCACAATGCCAATCGGCAAGCCACTAGCTCACCGTGAAACACAACTTCTTAGCTCTATTGCGTTGCAATTTCTTTAACGTAAGTCATTCCGTTTTTGTGTTTTTGGCTTTTATGTAACATAGTGTTGGTAACTTGTTACTTTGTGTCGCGTTTGTTTGTACTCCGTGCTGTTGGTTGTTACGAAACTGTTAGCAGCTCAAAAATGGAACGAATCAACTTGAAATTTTTGGTGAACTGAGAAAGACCCCAACTGAGTGTTTTAAACTTCTTAAAGAGGTTTATGGTGAAGATGTGATGTGGAGAACGCAAATCTTCGAATGGCAGAAACGTTTTGAGAAAGGCCGAGAGGAAGTGGAGGATGATCCCAAGACGGGACGACCTTCCACAACGAGGACAGATGAAAACATCACTAGAGTGAAGCAGCTGGTGCGAAGTGATCGCAGATTGATAGTACAAATGATATCAATGAACTGAGCCCAAACAGCGAATCGGTCTTGGGAAATGAACTGAACCTAAACATATTTGCGCATTCACATTCTACGCGGACCAGATTTGCACACTTGCGTTTTACGCGGGCCAGACAATTTTTCAAACAACCACACGATCGATATTTTTATTTATTGTTTATAGCAGTGTTTCTCTTTTTCGGCCTGCGACACATTCAAAATTTGCGGCACAGCTAGGCCAGATTTCTTAATTATCGTTCCTAGTGTTCTGTAAAAAAAAAAGTTTTCATTCTAAATCAGACTCTGATTTGTCAATTTTCGCCTCCAAAATCAGGTGTTCTCTCGAATCTGATTCAGATTTATCGATTGCAAGACACGGGCCACAAAATAGAGCATGGCGGGCCAGATTTGGTCCGCGGGCCGCCAGTTCGACACACCAAGTATATAGCCTTTTGGCCCAAATTCTTTAACCCTTGCAGTCCAATTTTTTTGCCATATTCAGTCCACCAGGTCCAAATTTTTTTTACTGCGTAAATCACTTGCAATTAGCCCGAAACTTGGATTTCTACTAGTTTTTTGGGGGTTGTTGCCAAAATTAGCGAAAAATTTAAATTTCAATTATTAGTAATTTTTCACTTTCCAGGCCAGGATGGGGGGGTTAAGGCAATCACATTATTAGCAGTTTGTTTATTTCCAAATGGTTTTATAGTGAACACGAAATCTATTTACAACTTGAGGTTGTTGCACGACATCACGTCTTATGTAGATTTTATGCAACAACGGAAAAGAAAATGGTACAACTAGAATCAATAGAATGTTCATTGTTCTACTATTGTTTGAAGGTCTGATTCATATGGTAATCTTTGAAGCATTTTTTTTGGATGCAGACCAGGTTTTTGTGAGCACGTTTCACAATAGTAAATAGTTGTTTTCCGTTGCTGGCGTGTGGAACAATACCATGCAGATTTTATTGTGTCCACTTTTAGCATTTGCTATAAAATGTGGTACTCTGCGGAGCCTTTCGTGATCATCTTCCAAACTTGGCCTGCCTCGCTTTTTGCATTACTGTTACTGGTTTTTCCAACAAGTTGCAGGACGAGGTTTTTCCTGTATTGAGTCCTTGTAGTTTTGTTACTTTCTTGTACAGGATGAAAGAATGTACCATACACACCTCTAGAAGCCAAAAAAAATTTTCCTACACCATCTTAGCGTCTTGCGAGTAAAAGAATAGGAGGCACAATAGTGGTCAGCACAGTCTACAGCACCCATGTGTACTCCGTACAATTGTTGATTACAATTGGATTTTTCGCTTCTTCCTCTCTTCCACCTCGTACCCTGCACACTCATGTCTTTGATTCACATTTATAACAAGCGATCAACATAAAAGTCAAACGGTTATCTTTCCAACAAAGTGTCATCAAGTTGGCTGAATGACGGAAAACAATCTAAGCGTGGCATCGCGCTGCCAAGATGTGCAATGAAAAAAGGATGCGCGATGACGTCAAAAAATCACTCCATAGCAAAGGTTGGACTGTCTACAGCAAGAAAAATAAAAGATCATCTTTAAGAGGACGTTGGACTGAATTACATAATTTTGTAAATCATCTGTGAAATGACCTTGGACCGTAAAATTAATTGATCAGCCATTACCAAAAGTGATACATAATAAAAAAGCAAAAAAAATTATTGTTACTAATTTTACTCATATTATTACTTTGTGTTTTCTACGCAATCAATGCATACTTGTACATTTAGTTTGTGTTCAATGCAAATGGATATGGGTAAAAAATAGGTAAATTTACCCCCAAAATAATTAATTATATCATATTAATGCACACCGCACAAGCGAGAAACTAATCAAGCGTATTTGCGCTTATAATCATCCCTGGGATAGGGTTTGGACTTGCTGTAGCAACTGCATACTCATAATCATCCCAAGGATGAGGTTGACTGAATTACATAAATTTATTTATCATCCCTGGGATGAAATTGGACCGCAAAGGGTTAAGTTTTTTGCTGAAATATTTACTCTGCTTTTGTAGAAGTTTGTACGTTTGATGCACAGAAAATTATTTATTAAAAACTAACCTAATCATCTACCATCACGGAGATTGATGATGATAAAATAGTCAACGTCTACAAACTTCTACCAACGCGACTACAATCCTTAGATCTCCCCGCCCCTGTCTTTATGCCGGCGATTTCAACTGTCGCCACGTTGAGTAGAATTACGAAAATAACAGCCTGGACGGTGAGTGTTTGGCTGGCTATTAATAGTCTTGCCTTTCTATACAATGCCAAGTTACCAGCTTTTACTCAGGCCGCTGGAACGCTAGCACTAATGCAAATCTAGCTTTCACTGGAGTAGGTCCTTACAGTCACTTACAAAATAGACGTGTTCTTGAAAAGTTTCCGAGGTCACAACATCGACCTTTGCTTGTCACACCAACAAGGTTTGCTTTATCAGGAGCAAGCATGTCTGTGAAGAGATAGAAACTTTTGCAAGGCGAAATGAAGTCACTACATTGCTTTGACAAATAAATTCGCAAAGATTTAGTTGCCGCTTGATTTACTTGATGTAGATGCAGTTTACCAGGACTTTTGTAAAGTTATTAAGCAGCCAAAAAGACTATATGTGGTCATTAAAACAATAATATGTGTTGGATGTAGAGTGTGAATCTCTCTATACAACGTTCCTGCAATCTCTTCAGGGATATGACTCAGTTTGGCTGCTGCAGCTTTACTTGACAAACTTGACAGGAAGCAGAGTGATCGATGGTCTGAGGCAGTTCCTTTCAGACTCTAGTTGAAAAGCAAGCAGTATATTGAACACCCATACTGGTAGGTCATAACACTCTCTTCATCGCTAAGCTGATTAGAAAAAAAAAAGATACAAGGCTGTTGACTGCAAGACATCTCGATTTGTTTCTCAAGGCAACAACACCAAATCCCATGAATATCTCTTGAGAATTTCTCACAGAAAGTATTCACTGCTGTCCTCCAACTCTTAAAACAAGGTAAAGGTTTGAGCCTTGATTCCATCTGCCCAGAGCTTATAATCCATGCTGGAGCTGCTTTAAAGTCCTGGTTACATACAACAATGTCTGGCACTGTGGCCTTACCTGCAAGCTGCTGAGACTTTTGTCAGATAAACACATGGTCAAAATGATCATGGAGCTAGTCCAAAATTGAGGTTTCACCCTTACTACTGGTGACAGCAAGCAAAGCAGGCTATGCCATTTGAAAAACAGCATTTATTAGGGATCGGTCTTGGCTCCCTTCCTTTTCGACATCTATACATATGACCTGCCCTCCATGATTTCCAGAAAGTTTGCCTATGCACATGATCTAGCATTGCTGCACACTTCTGGAAATTATAAGGACCTGAAGGGGACCTTAAGTCACGACTGTCTACACTTTTATTGTATGTCAAGCATTTCAGGTTACACTAAGATGGTGATGGCAGAATTTTACTTAAAAATAACCAAGAGGCCAAATGTGAGCTAAAAACCTATAACAGCCATAAACTTTTACCGTTTTGCCAACCCCTAGTTATCTCAGGGTAAAAATAGACAGATCGCTTATGTTCCATCACCATTTTGTAGGATTGCCTAATAAAGCTGTATCTTTGTGTGTCACACTGTTGAGGCGACTTGTAGGCTCAGGATGGGGTACTGATTCCAAAACATTGTGCACAGCTTTTCTATCTCTGGTCTACTTAACAGCTGAGTACTGCACACCAGCCTCAGAAAGAGTGTCCTGATGACGCCTTGTGCATGGTCACTGGATGCCTGCATCCCATTCCAACAGACTATTTACCTATACTTTCAGACATTCCAACAGACTATCTACCCATATTTTCAAGCATTCGGCCAGCTGAGCTTTCCCGACTAGCAGCAACACTCTTCTTGGTTTACTGTGGATCCCTGGACCCTGACCAAATGTTGTATGGTCCTCAAATGATTACTACAAGAGACTACGATCTATATGCTCATTTGTGCCAGCTGCGCAGAATCTATCAAACAACCTTACTGGACTTGGCATCTGCTATTGTTAGTGAACGAATTCTCACAATATTCCACATCCCATTTATGGTTTATCCACGCAGATGCCAAGTCCAGTAAGGTTGTTTAAAAGATTCCACACAACTGGCACAAATGGGTGTCTAGATCTTAGTCTCTCTTGGTGAGCATCTGAGGACCAACTTAAAAGACCATACAAGATATGATCAGGGTCCAAAAATTCATGGTAAGCCAAGGAGAGTGTCGCTTTCAGTTGGCAAAGCTCAGTTGGCTGGATGCCTGAAAGTATGGGTATTTTATACACAGGACCTGTGCCAGGCCTGTTGGGATGGACTTGCCCCAAACAGCTTGGGTTAAGCTCAACTGCCTGCAGACTGGTGTTGGGCAATTCCATTAGTCTATGCACAAACAGGGCACTGAATTGTAAGTGCAGCGCCTCTGAACAAACTGCAGACCACATTCTAATAGCCTGCTCCATACTTTGGGCACCACATGGAGCACGAGATCTGACGGTTTTGGATGACGAAACTTGATGATTGTGTAACAACATCACTGCCAGCATCTGATCTGGGCAGTACAGCAGCCTGAGGTAGTAAAAGGATAATCCCTTGGGCCCAGTCCTGTTTGTTTCTGACCTGGAGTGGATGCCCTACCAAATGATGACAACAAGTAAAAGAATTGTAGATGAAACACAGAGTACTGTAAGAATACATCCTGGCTCTGTGTTTTTATATCCATCAGCAGTACCAGGTCTGTTGGATTGAGCTTGCCCTGAACAGCTTGGGTCAAGTTCAATTGCCTGCAGACTTGTTGGGCAATTCCATTCATTCATGCACAAATGGGGTCTCACTCCTGAACAAACAGCAGACCATGTCCTAATAGTATGCCCCCTAAATTAAATACCACATGGAGCACAAGGTCTGATGGGATTGGATGACAAAACCCGATGCTGGATAACACCATCACTGCCAGCATCTGATTTGGGCAGTACAGCACACTGGGGTAGTAAAAGGATAAACTCTTAGCCCCAGTCCTTTTTGTGACTGACCCAGAATGGATGCCCTTCCAAGCCATCACAAGAACAATAAAAAGAAAATTGCTTAGGCTACATTGTTTGCCAATTTGCTTCAAGTTTCTGACAAAAAAAAAGCTTAAACCAGAGGCAGCAATTGTGTGCTAAAACCCACCTTGGAAACCTACTAAATTAATTAATTGCAAATTATGATCTCAAAATTGTTTCTATTAAACTCTAGTTCATACACATGTGGAAAAACCCTTTTTTAGTTGGTTATTCTTTAGAGCTGGACAAGATATCAAATGCGCAAATAAAATTTTTTTGTGTGCATTTGGTTGGGTATTGTTACAAAAACAATGGAAATCAAAAGTTTTTCAGGAAGTTTTAACCATCACAGCTGTAACAGAACTTTTGGGACAACCTAATATTATTTCGCATGCAATTTCAAAAAAATTTATTTATAACAAAACCTTACTTGCAAAAATTATAGTATCTATGTTGCAAAATGCAATGCATAGGAGAAACAAAATAAATTTTCTAGCTGCTGAAATACCCACAGTTTATTCTGAAACAAACTTAACATCAATGATAACAACAAACGCACTGCTCTCCTTAAATTTATAAATTTTTATAAATTTTCCTTTGACATCACAGATTATTTTATGGTAATTTTTATAGAACTGGATTAATTATTTGAATGCTTAATATTAGTAGAATTTTTTTACTTTATAATTATGATAGTTTTAAACCTATTTATTTTTTACTATTTCTAAACTGTTATGCATTCTTACGTCATTATCACGTTATTCAAAATCACAACATTGCTTGTAATGTCTTTTGCTTAGTAGTTTTTAATGAAGCTTCACTTTGTGCCTTGATGTTTTACCAATATTGATTTTCTCACAAAAACCAATGATGACTTTTAAAGGTTAAAATCAGTTTTTCATTATGATTTAGTTGGCTGTAGTTTTTATTTTAACTCTACATTTATCCTCCTAACTTACAGGAAAGCGACGGACCCACTAATACATAGGGCAAGCAATTACCCCAACCCACTTCCCGAAATGCCAAGATATTGCTGTTTGCTTTAAATTTTTCATTTTGTTTTTTAGTTCATAAAGATATGATTAAAATTTGGAACTGCTTGCCAAGGCCACCATGCAGGGGAAAGTGCTGTAAAAAATCTTTCCCAAGAAACAACAGATGAAGTTTTGAACCCATACCATGTCAATTATAATCACAGTGCTCTAATCACTTGACTACACTGCCAACCATTTGACATTTTAATTTCTTTATTAAATATTTGGCCAGTTGAACTTTGACTAATTTTATTAACTAATTATTTATTGCAACATTTTAAGAATTTTAACAAAAGCTGAAAGTTTATTTCATGTCTGCATATTTATCAATTGGATTCATTTTCAATGACGTGATTTTTTGTTTTATTTATTTTGTTATTATTATTTTTTGATTATTTCTGTAAAATATGTTCTTTGATAAAACAAATTAAAGTGAAGATTGTATGGTCATTTCCACTGTCTCCTAGTGGAACATTTTTGATATCTGTTTTTTCCAATTGTTAGGTATCTTATGCACTAATAAATAAACTTGGTTGATTTATTAGGTTGAGGAATATGTTCGTAGCATTTTTATCAAAAATTTTTATTTAAACAAAAATGAAAAATTATGGTTATAAATTAATAAATTATTTATTCTCTGTTGCTGTTTACAACCTCCTCCCACCTCTCAACCAATTTGTTTATGCTGTTCTGCCAAAAATCCCCAGGTCTGATATTGAAGAATTTGTTGAGCCAGTTTTTAAGGTCCTCTTCATTGTCGAAGGTAATGCCCTTCAGATGGTTTGACAAAGAGCAGAAAAGATAGTAGTCTGTGGGTGCAAGCTCTGGAAAATATGGCAGATGCTGAAGGATCTCCCGTTTGAGCTCTTGGAGTGTGGCTTTGATGACTTGTGCAAAATGAGGCCTGGCTTTGTCATGAAGAAGTATGGTTTGGACCTGTCGATGGGGTCTTTTCAGTCGAATAGCTTCATTCATGTGATGTAGCTGGGCTATGTAGAGCTCCTTGTTGACCATAGCATTCCTTTCAAGCATTTCTCAGTGCACCATGTCCTCCCAGTCCCACCAAACGCAGATTATGGTCTTCCTTGGATGGAGGTCAGGCTTAACTCTCGGCTTTGGTGTACTCCATTCCTTTCTTTGCTTCATATTTATATACAGGCACCATTTCTCATCTCCCATGACGATTTAGTACAAAAAGCGCTGTTTGTAACCATATGTTGCTCGATGGTGGGCGAGATGTTAAAAAGCAATTTTAAGGTGATTTTCTTTGTTGTTTTTGCTAATCTCATGAGGAACCTAGACTCCCAATTTTTCAGCAAATCCCATTGAATGAAGATGATTGAGAATTGTTTTTTGATTGCAGTTCATTTTTTTGGCCAATTCACGACTTGTTTGGCGACTTTCCTTCTTTAAAAGTGCTTTAAGATGGTCTTTGTCAAATTCAGAAGGTCTTCTGCTGCAGGGCGTGTTGTCGATGTCAAAATTGGCATTTTTTAACTTTCCAAACCATTTTCTTGCCATAGATTCGCCTATCACACCTTCCCCATATACCATGCAAATGTCCCATGCTGCTTTAGCAGCTTTTTGGTCTCAATGAAAAGCAAATAGCAGGTTTCAAAAATGTTGCTTTTTACCTCCTGGATATTACATATGTAAGCCTCACAAATAATAAAATCTCAAAATACTCAAAAACATGATCAGCACAGTTTTTTACAGTAAAAAGAGCTCTATCGAATCAATATATACATTTTGTCAAGTAGTAAAAAATCATTGTAAAATAAAAGAAAATACAGTAGAATCTGCTTAATAAATCCACGGTTAATAAATCCAGCCGGTTATTAAATCCAAGTTGCTCGGAACGGAATTTTCCTAACCCTTTCCCATTGAAAAAACTCCGGTTAATAAATCCATCCTCCACTTCATAAATCCAATTTTCATTACGATTGTAGGTAATTGTTAATAAATAAGTGCAAACAAACGGCAATACAGTATTTTCAATTATTGAACAAACAATATGCAATTGTCATTTTAAAGTAGTCCGATTTGGAATAACAATCACACAAGCATTCCATTAAAACCTAAGCAACTAAAGGTCCATTGCACTGTTGTCTATGAAAGAATGAAGAAAGCAAGGAAAGACAAAACAATAGCTGAAAAGCTGGACTTGCTTGATCGGTATAAGACCTTTTCCTTGGTGAGTCAGCGTGAAGCAGCTGAGCGACTTGGAGTCAGTAGACGATTATTGCAAGGCTTAATAAAAAATGAAGCCACCATATGCACTGCTGCTGCAGCATCATCTGTTAGTGGGGTAAAATGGAAGAGGTCAGGAAAAGATGGCAGCGTGGTCGAGTGGTTAAAGCACCGGACTGATGATCAGCATGGTGGCGGTTCAAAACCCACTTGCGCCATTCTGTTGTGTCCTTGGGAAAGACACTTTACGGCACTTTCCCCTGCTTGGTGGTCTTGACAAGCAGTTCTAAATTGCAGTCATATCTCTCTACTCAATTACTAGCGGACAGCAATATCTTGGCATCTCCGGAAGCAGGTTGGGGTATTTGCTTACCCTATGTATAGCGCCTCCATTGCTTTCCTGCGAGTCAGGAGGATTAAATATAGAGATAAAAATAAATAAATAAATAAATAAAAATGAAGTGAAAAAAGCTATTTTTGATTGGTTCAAGTTCACTCGCCAGAGAAATGTTCCGGTTAAGGGTTCCATTCTTATGGAAAAGGCAAATAAAATTGCTGAAGCGGCTGGGCATTCAGACTTCAAGGCCACTGAAGGATGGTTTAATTGATGGAAGAAAAGGTTTTCTGTGGAATTCGTCGTTCTAAAAGGTTACCAAAATAATTTTATTTTGTTTTTTAATAATTTTATGATAAATTTCCTATCATTGTTTACATTTAATAGGTGAAGCAGCTGAAGCAGACACCAACGGAGCTGAGCATTTTCATTCTAAAACAATGAAGCATATTCTTGAAACTTTCACACCACAAAATATTTACAATGCAGATGAAACTGCGATCTATTTTCATGCCCTACCAGAAAGCACATATGTTAGAGCAGAGAAGAAAAGTCATCGGGGTTTCAAAACCACTAAAGATCGTGTAACTGTGTTAGTCACTTGCAATATGAATGGTGACAAAGAAAAACTGCTGCTGATTGGGAAATTCAAGTCTCCTCGTTGCTTTAAAAGCATTGAAAATCTTTCAATCACATACGATTTCTCTAAAAATGCTTGGATGACGTGCACTATCTTTTATGGCTGGCTTAAATCATGGGATAAACGATTGCAGACAGAGCAAAAGAAAGTGGCTTTATTAGTGGATAACTGTTCAGCTCACAAACCCACCATCTCTTTGAAAAACGTTTCAATATTTCTTCTTCCACCGAATACGTACATCAATTTTGCAACTGTGTGACATGGGCATTATCAAGTCAATGAAGAGTTATTTCAGACATGAAATGCGCCAGAAGCTTATTGACATACTGGATGATGCTCCGGAAGCTGGACTTATGGCTCAAACGGTGGTGAAACGAATTAATTTGTTGGATGCTATGCATATGATCAAAGGAGCCAAGGTTACAACAGCAACTATCCAGAATTGTTGGAAAAAAGGAGGATTTACCAATGATGAACCCGAGAATGTAATCATTTCTTTGCCTCCAGCACCTGTTGGGCAAAGAGAAGAGTTCAGAAACTGGGTAAGCATTGATGATGATGTTCTGACCGTAAAAGAACGTACTGAAGAGGAATTCACTGAAGAACTTGTTTCAATGATACAGAACAATGATGGGCTTGTGGTTGAGGTATCTGACAATGATGACAATGACGAACCGGAAGAAGAAACACCTTCAGCAGCAGAGATGCGGGAGTGCCTTCGTCGACTGGTTTTAGGGCTAGATAGAACTGGATTTCAGAAGATGGACATGTTTAGTGCTGTCAAAAGAGAAGTGGAAGATCATCTCCGAACAACATTTCCACCAGGACAAATATCATTGAGCAGCTTTTTCTGTTCTAATAAATGATGGAAATCATTAAACTGAGTGCATTTTTACCCCCTAGGGGTGGTTTAGATAGTGTTATAGAAAATTCGGTTAATAAATCCGTCGCTTATTAAATCCAAAATCAGCTGGTCCATGGTGGATTTATTAAGCGGATTCTACTGTATAAAAACACTACGAACATATTCCTCAACCCAATATTTCCAATTACAGGAATCTGATGTGACTCATGTAACAATAGTTTGCAGAAAATTTGTTATGGTCACTAAAATAAATAGAGATTAAAGAATTTGCTATAGTCATGAAAACTTAGTCACTAATATTTCTGATACAATTCCCTAACTGTTTCTTTTTTTATATAGCCATTGCACTTCAGCAAAATATATAATACCTGTTTTGTGTTGCACACTTTTCAAGAAAGGTCTTACAGCAGGTCTACACTAAACTTTGATTTAGGCCAAGGTTTCCCAACCTTTTGTGGTTGCGGACTATTTTCTCACCAGCAGAAGTCTTTGCGGACTCAAGGTGCATCAATTCTGAATTAATGTAAGCCAAAGACGTAACGTAACCAGACTCTGTGTGAAGAGGCCATAAAGCAAACCCTACAGAACTTTAACAAAGTCAGTTTATTTCACACATTTACAAATTTCAATGGGAAACTTGTCCCTGAACTTGCATCACTAGCTTGTTGAAATTAGGGTCTATAGTCATCAACGCACATCTAATGTCATCTTCTGGTTGAAGTTGGTGGCGATACTTGGTTTTCATCATAGCTAGGGATGAAAATCCAGCTTTGCAAAGATATGTAGTTGGAAAAGGGAGAAGAGCTTTTGTTGCCTGCCAACAGAGATCAGATAGATTTGCTTCCTTTGATTGTACTTCAGCTCGAAATTGAGTCAGAGAAACATTTTAAAATTTGTTTCCCCACAGCTGTCAGCTTTGCAGCTCAACCAGCTGTTCAGCAATGCAGTCCATTTTTGGGTGAACCAGCAGTGATGACACCTTGAAAGGATATTGCACCCAGCTAAATGTTCTGCTGTAATCATGAGAAGGCATATATCTATCCAACTCAGAAAGAAATGAAGAAAGATGCTCAAGAAATATCTGACAAATGTTGTGCAAACTAAATTCTTCTTCTACAAATGTGTTTAATGCCAGAAACGCAGCTATTTTCCCATGTTCCATTCAATGCATCCACAACTCCATTCTAGCTTTAAATGCGATAATATCTTCAGACACAACCAAAAATATTTTGTCTTTTCCCTGCATAGAGGTGTTCAGTTAATTTAAATGGCTAAAAAAATCAGCTAAGAATAACAACTTTGCAATCCACTCATTGTCACTAAATTAGTCTGAAAGTTCATGCTTCTGTTTTTTAAAAAAGCACTGACTTTGTTGCATAGGTTAGCTACTCTCTCCAGCACTTTTTCTTGTGATAGCCAACAGATGTCCAAATGATACAAAAGTCCACTGTGTTCAGCTCCCATTTCGTCACAAAACACTAGTAATAAATGACTGCATAAGGGGCGGGATTTTATATAATTGACAACAGATACAACCTCCTTGAACACTAAGGCCAGGTTTTCTTGAATCTCTTTTATTGCCAGATTTTCTCTGTAAAGGTAACAATAAACAATTAAAATATCATTGTTTTTCTTTTTTACAAAACTCATAAAGCCTTTTTTAATTCCAATCATGGATGGAGCACCATCAGCACTAGCAGACACACAGTCAGTTCACAAAAGAAAGAATCCACGTTCTTAAATATTTCTTCACCCGTGGTATTTTTGGTAAGCTGATGACGGCAAAAGATAAATTGTTCCACATAGTCATCAGCATCATGGTATAGTATAAGTTGTGCATTGTTTCCAATACCTGTTGTCTCATCTAACTGCAAACAAAATTTTCCATTTTGCCTTACAGCAGCTATAGTCTGTTGTAGAATATCGACTGAGAGTTCTTTCATTCATCACTTGATTGTGTTGTCTGACAACTGAACCATAACCAGTTTATTAGCAATGCCCTCACTGCACATTATTCTGGCCATTTCAATGGTTGCTGGCTTAACCAACCTTTCTCCTGTTGTATGAAAAGCTTTTGCTCCAGCAATTTTTCATGCAACAGAAAAGGAAGCCCACACTGCATCTTTATGAGAGTAGGCTACTCCTCCCCAAATACTTGGACAATCAATACAACTTCTCTTGGCATGCAGTTCTTTACTCTTAAAGAATTCATGATCTTTGTCAAGGTATTTTTCATGTTTCAACTCAAGATGACATTTAAGTTTAGTTTCTTTTAAAGAGCTGTGGGCTAAAACTTCCAAGCACAACACTCACTGTGGTCTAACTTCACCATTTACCTCAACTAATGTAAATCCAAGTTTTAAAAAGTTTGTGTTATATGAAAATACTTGCTTTTGTTTTGCCATTAAAAATCAATTTACTGTAGTTTTAATTTTAACCTAGTGGTTGTGACCAGTGCTGCCACTCTAAAAATTTAAAATTCATTAGATTTTTTTTAAAAAAATCACTAAATTTAGGAAAAATATCACTTGACCTATTTTCAGCTTTCTCAGCATATTAATTAATTTATTTAGTTATTACTAACATTAACTAACAGTGATACCCATTGTTATAGGCCTAACTGTTTCAAGCTTATTTAAAGTATCAAATATGGTTATATTATTACAAGATAATATCTGTAATCAGAGGAAACAGAAGGGCTAATAGGATTGTACAGTAAACTACCAGCAATAACATCAAGCACAGGAGTGATAAAACTAAATGTCGCATGTCTTAATGCCTAGAAGAGTGAATTAAACAACACATTTCTAGATCCATCGCCAATCCTCCTGCCTTGCACAACCGCCAGAGTCTTTCCCGCTCTTGCAAGGCCAACACATGCTCACAACAATTTCACAAATTTGCCATTGGTCAACATCTTATTGACAACGCCCAATGCGCTCTTCACTACAGCAATGAAAAATTTTCTATTCTTGCTTGAGGTCGCTCTTCTTTTCACCTTTCTGCTCTTGAAACGATTTTCATTAAATCTCTCAATCCCCTTCTGTGTAAACAAAAAGAATTTGTCTACTCTTCGAAAATTTCTTAATCTTTTCTCTCATTGGCTAACTTCTTTCAGCCAATGAGAACTCTGCTTTATTCTGATGATTTCCCCTGAAGAGTGTCAGATGAAAAGCTTTGGGAAGAAAAATCTTTTACTTCACACAATCTACAATAGTTTTATTAATAACAATATCAATATTTATATATATAACTGGAGACAGTACTGTATCGACCTTTCAGGTCTCATCAGTCCAGTGAAGTTATGCTGAGAAAGAACAAGGCACACCAATTTGTACCTTGTGGCTAATCTTTTACTTGTGGTTTTTAAGCCACAAGTAAAATCAAAGCCCAGTGATGCCAAGAGTGCTCAAAACATATAAAATGATGAGCAATGCATAGTGCAACAGCATCACTGTCTTCTCAGCCAGAGTGCTCGACCTGCAAGAGCAGGGAGCATAAGTAACTGGAGACAGTACTGTTTCGACCTTTCGGGTCTCATCAGTCCAGTGAAGTTATGCTGAGAAAGAACAAGGCACACCAATTTGTACCTTGTGGCTAATCTTTTACTTGTGGTTTTTAAGCCACAAGTAAAATCAAAGCCCAGTGATGCCAAGATATTATATATATATATATATATTATATATATATATATATATAGATACAGGGTGGGCCAAAAAAATGTTTCTGCTTTTTCAATAATTTATTACTCCATTACCACAAGCCATAGGAACTTGTGCTTGGTCTCATTTTCAATGTCAATTTCTGTACTTTCAATAGGTAAAATCATATTCTATTCGTAGAAATAGTTTACAAACAGGCAAACAAAAAGTGAGAGTAACTTTTTTTTATTGCAAGAGAGTAATTTTAAAGATGCAACACTGCTTTTTACTTAATAAAAAACAGTAAATATAAAAAAAAAGATAATAGACTTTTTAAAGCAAAATATTTACTTTTTATTTAAACACAGGAACATAATATTTCCATTATAACCAATAAACACTGTTGTTTTCAAGGCACTTTTTGACACTGTACTCTCATATCTCACATTGATTTTATAATAATTTCTGGATGGTTTTTAAGTTTAGTAACATTGTGAATGATATAATCATGTAAATCTTGTGGGTCAGATGGAGGTGTTTTATAAATTTTATTTTTAAGATGACCCCAAGGAAAATGCTAAACCAAATATTATTTTGGATTACAAATCTAAGGGTGCTGTTGATAGTGTAGACAAGATGCCATAAAAATTTTCTTGTCACTAAATCTCGAAAAGATGGCTGTTTGTTCTGCTGACACATATGTTTGCACTCTAAATGCTATATTTCCATAAATATGTGTTCTAATATATAGATATTTCTTGATAAATGTTTAAAAAGTTTTAAATTATCATTTTTATTTGCTAATTTCAATTTAATACTTATATTTACATGTTTAAAAACAATAATGGGTTGAGAATAAATATGACCCCATTTTGGGAATCTGTGTGCCAGAAGAGGTTTTGGGTAAAGGTTAATTTATAAAAGATTTGATTTATTAAAATGTGTTGCATGATTCAAAGGATTTTGTAAATCTGTTGAAATTGAAATTGTAAATGGGCATTGACAAAAAGTTTGAAAAACACTGACTCAAGTAATAGCCTCTAACATAAGCTATTAAGCCTATCATAACCTTGTTGGTAGCGTAATAAAAGCATTGTGGACATGGCCAGTTTGTTCTAACCTATGACTATTTTGGTTGCACAGGTGAAAATTGACTAACGACTCAATAAACAAGCTATGCTCACTTCCAAGGAAGTGGATGATTCTGAAGGAAAAAATGAAATGGAAAAATGCAACCTATTGGAGGAAATTTTGCTCTTCAGATGAGATTGCAACAATGAAGAACTTGAGCAGTTTGATGATGCACAAAAATCCATTCCGATGGAGGTGATTTAGTGGCATCAGCTGCTGATACTAATGTTAAAGACAATTTTTCTAGACGTTTTGATGGAGATTCAGGTTCAAGTAGTGAAAGTCTGAGCACATATGAGACAGCATGAGCTGGCACAAAATAAAAATTTATGAAATTTGGCACAAAAAAAAGGAAGACATGCAGCTCAGAATGTTCTAACTGAGCAATCTGATTTAACACACTTAGCCATTAGAATAGCAGATTCTGCTGTTAGTGCTTTCAAGTTATATTTGATAAATATACGTAACACATTCAAAATTGTACCAATGTGGAAGCTAGCTTGAAGAGTCTTAGGCAAAGAAGAATGTGAAGTTTCACTTTGTGATATCAAAGTGTTTATTGCATTGCTTTAAGCACAAGGAGCATATGGTGGCAAAAACTTTTCCCTGTACAAACTTTGGAATAAACAATGAGACGTTTTATTTTTTCAACAAAACATGTCAAAAAATTATTGTTGTGAGATTACACATTTTCTATGCTTTGACTTGTGTAGCACAACTCTATTTCTATTTCAACTAGTTTAAAGGGTAGGATAGACCAACTCCTTTTAAATAAAAACAATAAAATTGAACTAATTTACAACATCTTACTATGTCTGAGCAATAATACAAGTTTTCCTTTTTGTTTCAGCTCCAAATTTCAAATAAGTTCTTCAGACCTTTTTGTCCAACTTTAAATGAATCAAATTACTCTTGACCATATTTTAATAATTTCTCAAGATCATTTTTATATGTTTTGCATTACTAAAATCATAAAATGCAATTGGAAACATAAGGGTCACAAGATTACAATACTTTGATAATTTTCGAAGGTTGTAACCAATGGCACCACCAAAGAAATGCAAGATCTCATATGACTACAATTTAGTTTATTATGCAAATAAATAATATTGTGACACTAACTTTGTGTACAAAAGCTTAGCCATCTCTAACATCTCCCATGCAAGCTGCATGTTCGGGATGTCATCTGGGTTTTCTTGTAGACTATCAACTTCATCAATAGTAGCAGTCTTATCAGCATCAGACAATGGCTCGCAAGCTTCATCTAAAATAAGTTAAAAAATGGCAAGGGTACAAAAATTAAACATTTGTATACTCAAGAAAAAAATTTAAATGCTTTATTACAAACCTGTTTTTTTGTTTTCATAAGAATTTTCAGCTTTGGCAGTGGTATCTATTTGACTAGCTAAAAAAAAAGATTTAGGTGCTAAACAGCTTAAACAGATGGCTTTAAAAATAAAACAGAAAAAGTTTAACAATTACAGCACATTTACAGTACTTTTTTTTTCAGCGTAGTTTGGCTCAATCTTTGTTTGTTTTAACTTAACTTTGCACAAATTCACTTGAGAGTGATAATTTAAAATTAAGATGAGCTTTGACAAGCACAGATATCATTTTATGGTCTAATAAATTTTAAAAATATTTTAAAAATAAATAAATGTAAACATTGGAAAAATAATCATTTTAATTCAGATTATTCTGTTTAGTAAAAGTTGTAACAAAATTTTTTTTGCTTTAGCTTAATTTACAACTGGGATTTTGCTGTAATTAAATAATTAAAATTATTACTTAAATTTTGCAAACCATTGATTATTTCAGCTCTATAGTAAAGTCTTATATTTACAACAATCCTTATTTGCAGTAGTACATACTAATTCTGTAGATATTTTTTTAAATGTACAAATTGTTTTTAAAACAGCTTTTTTAACCCTATTACGGAAGACTTTTTTAATGCTACATAACATATATTGAATAAAAAAAATTATTTATAAGTTGTTTAGAGTCAAAAATGTACTGGAAACTAAAAATTTTTTAGTGTAAGTAGAATAGTGAATACTATTTAAGTACTTAAAAAATCATAACTGGTGAGCTTTGACATGCTACTTGTATATGTACTCGTATGTAATGAGTAATAAAAAACATTTCAGAATACTTTTTGAAAAGTTAATACTTAATGTAAAAAAATCAATTGCTGTATGCTTATGAATGTACCCTCCATTGCTAAAAGGAGAAAGTGGTTCAAATGGTAAAATAATTTTTTGGCATACTTAAAGTCTTAATGGTTATTGTATGATCAACAAACCAATACCACAATAGATGTTTACAAACTAAGTACAATGTATTTGGTGTACTGGTAAAATGTTAAAATGCATTATTTGATAAGTTGGTAATACCATTGGCATTGAATCAAATAATTTGATACTTAGACAGGGTGTCCATAAAGTCTCTTTACAATTTAAAAAAATTATTACAAAGTGAAATAATGAGATATTGCAATGAGGGTTGTTTTATGTTAATCAGTATTTCATAAAGTTTTTATTGACACTAAAATTTATTGTTTCAGATAAAATTTCTTAATTAAAATTTCTTATGTTTAATGATTGAGTTATATGAACTGAACCCCCATAAAATGACTACTCCTCAAGAAAAAGCACAATTGTATTCTGGTTCATTGAGACAAAATCAGATGTTCAGACCCAGTGAAACTACAGAAGTAACTATGGAAGAGACCCTGTGTATTGTTGAATGTGGTAGTTCCAATTGTCTGGCAGCAGTACAGATGGATTTCATAGGAAAACGTTGAAAGGCTTGCCTTACATGCTTGATGTTTTCTTTAAATGTTCTTGTTTGTCCACTCCTCCTTGTATTGAACACTGTCCCTGTCTCCATAAATTTCTTGTACCATAAACAAATTGAAGAACATGATGGTGGGTCTCTTCCATACTTACTTCTGTAGTTTCGCTGGGTTTGAACATTTGATTTTGTCTCAATGAATCAGGATACACATTGCGCTTTTTCTTGAGGAGTAGTCATTTTATGGGGGTTCAGTTCATATAACTCAATCACTAAACATAAAAGAAATTTTAATTAAGAAATTTTATCTGAAACAATAAATTTTAGTGTCAATAAAAACTTTATGAAATACTGATTAACATAAAACAACCCTCATTGCGATATCTCATCATTTCACTTTGTAATAATTTTTTTAAATTGTAAAGAGACTTTATGGACACCTTGTATTACTTTTGCTCTCTATGAATGCATTTGACTAGCTTATACTGTAATATTGATTTTTGAATTAATTTTCAGCTGTACTCAAAAATTATTATTAATTTGTTGGCAATAGCTCAATTTAATAATACTCTGACTTATTCTACAATAATTTTTCAAAACTTTGGAAACATGAAGCTATACATTTTATCTTTTATTCAACAAGAGTAAAGTAATATATATGCAATATTTTAAATTTAGAACTTGTTCTTGTTGGAATGCAAAATGTTTAGCATTTCCAAATTTTTTCCAGTAAAACAAGATCTTAAAGTTGATGCAGTTAAACTTGCACTGGAAAAGCTATGCTCCGCTGCACTGATGCAGAAAAGTTGGTACTTCCAAGCTTCTTCTTTAACCAGGAAGCATGGCCTTGCCCACATTTGTCCATGAGCGACTAAAGTACAGGGTGTCAAGAAAGTTCCCGATCCTAAACAAAATTATATAGGGCTAATGACAGAAGGTTAAATCAACAAAAGGTTTATTGTGGTGATAGAACAAAGCTCCATGAACATAAAAAAATCTGGTTTATTCAAAATGACCCCCATCTGTATCAATAACACGTTGGAGCCTCTGTCGGAAATTCTGACAAGCAGGACAAAGGGCATCTTGAGGAATTTTCTCCCATGCTTGTTTCAGGGAAGCTCGAAGATCCTCCAGATTGTTATGGGGTGAAGAACAGGCTTCTTTTTTCAGAATACCCCACACACAGAAATCCATAGGATTGAGATCGGGCAAAGATGGTGGCCACAAATCTTTGGTCCAGAATGAAGGAAAGTGCTCTTCACACCACTTCTGCATTTTCTTTGATGTGTGAGAAGGCGCACCGTCTTGTTGGAAGGTGAAGGACTTATTTTTGAAATTTTCCTTCATCAATGCGAGGGCAGGGGTTAAAATATCATTGACATATGAATCTGTATTCACTTTGACCCCCTCTTTAACAAAACTGAGGGGAGATTTCCAAGATTTGGAGATTGCACCCCATACCATCACAGACGAGGGTTTCTGTCGGTGTGAAACGAATCGAAGATGATCAGGGAGGTCCTTGGGCGACTTTCCGAGAATCCTGTCATTCTGGGTGTTGAACTTCGCCTCCACCGAGAAGAGTTTTTCGTCTGAAAAAACAATTTCGCCTTTCTCCGTGCCTCCCTTCAGACGGTTCAGCAGAATTTTGGCCCTCTCCTTTCTTTTTCGCTTCTGGAGGTCAGTTAGGAGTTGTCTTGTCCTGATTTTGTACAGGGACATTTTGAGATCCTGTTCAACAATTGTTCTGACAGACTCATGGCTGATATTCATGTCTTTAGCCGTTTTCCTCAAGGATCGTTTGGGGTTCCTCCGAATTCTCTCCCTGAGGGCCTTGATCTTTGCTGGAGTGCAAGCGGATCGAAGTCGTCCACTCCTATCCCGATCCTCCATGATTCCAAGTTCTTGGAAGCGCAAGATTGTATCGCGAACAGTCGATTTTGGTGCTTTTAGCAACTTCATAATTTTAGAATTTGAATGTCTCGCACGATGAAGTTGAATGATTGCAGCTCTTTTACTCATTTTATTATTATTTTAGCCAAAAAAATTTGAAAAGTGTATCTGAAACATTGAAAAGGAGGATTAAGTGGAAAAATGACGTACAGAACTTATCATAATTCATTGAAGTTTTTGAATTACATTAAATTTAAAAATCGATCGGGAACTTTCTTGACACCCTGTATATGCTTTTAGACCAATCTCCACTGACATCTGAGATCAAGTGGCTATGCATGGTCGTTTATGATTATAAAATAGTCAACATGGTCATTTATGATTATAAAATAGTGTAGATACAAACCTCCACCAATGCAACAGTGATCTCTGGATCTCCCAGCATTTCCTCACCCCTGTCTTTATGCTGACGATTTCAACTGTCATCATGCTGATTGGGGTTACAATAATAACAGTCCAGATAGGGAGTGCTTGACTGGCTGGGCAAGTATTAATTGGCTTGCCCTTCTAAACAATGACAAGGACACTGCCAGTTTTTACTCTGGCTGTTGGACACTGGCATCAATCCAGATCAAGCTTTCATAAGCATAGATCCAAATAGTTGCTTACTGGATAAATATGTCCTTAAAAAGTTTCCCAGATCACAACATCAACCTTTGCTTATTATACCACCAAAGTTTGCTCTGTCAGTGCCAAGCATGCCTGTTAAGTGATGGAACTTCCACAAGGCCAAATGAAGTCATTACATTGCTTTGACAAATAAATTTGCTCTGCTGCCTGATTCACTAGATATGGATGCAGCTTACCAGGACTTCTATAACATCATCAAGAAAGCAGCCACAAAGACTGTTCTATGTAGGTACCAAAACAACTATATTCTGTGTTGGGATGTGGAGTGTGAATCCCTCTATAGAACGTTTCTGCAGTCTTCTAGAGACAACTCGAGTTTGGCTGTTACAATTTTTCTTGCCAAACTTGACAAAAAGCAGAGAGATTGATGGTCTGAGGCAGTTCAGAGCATTGACTTTTCACACTTTAGTTGAAAAGCATGGAGTATTCTGAACAGCCTTACTGGTAGGTCACAACACTCTCCTTGTCACTGTCCCATCTCAGCTGATGCTATTGCATCTGAGCTAGTCAGAAATGGGAGATATAAGACTGTTGACATCAAGTCATCTCATTGTTTCTCAAAAAGTGTCTGACCTTTGGAGGGCCATCTGACACTTTCTCTTAGAGAGAATTTACTGCTACCCTCCAACACTTAAAACCAGGTAAAGCTTCAGGCCCTGATTCCATCTGACCAGAGCTTATAATCCATGCTGAAGCTGCTTTGAACTCCTGGTTATGTGACTTTCTTTTTTCCTGCTTGTGTCAACTCAAAATTTCCAAGATCTGGAGAAAAGTACTTGTAGTTGCAATCCCAAAGCCAATGAAGCCCGTGGGGTACCCAATGAGTTATAGAACAATATTTCTGCTCTGTATCCTCTACAAGATCCTCGAGAGGCTTATCTATGCCCACGTCAAGCCATTGATTGATCCACTGCTCCCTAAAGAGCAGGCTGGGTTTTTACAGGAAGTTAATCATAGAATAAGTTGTTCTACTCACCCAGAACAACAAGGATTCTTTTGAGGCTACAAAGGCTGGTGCTGTATTTGTTGATCTGACAGTTGCTTATAACACTGTCTGGCACCATGGCAGTGCCTGCAAGCTGCTGAGGCTTCTGCCGGATAAGCACATGGAATGATCATGGAGATAGCCTGAAACAGAAGTTTCACCCTTACTACTGGTGATAGCAAGCAAAGCAGGTTATACCACTGAAAAACAACGTTCCTTAGGAATTGGTCTTGGCTCCCTTCCTACTCAATACATGTGATTTGCCTTCCATGATTTCCAGAAAGTTTGCTTATGCTGATGATTTAGCATTATTACATTCTTCTGTAAACTGGAAGGACTTGGAGGGGACATGAAGCCAAGACATGCCTACACTTTTAATGTATCTCCAGACTTGGAAGTTGAAGCTCAGTCACACTAAAACAGTGATGGCAACCTTTCACTTAAATAAACGAGAGGCCAAACATGAGCTAAAAGTCTACAACAATGATAGACTTTTACCATTCTGTCCAACCCCTACTTACCTTGAGGTAAAGCTGGACAGATCGCTCATGTTATCCATGTGTGTCACACTGCTGAGGTAATTTGTAGGCTTAGGATGGGGTGCTGGTGCCAAAATACTATGCACAGCTGCCTTACCTCTGGTCTACTCAACAGCTGAGTACTGCACACCAGTCTGGTGTCACAGCAATCACACTCGCCTCATAGACAGTGTCTTAAATGATGCCTTGCACATAGTCACTGGGTGCCTACATCCCCATCTAATGCACCACTTACCCATACTTACTCCAGCCAGCTGAGCTCCACCAACTGGGAGTGAAACTCTCATTGGCTTACGGTGGATCTCTGGACCCTGATCATATTTTGTATGGTCTTTTAAGTGGGTCCTCCAATGCTTGCCAAGAGAGATTAAGATCTAGAAATCCATTTGTGGCAGCTGCATGAAATCTTTTACACAACCTTGCCAGAGTTGGCATCCGTGCTTCTAAATGGACAAACCATAAATGGAATGTGGAGTACTGTGAAAATACTTCCAGGCTGTGTTTTTATACCCAGGACCAGTGCCAGGGTTGTGGGGATGACCTTGCCCTGAACAGCTTGGGTTAAGCTCAACTGCCTGCAGACCGGTGTTGGGTGATTCCATTTCTCCATGCACAAATAGGGTCTTTCTCCTTCACCAAATAGCATGTGTGGTGCCTTTGAACAAACTATGGACCATGTTCTAATAGTGTGTCCCATACATAGGACACCACATGGAGCACAAGGTCTGACAGTTTTGAATGACAAAACTTGATGCTGGCTTAACAACATCACTGCCAGCATCTGATCCAGGCAGTAGATTACAGCAGTCTGGGGCAGTACAAGGATAAACCCTTGGTCCCAGTCCTGCTTGTGTCTGACCTGGAGTGGATATCCTTCCAAATGACCATGACCAACATTCAATCACTTTGTTTAAATTGTATTTTTATTCATTTGTTTCGTTTTTTCAGGTTTCTAATTGCCCCTGACAACCCCAGGCAGGTGAAACAATCATGTGGGGGCAAAAAAAATTAATGTTACATTAAATTTTGTGGTTTGAAATTTAATTAATTTAATTGCTGATTTGACATCATTAAGCACTTTTCATAAACACCAACCAAAAATTTTGAAAAACTTTTGACTAAAAAATAGCTATATAATTTAGTTTTGCTGCTTTGTTTTTGATAGCTTGAAGACTTTTCATCTGACACTCATTAGGAGGAATTGTGAGAATGAACTGAGAGCAATCAAATCATGCTTATTTATGAAAGGAGAATTAATCTGATTGGTCAAGAGAGACAACCAATCAAAAGCGAAAGTAAAAGAGCATTAATGAATGACTTTTAAACTGTAAAATTCCTTATGTCGACAGAGATTGGGTTGAAAAGATTTGATAAATGTAGCTTGAAGAGCAGAAAGGTGGAAAGATTGTATGTCCTTGGGCAAGGATAGAGAATTTGGTACTATTGTATTGGTTGGCACAGGAAGGATTTTTCAAAAGATACTCTCCAATAGCAGAGTCACAGGCAATGATTTGAGAAGTGCTGTTTTTCTTGCAGGCATTGGAAAGATTAGAGTGACCTTGGGAAGAATGATGGTTTCTGATCGACCTGGATACATGTTGCTTGATGTGTTATTGCAACCTTTGGGATGTATGTCCTATGCACTGACTATCGCAGTGGCACACAAATTGATAAAGAATATTATTGTGGTGATGGGCAGGTGATACATCTTTTTTGGTTGCAGGAAAAAGAAGCTTGGTTGTAGTAACAATGCTGAATGGCTGTATTAATTTGCTTTTCAAATTTGGTTGAAACATTTCCTAGTTATGGAAGATCAAGATAAACCTTGGGTCTACGCTGAGATGACTGGTTGAATTGTCAAATCTTCTTGGAAAATGTGGATGCAATAATATGGTTTGGGTAGCCATTAGCAACCAAGATAGATTGAATTTTATCAAGCTTGGTCTGAAGCCTTTTTCAACATGAAGACCTAAACTCTTTCTTAACATAAAGAAACCTCTTATTACTACGACTATGCTGATGACATCCTTGCAGTTTTGAAAATAAAGATAATTATAATAAATATCTTTCTTCAGTCAACTCTTGTCACTCTTTGTTACATTTCACATTCGAAAAAGAACTTAACTCTTCCCTCCTGTTTCTTGACATCCATCTTACATGACTGGGAAATGTTTCAACCAACTTTGAAAAGCAAATTACTACAGCCATTCAGCGTTGCTACTTTGCTGTTGAAAAATGTGTTGTTTTTACTATCAAGCTACTTCTTCCCACAACCAAAAAAGATGTATCACCTTCCCATTACCACAATAATGTTATCTATCAATTTGAGTGCCACTGTGATAGTCAGTACATAGGACGTACATCCCAAAGGCTGCAAAAACACATTAAGCAACATGTTTCCAGGTCAATCAGAGTCATTCATTAACACTCTTTTACTTTTGCTTTTGATTGGTTGTCTCTCTTGACCAATCAGATTCATTCTCCTTTCCTATATAAGCATGATTGGATCGCCCTCAGTTCATTCCTCCCAATGAGTGTGAGATAAAAAATCTTTGAGAAATGAACATGCTTTTTAAAGCTATCTTAAAGTTTTGTACCACCAATCAACTCTTCAATTGTTTTGTTTTTATTATTTTTTTGAGATGTTTACTTGTTGGATCAACCAGTAAAACATAAATTTATTGCTTATTTTTGCATTTGAAATTTGGCAGTGATTGAAAAAAGCTGGTTATGTTTCTAAGGAGCAATTTGGTTGAATGCATATATTAAGTAAAAATTTTAGTAAGAAACTTCTAATTTTTTCTCTTCTACTCCATAAACTGTGTAAAAATCGCCTAATGGCATATCATAAATGAGCTCGTGTCTTGTTAAAACTAGTACTACTAACTTTTATAGTTGCATGAAAGTTGGATGCTTTATGTCATCATTGTCTTTTTTGTATCCTCCTGACTAGCTGGACAAAATTAAATTCATGTCATTAAATCAAGCAACTGTGGTCAAACTCAGGGAAACTGTCAAGCAATTGCCCTGACCTGCTTTTGGAGGTGCCGAAGTTATTATTGCTGTTTGGTTAAAGTTTTTATTTGAGATATATCTGAAATTTTTAGCTGCTTGCTAAGATCCCCAAGAGAGATAAGTGGTGCAAATATGTCTTTCTGAAGGACACAATAGAAGAAAATGAGTAGGCTAGTTTAGAAGCCACAACTATGTCAATCACATTCCTTATTAATATGGCCAGGTTTACTTTTAAACCAAACTAAATTCAAAAGATAACTTCGCAATAAAAATTTTTAAAAATAAAGTTTTGAAAATGAATTAATTACGCTGAAATTCGATTAGAGATACAGACAAGTATATTTGTCTTTTTGAGTTGCACTCAGAAAGTGTGGTGAGATACAGTGGCAAGCAAAATTATATGACCAATTTTAAAAAATTTTATTTTTCATATAACTTTTTTTATTTTTAATGTATCGTATATACCGGCTAATAAGCCAATTTTCTAGACCTAATTTTTTAACCTAATTTTCTGAAGTCGGCTTATCGGGCAAATATAGCTTTGGACCAAAAATACCGGAGGTCAAAATTGGTCACAAAATGACACCTTCGATCTCACTGCATGTCAATTCACAGCTAGAGTTAAATAAAGACAGTAAATTAAAGAACAAGTTTAAAGCCAGCATCATAGCATATTGTTTTTTTTGCAGGAGCAGACATCTTTTCATGCACAAAAATTAACAAATTAACCGTACCAAATTATTTAGTGACTGATTAAAACAAAGCACTTCGTCTTTTGCGTTTGTACTATAAAGTGCGTTGGTGTGTAAAAAGGAAAAAAGCGCAAATAGAATGATATTAGTTTAAAAGAATGTGCATTAGTGCATAAGGAATGTAACGCATAACTGAAAAAAAAGTGTTAGAAAAAGAGAAAAAGGGACAGTAGTTAACGCAATTTTTCCCCTCGGCTTATTGGGCAGTAATAAGTAAAAACCCTCATTTTCTCAGCTGAAAATTGACCTTGGCTTATTCACCAAGTCAGCTTATTAGCCAGTATATATGGTATTTTAAAAAGCAATATCAAGATTGGGGAGGGAAAGAGTGGGGAAGAGTGTTGCTTTTGAATGAAAAGAAGTACAATAGATTTGGGAGTGACAGGAGAAAATATGTGAGGGAAAGGGGAAGCAGTTGAACCCAAAGTGTCTGCAAAAAACTGTCAAGGGAGGAGGGGGTTGGTTATGATCTTAGCTGCTTTTTCATTGAATGGTCCTGGTCCAATTATTAGGATAACAGAGACGATGAATGGTCAAAGTTATTTGAAGCATTTGCAAGAACATTTAGTGCCTCATGCAGAGTAAGATTGGTAAAACCTACCACTTGCTCTTTGACAACGCTCCTTGCCAGAAAAGTACAAAAATATTGTTATTAAAAAGTATAAAACACAAAATCAAGATCATCCCTTTCCCAGCTCAATCAGCTTGTATCAATCCCATAGAGAATCTATGGTGCAAATTGGACAAGGCCATAAAGCAGAAAAAGCAATCAAATCGAAATGAATTGTTTAAGGCATTGAAGATGGCTGGAAGAACATACTGCAGTGCAAATTGGAAAAATTGGTAGAATCAATGCCTAAAAGAATAAATGTGATAACTAATAAAGGAAATCTGAGTAAATACTAATTTATTTATTTATAATCAGTCTTATAATTATGCTCGTCTATTAATTGCTCATTTTTATATATCACTTTGTAACATTTTTCACGATCAAAATATTTATTTTTAAAATTACATGCTTTTAATTAAAAAAAAATTATCTATCAAATGAGATTTTTCTTTTTAAATTCATCAAAAATTAAAAAATTACATGCAAAATAACAATTTTTTTAAATCAGTCTTATAATTTTGCTAGCTGCTATACTGTTTGGAAAAAGATTCTCTTTGCAGATGAAAGGAAAGATATATAAAAGCTATGTTATATGGAAGCAATGTGGTGTTTGAAGAAAATGAAGTAGTTATTTCAAGAAGAGCAGAAAGATCTATGGTGAAGGTGATGTGTGGTGTAAAGTTGTTGGACAAGAAGAATACAGAGGAGCTGATGGACACGTTATGATTGAAGGAAGCAGCAGATAAGCTGGTGAGGGCCAATGGTGTGAGGTGATATGGTCATGTTTTGAGACGACCTGAGGAAGATGTTTTGATGAAGGCAATGGTCGTTGTTGTCATTATTTGAAGGGTATACACTCCAGGTCAGACACAAACAGGACTGGGGCCGAGGGTTTATCCTTTTACTACCCCAGGCTGCTGTACTGCCTGAATCAGATGCTGGCAGTGATATTATTAAGCCAGCATCGAGTTTCATCATCCAACTGTTCAACCATGGCAATAGTACATGAAGTGGATAGAAAACGTTTACAGGGCTGACTGAAGATGAAATGGAGAAAACAAGTCAAAGGAAATATAAAAAGGATTGGTTTAAGCAAAAAAGATGCAGCAGATCAATGTAGGTGCAAAGGTGTAAGAGTTGCAAAAGCAGTGGGATGCATCTGGCCACCTCCAGTCACTGAGGATTAAATCGAATTAAAACTGGATTGATGATGATGGCACAGAACAGCAGGGAAAAATACATAGTTTTCAATCTATTATTAATTGTGTTAAACGACATTGAAGTAACATCTTACTACATGCCACAATGATAGCATTCCATTATTTTTGAAATAGGTTTATTTTTATTAAGATCAATTAAAATTTTAATGACTCATTTTTCATTTGTTACAAAACTCTGTATTAAAAATGGCAAAATCACAATATTTGTAAAATGTGCTTTTAATAATAAATTAACAACTATTGTTGTTGTTGCCTCCTACAAGGATATTTGGAAGTGGCCATCCCTTAATCTCTCAAAGAAGCCAATCTAGACTCCCACTCTTAGATTACCTCTGTTGCTTTTAAAGGCTTTTTCCACAGACTAGTGGTGTTGCATTCTGTTAGTATTTGACTGCAGTTAAAGAGGTGATTAGTGTCATGTGTGTGTGACAAGCATAGTGGGCATTGTGGTGTGTAAGTTCAGGGTTCACTGTATGTAAATAACTTTGCAAGAGTGGTGATTTGCTGGTTCTGAGCTGTGCCAATAACTTTGTTTTTTTCTAGAACTGAGATATATTGTGGGGTGATGGTATTGTGAATGTGTTTGAGGTTTTCTCTACATTCCTCAGGTGTTATGTTTGGTTGCGAGATGATGATGTAAGTGTACTCACTGTTATGAAAGATTGTGGCTTTCATGTTTCTGAGTGAATCTGAGTATTCATTAAGATCATGTAAAGGGTATGTTTGCATTTGAGTCAGTTGTTTAAGTAGAGCAGCATAAAATTTGAGATGAGTATCAATTGAAAGGACATTGGTTTTGTCACATAGGTGTTGAGTGTTTGTATCTTGTGTGCAGCCAGTAGAAATTTGCAAAGCTGTGTTTTGAAGGGCTTGCAGTTTCTTAATGTTGGTGGTTGATATGATAGGGCTTCATATGGTGTTTGCATATTCCAAAATGGGGCAAGTGATAGCTTTAAATATGAAAACAATTAATTCCTTTTGTTTATTCCATTTGGTAGAAGTGAGTGCTTTCAGAATGTTAAGTGTTTGTTTTGCTTTAGTGATGGTGACATTTATATGTTGTGAAAATGTTAGTTTTGGGTGAAAAGTGATTCCTAGAATTTTTGGGTGTTTTGTTGTTGGTAGTGTTTGGTTGTTTAATTTAAGTGATAAATTTGTGCCGTATTCAACAGGGTCTGGTGTAAAAAGTGTGGTGATAGTTTTGTTTGTGTTTGTATGAAGATTATAAGTGGTGGCCCATTCATACATTTTGTGAAGATATGATTGAGTAGTTGCACCTTATGCTGTTTGGTGTGAGATTAGTGATTGCTATGTCATCAGCATATGTTGTAATTTTATGTCTTTTCAGGAAAGTGTAATGTCAGAAGGGTAAATGTTGGAGACAAAACTCTTTCTTGCAGAATTCCAATGCTGATTTGTTTGAGTTTTGAAAGCGTGCCATTGTATTGAGTGCATGCCTGTCATCCTTTTATGTAGTTTGCTATGAACTTGATGATGATGTTTGGAATGTTTGTTAGTATAAGTTTGTGTACCTTCACTGTATCAAATGCCTTGCTCATGTCCAAAGCTGCAGCTACAGTGCATTGTGGAGGCCTTGGATTGTGGAAACCTTTTGTGATTTGGTGGCTGATGTTGTGCAAAGCAGTGTGTATTGAATGTTTATGTTTGAATCCATATTGATGAGAAATTATTGGTATATTTTCTGTTATGTATGGTAATAGTGTTTTGGCAATGGGTGATCGAAGTGATATGGATTGGTAGTTTGTGCCAATGTTGTGGTCTTTGATTTTAGAATGGGAATGATTATGGCACATTTTCAGAGATGGGGTATTGTGTTAGAGTTTAGGGCAATGTTATACATGTTTGTGAGGCATCTTATGGCATGTGGCCCTAACTGTTTGAGGTGTGTGATGTTTATGCCATCAGGTCCAGTGGAGTTGTTGCTTATGCTGTTTGAGATGGCTAATTGCAATTGGGTAGTGGTAAGTTGTATTTTCTTACTAAAGGGTCCTAATTTTATGGTCTACTGTATATGCCTGTTGATTTTATTTGTGCTAATATGAAATGACATTTGTGAATTGTTTATTAAAAGCTTTTGCTTTGTCTATATCAGTGATGGCTGTTCTACTTCCAAAGCAAATGCTTCTGTTATGTTGTGTGAGTGGTTATTCATAAATAGTTTTGCTATGGTGCCCCACAGGGAGTGTAAATTGTGTTTGCGATCAATTTTGTCAAGATATTGTTTTTAAGTGTTTGTTTTGTGTTCATGTATTTGTTTGTTTATGTGATTGTTAAGAGTAATGATTTGTGGGTCTGATTTGTTTTATTTGCAAATATGGTTACGATGATGGATAAGCTTGCAGATATGCATGAGTAAGTGAGTGTGATTTGTGCTATTGTGTTTTCCTTTATGGATAAAGAGTCTGTCAGCATCCAAAATTGCCTTGTTAACGTGTTTGTTTGCCTCATAAATATTTGTGCTGTGGGGTCTGTAGGAGATGAGATTCTCAACAGGCTGTTTAAATGATGTCCAATCAGCCTTTTGGTAGTTTTTGTTATTGTTTTAGTAAAGTGAAAGTGAGTTATTTTGGGCTGGTGATGTACACTGAGGGTGGTGAGTAAAAGTGAGTGATTCGATGTGAAGGAGTAGATGGTCTGCCAGCTACTGCCATCATGCATGTCTGTTGAAGCAGTAGTGATGTCTGGTAAAGTAGGTTGTTGTGTTTGTGTTTAGTGTGATGTGATTGGAGTTAAGCAGGATGCCTTTGATCAGTTCTCTTCTATGGTCTTCAGTTGGTGAGTACCATAATGGTGAGCATTGACATTTACTGTGATGGTTGGGTTGGAAGATTTATTATAGTTGTAAATGTGCTGGACATAATTTAACAACTATTTATAGACTAATCTACAACCAAGCTGTGGACAATGCAATCACACTTAACTTTCAAAAGTCTGTACAGCAAAAAGTTTTGCACATAACTTAACAAAAGTACTATAAATGCCTTCAAAGCTATGTAACTATTACATATGAGGTTTTGAAATATCCAAAGTATATTTAAATAGCTATCTTTTCATATTTACAAAAATTTTTTTCAATAAAACCAATCAACTATTGCATATTACACAATTTAGTGTTATTTGAAAAACAATCAACACCATTTTATTTTAAGAGTTTAACTAATTGTTTAAAAAATGAAATTGATTAAAAATGTTTTGCCACAACTCAAGGTAAAATTTATACTTTTTCAACTAGATCGCATGAAAATCAGTTGCATATTTGTTTAATTAATTACTTTTACTTCAACTATATGTCAACCGTTAAAAATAATTTTTACCTTGTTCTTGTCTTCCTTTCGATTTGCCACTTGATTCTTTTGAAAATGCTTCATTAATGACTATCAACATATTAAACAATGTAAAGCAATAAATACTTTCTATTATTTTTAAATTAAAAAAAAATCCTTTTTTATATATTGAGCTTTTTTAAAGCCAATAAGTTAGCTTTGAGATTAATTTGACTGATGAATAATTGCTTTACAGACAAAAACTTATATTGAAATAAAAATTATAAAATTAAAATTTTTAAAGCCAATAAGTTAGCCTTGAGATTAGTTTGACTGATAAATAATTATTTTAATGACAAAAAACTAATGCAAAAAACTTAAATTAAAATAAAAATTTTTTATAATCTAAAAAAAGGTGGAAAAATATGGCAAATCTCTGCTGAAGAAAAAAAAATTGCCTGAAGAGTCGTCTTCAGTGACAGAGTGGTCATCCTTTGTTGCCATGGCAGCCTCTACATCTCTCATTTGTTCACTTTCCTTGCTTATTGCTATATAACAAGTAAAAAAACCTTCATTAAAAACTATAAATCAGAATTTTTTATAATTATAAAAACCCAAACACTTTTACTGCTACATGATAGACAAAAACACATGGAGAGAGTTTGGCATTGCAATCTTGACAAATACTAGGTAAAGTTTTTGTATTAGAAAGTCTAATGAAACAATTTGAAAACAACATTAAAAGTTATTAAATTAAACACTAATGCTGAAAATCACAATGAAATTAATGTTTTCAATTTTCACTAAATAAGTGAATTTTATCAATCTTATTTATACAAATAAAGCTGTTTTTTCTTCATAAAGACTATTTACGCAAAAAAACAAGTTTTAAAAATTGTAACATGAACTTTAAAAAAAACTGTATTTCAAAAGTAAAAGATGAGATTATTAGTTTATAGAGGAAAATCAATACAGAGTGTCTATAAAGTCTTTAGACAATTTAAAAAATTCATTACAAAGGCAGTTGATAAGATATCTTATATAGACCTGATCCAAGAATTCATGTGGCGAGACAATGTTCTAATTGTTAATCGGGGCAGATATTAGACTTGATCACCCAGGTGGGCAGTTATTAGACCTGATCTGATTTGTTTTATATTAATCAGTGTTTATTAAAGTTTTTAGTCAAACTAAAATTTTGTGTTTCAGATTAAATTTTTATGTGTTTAAATAAATGTGTTAATAAACCCTTGCATAATGGCTACTCTTCAAGAGAAGACACAATGTGTATCCTGGTTTATTGAGACAAAATTGGATGTTCAGACTCAGCAAAAATACAGAACTAAGTATGGAAAAGATCCACCATCACGTCCTTCAATTTATCAATGGCACAAGAAATTTATAGAGACAGGGTCAGTGTTGGATACAGTTAGAAGTGGGTGACGAAGAACATCTGGGAAAATTGTGTTCTCTCTTGAGGAGTAGCCATTTTGCATGGGTTTATTAACACATTTATTAAACACATAAAAATTTAATCTGAAACATAAAATTTTAGTTTGATTGAAAACTTTAATAAACACTGATTAATATAAAACAAATCTATATAAGATATCGCATCAACTGCCTTTGCAATAAATTTTTTAAATTGACAAAAGACTTTATGGACACCCTGTATTTTTCATCAGTAAAGACAAATAAATATATTTTCAATAAAAAATTTTTTTGACTAAAAGTTTACCTGGAATATATTTTGTTTTTTCAAATTGATCATCTGTTTCAGACTCAGAATCTTCAGTTTTTGGAACTAAAGAAGAAAAAATGAAACAATTTGAAGCTGCTTATATTTATACCAGAAAACTCTAATACAGTAAAACTTGTTATTTGGTACTCGCATTTGTTTAAAATGTATTTTCCTAAATGAGTAAGCCTCATCACGGTTAAGACACTGGTGGTTGATTTTCAATTGGCACATTTATGCTTCCTGTCTGATCTCTATTGGGTGAAGCTCTTTGTTTATCTGGTGAGAAAAAATTATCTTCGATTTCATGAGTAAGTCAATTTTTCAGGATAATCACAAACTGAATGATCAGATTTCTGTTTTACCTAATTAATCTTAGACCACAAACAGAAAAATGAGTTTGTGACATTTGTCTCAAATCCATCATTGAACATCAAACATCTTGTTTTACGTAATCACACAAAACACTGGTGAATTTAAAATACCTCAAAATCACAACAAAGGACTGCAACACATCACGTTGCTATATATTTTACAACACTTCTAACCATAAAATACAACATTTTTTTGCATTATTAATAGACAAATTTTTTAAAAATTATAAACGAATTATGAATCACAGATGAAATGATACAAAATGAATATTGCAAATGAATAATTTGTGGAATCTTGGTTCTATACTGCTTTCTAAATTTACTAGAATTATGTAGAGAAGTGCTTCTCAACCTTTTTTTTTTTGTGGTGACCAAAATGCTAAGCAGAAATAGAGAGCAAAGATTTGGTGACCCCATCTTTTTTACAGACTTTATTGCAAGCATAAAAAGGAACTATACACATGACAATTTAACCTTCTGTCTCAAATTTCTTGATTTTTGTCCCAAAAAAGTAGTAATCTCTAAAAAAAAAAGTCTTCATTTTGAATCTGTCTCAGATCTCTAAATTAGTGAACCCACTATAAAATCATAACAAAAATAATACAATCTTTACACAACTACAGTTGTCAGTGACCCAATCAAATTTAACAATGACCCATTTTTGGATCACAACTCAGGTTGAGAAACACTGATATAGAGTAAACTGTTATGTCACAGAAAAAAAAAATTACAATTAGCCTACAATTAAAAAACTAACACAAGGTGGTAAGTCAAAATACTTATAGCTAGGTGGTACAGATTATTCTTAAAATTATAACCCTTTTCAATCGTAAAATTCCACTGCTGTTTATTCTTGATAATTTTTAAGTTCTAACAAAATGGTGCACAAAAGAGGTATATAATGTCATAGTAAAAACAAGTAATAATTAAATCTGCACTAGCAGTAATTAAAAGTCTTTTATTTAAAGTAAGTTTTTCCAGCAGAAACAGCAACTTCCACCAAAACTTATTTGCAAACTTTATTGCCAAAACAACATTTTTTTGAACACTAAACAAAATCTTTTATTTGACAGTCTTTATACTATCTTTTTTTTAAAAATGGCTATTTTTTATGTCAGAATTTTATTAATTTTATTTATACAAATAAAGCTGTTTTTTTTCTATGGTCCCACATTTGCACTAAAATCTTCACCATGTTGTGATAGGTGCATCAGACATGTAGCAAACATTAATTAGATAATAGTTACAGCATAGGGTGAATTTTTGTTAAATGCAGTAGGTAGAACAAAAATAATGTGAAATGAGACATATGATGCCATTGTGCAAGGATAAAAGATGCAACAGGCATTCCTTTGGTGATGCAAATGTATCACCTATGTTAGTATAGATCAGTATGTCTATATATACAGTATACTTTGTAGTTGCTTCAAATTGTAAGAATCAGTTGTCACTTTGGTAGATGGTAAGAGTTATCCTTTAATTTAATTTGCTGGCTGTGTTCTATGTTGACTTTCTGGTGACTCATACAAAGTTGGACTTATTCATCTTAAGCTTTGCAAATAAATTTTTCTGTTTCCAGTTTTATTTGTAAAAAAGTTTTAGTTTAAAAAACAGTTGAAGTTTTTTGGAAGTGCAGTCAGTAAAGGCCTTGGAACTCCCTGGGCCACGTTGTAACTAATTTAAGCTATTGCAACAAAAGGATATACATTAAGCAAGGTAAAATCGTTTACAGTTTGGCTACAATCAATAACTATACTTTTCTTGCGGTTGACTTGCATTACAACCAAAGGTATAAAAATACTCAGCTCTATGAAGTTATCATTAAGAAGTCTTACTTCAGAAAAATAAATTTCTATATCAGCTTGAGAGTACCTTATGGTAGTTTCTTTCAGGTATTTATATAGTTTCACAGAAGTAGAAATTTTGATAGTTTGCAATGCTCCTTGGTGTAAAGTAGGTTTTCTTCACTGAAGTGAATCTTAACATTTTTACGTGAGGCCATAAAATCTTGCCCCAAAATAACATCAGTCAGAAGATTGTTAAATACTGTAAAAGACACATTTTTATAATTGTTACCATTCAGATAGATGTCAAATTTACATCCACCCAAACCTTCTCACAAGTGTCCTTTAACAGCTAGGCCAATTGAGCAGTCAGCTTCTTTAAGTTCTAAATTTAAATGTTTAGAAAACCTTGTACTCAAGTGGCTTAGAGTTGAACCCATATTTATTAAAGCGTTTGCTTTTTATATTGACTTAATAATTTATTTTTGAAAGAGATAGATTGTAACAATCAGGTTCAAGTCCCAACAATAATACAGTTGAAATGTCTGGTCCTTATTAGCTCCATCTTTTGAGTGGCAAACTTTTGAAATGTTCCTTTTTTTAAACAGTTACAGCAAATTACATCTTTTGCTGGACAAAACTGACATGTAATTTTTAAAAATTTTCTCTGTACATGCATTTTCTGATTATAGCCTGATTGTGTTCTTTGTCAGATGAGCAATCAGCTAATTTCAATTCAATTTTAGCTATAATTTTTTGGTGAAATTGTGAGTTGCTATGGTTCAACATGATAATCTTCAGCATTGTTCTGAGCTATCTCTAGTTGTTGTTTGGAGGGCATCCACTCCAGGTCAGGCACAAACGGGACTGGGGCCAGACTTATCCTTGTACTACTCCAGGCTGCTGTACTGCCTGGATCAGATGCTGGAAGTGATGTTGTTAAGCCACCATCAAGTTTCATCATCCAAAATCATCTGACCTCTTGTGCCATGTGGTACCTGATGTATGGGACATGCTATTAGAATGTGGTGTGTAGTTTGTTCAATAGCATCGCACTTGCAATTCAGCAAAGGAGTGAGACCTCATTTGTGCATGGACAAATGGAATTGCCCAAAACCAATCTACATGCAATTCAGCTTAACCCAAGCTGTTCAGGGCAAGCTCATTCCAACAGGCCTGGCACTGGTCCCGAGTATGAAAATTACAATACTCCTTGTTGCATTTATAGTTTGTCCACTCAGAAACGCAGGTGCCAAGTCCAGCAAGGTTGTTTAAAAGATTCCATGCAGCTGCCATTAAATGGATTTCTAGATTTTAGTCTCTCTTGGCAAGCATCTGAGGACCCACTTAAAGACCATACAAAATATGATCAGGGTCCAGAGATTCACAGTAAGCCAAGGAGAGTGTTGCTTCCAGTCGGCAAAGCTCAATTGGCTGGATGCCTGAGAGTATTGGTAAATGGTCCATTGGAGTGGGACACAGGCATCCAGTGACTATGCACAAGGCATCATTCAAGACAACGTCTATGAGGCAAGTGTGATTGCTGCAACACCAGACTGGTGCACAGTACTCAGCTGTTGAGTAGACCAGAGATAAGGCAGTTGTGCATAGTATTTTGGAACCAGTAGCCCATCCTGAGCCTACAGGTTGCCTCAGCTCCTCAGCAGTGCAATGTGCAAAGATAGTTTTTTGTGCAATGCCACTAGATGGTGATGAAAT
Organism: Diplosoma virens; assembly: GCA_963680785.1. NCBI lineage: Eukaryota > Metazoa > Chordata > Ascidiacea > Aplousobranchia > Didemnidae > Diplosoma > Diplosoma virens. The sequence goes on along the minus strand of OY796880.1, from coordinate 19,756,758 downwards.
ATGAGCGATTTGTCCAGTTTTACCCCAAGATATGTAGGGGTTGTACAAAACAGTAAAAGTTTGTTGTTGTTGCAGACTTTTAGCTCACGTTTGGCCTCTCAGTTATTTAAGTGAAAGGCTGTCGTCACCATATTAGGGTGACTGAGCTTCAACTTCCAAGTCTGGAGATATGCTGGAAGCGTAGATGTGTCTTGGCTCAAAGTGTCCTCCAAGTCCTTCCAGTTTTAACAATGCTAAATCATCAGCATAAGCAAACTTTCTGAAAATCATGGAAGGCAGATCGTACATATAGATGTTGAATAGAAGGGGAGCCAAGACTGATCCCAAGAAACTCTGTTTTTCAGACAGTGTCGTCGACTTGCTGTCATCAGTAGTAAGGGTGAAACTTCAGTTTCAGACAAGCTGCATGATCATTCTGACTATGTGTTTATCTGGCAAAAGCCTCAGCAGCTTGCAGGTAAGGCCACAGTCCCAAACAGTGTCATAAGCAGCTGTCAGATTGACAAATATGGCACCGGCCTTCTTCTTAGCCTCAAAAGAATCCTTGATGTTCTGGGTTAGCAGAACAATTTGATCTATGGTCAACTTCCCATGTCGAAACCCAGCCTACTCAACATGGGTGTAGATAAGCCTCTTGAGGATCTTGTAGGGGACACAGAGCAGTGATATCAGTTGATAACTCTTTGGATGCCCCATGGGCTTCATTAGCATTGGGATCACAATTACAAGTGCTTTTCTCCAGATCTTGGGAATTTTGAGTTAACACAAGCAGGAAAAAAAAAAGTCATGTAACCAGGACTTCAAAGCAGCTCCAACATGGATTATAAGCTCTGGTCAGATGGAATCAGGGTCTGAAGCTTTACCTGGTTTTAAGAGTTGGACGGTAGCAGTAAATTTTTCCTGTGAGAAAATATCAAAGATATTTACTGAGTCTGGTGTTGTGGCCCTCCAAAGGTCAGACACTTCTTGAGAGACAAGTCAAGATGACTTGCAGTCAACAGTCTCATATCTCCCATTTCTGACTAGCTCAGATGCAACAGCATCAGCTGAAGCAGGACTGTGACAAGGAGAGTGTCGTGACCTGCCATTAAGGCTGTTCAGAATACTCCATGCTTTTCAACTAGAGTGTAAAAAGTCAATGCTCTGAACTGTCTCTAACCATCAATCTCTCCACTTCCTGTCAAGTTTGGCAAGTAAGCTTTAACAGCCAAACTCGAGTTGTCTCTCTGAGAAGACTGCAGGAAAGTTCTATAAAGGGATTCACACTCTGCATATAGTTGTTTCGATACCCATATGGGATAGCCTTTGTGGCTGCTTTCTTGATAATGTTATAGAAGTCCTGTTAAGCTGCATCCACATCAAATGAATCAGGCAGCAACAAAGTCTTTGCGAATTTATTTGTCACAGCAGTGTAATGACTCCATTTGGCCTTGCAAAAGTTCCATCATTTAACAGTCATGCTTGGCACTGACAGAGCAAACTTTGATGGTATAATAAGCGAAGGTCGATGTTGTGACCTGAGGAACTTTTCAAGGACACGTACAGGGTAGGGACTTCAAATTGTCATCCTCATATATTCATGATATATTCTATTTTACTTTTCAGATTAAATAAGTGTAATATATTGTTGGATAGCTATAAAAATAAGCTTTTTATATTGTCAGTTTCAGGATGGGTACCAAAGACTTTCAGACAGAGATTTTCAACATCCATTACTACTAGTGTTATCATTACACTGGTCTTTTTGTAGTTTGTGAGTCAGTCAGACTCTTTGTTAAAGAGGTGTCCCAACTTTGTAGAATTCCAACAATTCCTGACAAATATATTGGCAGCATGGATGAGTGGTTAAAGTGCCGTGCTTATGATCAACATGGTCTTGGTTCAAAATTCACTTGCGCCATTCTGTTGTGTCCTTGAAAAGACACTTTACGACACTTTTCATTGGTTGGTAATCTTAGCAAGCAGTTCTAAATTAGAGTCACGTCTCTATTAAATTACAAGTGAACAGCAATCTTGGCATCTCTGGAAGCACATTAAGGTAATTGCTTACCCTATGCATTAGTGCTTCTGTTGCTTTCCTGCAAGTCAGGAGAATAAATATAGAGATAAAATAAATAAATAAAAAATATCTCTGGAGATTTTTCCCTAGAAGAGTTTGCAAATGCCCTCCTCCAGTTTTTAAAGTCTGAAAAATCTCTGTGCCCTGACACCTTATGCCCAGAGCTAATACTCCATGCCAGCTCTGCTAAAAAGTCCTGGTTAAACAAGTTCCTGTCTTACTGTACAAGCTTCCAAAAATTTGGAGGAGAGCATTAGTGGTTGCCCTCCTAAAGCTGAATAAGCCATTAGAGATCCCAAAGAGCTATAGACCCTATCTCTTTGCTTTGGATCCAGTTCAAGATCTTGCAGAGACTTATCTATGCCTGCATAAAACCAATAGACTCAATGCTGCCTAGAGAGCAAGCTAAGTTTCAGCATGGAAGTCAACTGTAGATTCACTCTTTTAATTCAAGAAATTGAAATTAGTTTTTTAGCCAAAAAGAAGGCCAGCCCTCTGTTTGATCTCACAGCAGCCAATAATACTGTATGGCACTGTGGCCTCAACTGCAAGCTACTCCATTTTCTTCTGGACAGGCATATGGTCTCATTAATTAGAGAACTTGTTCATAATCAAGGTTTTACTCTCACCAACAGTGCCAGAAAACAAAGCAGGTTACAATGTCTTAAGAATGGTTTCCACAGGGATCAGCTGTGGCTTACCCCTTGTTTAATATCTATACATATGGCCTGCCAGTGACAGTTGACAGAAAATTTGCTAATATTGATGACCTGGCCACCATGCACAATGCGAGTGACTAGCAGGCATTAAAGGAGGCTCTTACTCAGGACATGGCAGCCCTATCCTCTTAGTTTTACAAATGGAAGGTCAAGCTCAGTGCAAAAAAGACAATATAGGCAGCCTTCCATCTTTATAATAAGGAGGCACAATGTAAACTTAACATTTTTGTCATAGACAGGCCTTACCATTTTCTGCTGAACTTATCTTTGCGTAAAGCTGGATAGGGCATTCATGTTTCAACACTTAAACTCACTGTCAAAGAAGTTAACATCTCGCGTCGGGCTTCTAAAGCAATTGGCTGGATCAAACTGCAGTGTAGATGCCACAATACTTTGCACTGCCTCCTTGCTTGGTCTATTCCATGGCTGAGTACTGCATACCTGTTTGGTGTCGCAGTGCTCATACTCACCTTATTGACAAGCCCACTAATGGTGCCATAAGCACAGTAACCAGATGCCTGCATCTCACATGAACAGAAAACCTTTTTATTTTTGCAGGCATCCAACCAACTGAGCTTTGCTGCCAATAAGCCATTGTATTGTCTTTAGCTTTCCATACTTAGGAACTGGAACACCTCTTATATCAAAAACTTAAATCAAGACATCCATTTGTGTCTGCTGCACTGGAACTGCTGAACAACCCTGCCCAGTCAGCACTGGTGTAGCACAATGGGTGGAACATAGATGTAACATGCAGTGATAAAACACCTTTTAATTGATACATTTATTAAGGATCACCAGCAATCAACACCACCAGAAATTAGCTTGGAAAAAATATTTTATTCACAATTCAGTTTCCAGTCCAAATACTATTATTTGAAAGTCCATGGTCCGTTCAACAAGTGAAATCTCAAAACAAAAGGTTATTAATGGATTAATCTTTAGCATGAAAATCTGTACAACACAAAAGATCAAGTTTAAAGCACATTCTATTTCATTCTGTGTTTAACTTCATTTTATTTTACATTCAACAATGTTATATTCAACAATAAATGCTACAAACTGTGTTTGGAGCAGTTAAAAACAGTGTTTGAACAGTACAGTATTATGGAGTTTTGACCTTTGCCTATTTGGTCAATTTGCCTAAATAGTCACCACAGTCGACTAAAGATTTGGTTGGTTATTTTATATAATTAAGTTAAAAGTTGGAAGGGTTATTGTCATTTACAATTGCAACTATTTCAACTGTCTTCACAATGAAAGTAAAGAGATTTGACAATCAGTTTTTATAAGTTATGGTAAGGACAGTTGCTTGTTAATGAATTGATGTTAGTCAGAAATGTATGTTATATGTTTAAATTCTGTCAAAATTGAGGCTGCAACACTAAATTTTAAAGTATATTTAAATTTTGTCAGACTTATTCTTTTAACATTAATTATAAGCTATTGGTTAATTTGATTTGTGTGTAATTGATGCAAGAAACTCAAGGTAAGACTTCAAAAAATTTTTTATCAGTTAAGACAGTGGTTCTCAACATTTTTGCTAGCAAAAACCTTCTAGAAATTTTTCTTGACACTATGTACCACAAAGTTCATTAAAAAATTAGTTATTCAGATTTACTTAATAAATATGTTAGTAGGATTTAGTAGGATGGTTGTACCTGCTTTTCCCATACAAGTTGCTTTATGCACAGACCCATTGCACTAACTGCATGTTGGAAATCATGGAAAGGCAATGTAAGGAATTCTTACTTTTGGTTTTATTACTCAACATTGCAGAGCACTGCTCACACTTCTATATGATGGAGAACATTTTTGAAAGCACTTAATAGTTTTTTAAGTTGGAGCCAGTAAGTAGAGGGTATTCTTAGCCAAATATTGTTGGGGAGCATTCTTTGTGCATGATTTTAGCTGTTTCATCACATCAATAATTTTCTCTTGTTCTGCTGTCCCTACATGTAGGTTGCCTGATGATGATAAAGAATAGATTAAAAATATAGGGACAACTATCTATGCTTAAAACATAATGCATAAAGACTGTTTTAAACAGCTTTAGATGGTAGCCAATTTCTTGAAATAACTTTTTGTAGGGTTGTTTTAGCAACAAGAAAGGATGTGTGAACATTCAATACTGTTTGGTTTCTTTATTCATTGGCCATAAGTTTAGCTTCTGTACAGAAACCTGTAATGTAGAAACAAGATTAATATGTGATATATTATATTAATATTTAATATGCAATAAAAATGTTTGGACCTTGAAACACAAATTCATAGGGGGAAAATATTAAAACTATCCAATAAATAGCTTGTCATAAGAGAAACTGCAGATTAATCATATAGTGATTTTATTAGACATGTGTAAAATTTGAGTTACTCTTTTTTTAATTGAAAAAATCATCTTACAATATTTCCTTGTGACAGCCAATGTAGATTTGTATAGAAAAGAAGCTATTTGTTTTTCAAAATACTCATAACATTATTGTACATTTGAACACAAACAATAGAAATACAGCAGTTCTATGACAGACACTATGTGTCAGATTAAACTTGTGCTTTAAAAATGGATAAAATAATTTTGGCACAAGTGTTTATGCAGCTTTTTCAAAATTTTAATGCCAAGTACACACTCCGATTATTGTGATAATGTTATAATTTATAAAATTAGCTTTAATGTATTTAGTAGTATAACACCAATGAATATCTAGAAAATACAATTTAATCCAAGCATTGAATTCTATTGGAATCTAAAAACTATTCAAGTACCACTTAAAAAAACACATATCACAGATTGAGAACTGTAAAGTAAAGAGTTTGGTAAAGTTCAGCTGCTTATAATTTTTATAGTCATACATGCTTCTCAACCTTTCTAACATCACAAACCAGAAAATTCAAAAAACTGTTGCAACCCAACACTGCATCTTCACTTTATTAAAAAAAACAAAAAAGGTCTTCACTTGAATTACAACTATTTTTCTTCCATATTGTAGTGAAGAGTATAGAAAAGGTATATTCATTTTAATTAGAAAGAAGGCAACTTCCACAGCTTGCATCAGTATTAACTGATGATAAAAATGAGCAGAAATAGCTGCTATTTGCATCTACCAAAATTAAATGCTTCAGCAAAAACCAAACAGGCCACTGGTTGAAAAGCCCTACATTAGGATGAAGATAAAAACATTGCCATCACTGTCAAAAAAAAAGTAGGCTACTTTTAGTTCAATTTCAAAATGACTTTTTTATTTGTGAAAAAATGTCATGCACAGTCTAAAACTAAGTAAATCTTTTGCTAGCCTGAAACGTTAACAAACAACCAGAATGAGATTGCTATTATTAGGAACTGTTTATTAAGAAAAGGTAAAAAAGTATTGCTGTTATTTACCTTTTCCTAATAAACAGTTGGATAAATAGCCTATGATTGAGATATAGCAAATAATAATTAAAACACTTTTTTATTGTTACTAGCAATGTTTTGTAAATCAATTTAGTTCTTTTTGTTTGCTAAAATGGTGAACACATGCTTTTGTTTGGCTTCAAATTTAGTTATGCATTAAATGTGCAAAGTTTCAACCTTTAAAATTTACTTTGAGTAAACTTGAAGTAAACTGAAATGGATGAAATGTGATTATTGAAAAGATTAATTTTGAATCAAAAATTTTTTTATATGTTTACTTTATTGTTGCAGAAAATTTATCATAAAATATCAATGTAGAAAAAATTTAATTATAAGTTAAATCTATTTTCAACAAATTACTTAGCAGAAGGTATGAAAAATTTTTAACTTTACAAACTTCTTCAATGCCAAAAACTTCTAAAAAAATATATCAAGGAAATCAACTACCTAATTTTAAGTCACAAGATTTGCTATACAGTTTTGGCAATTTATCTGCAAAGCATATACCCATAAATTATACTTTGCACCCCACAAAAAGTAAAATAATATTTTACAAAGTTGGATTTTATATGTTACTTTTGGCTTTACAAAAATAAAAGATGTTATAGAAGTTATCAGAGACCATACAGTTTAACTGAAATATTCTGAAAAATTAGTTTCCTTATGTATTTGGTTGGTTTGTTCTACAAATACCAAGTTGGGAAAAGTAAAGATATTGGAAAATTTTCCTTTTTTCTTAAGAACTTTTTAACAAAAAGAGTTTTCTGCAAACCCTTACTTGCATAGGTTATTTGTATCTGTCTAAGCAGCTGGTTTAAATGTGTTAAATACTTCCTTAGTATGCAATACTGATTGTGATGTAGTTAAAAATCTTGCCTCCAAAATAATCACTAATTTCATATAAATAATAATAATAATAATAAAGTAAATATTTGCTTTTTTGGTGAAGTTATTTGCTTCAATGCAAGACAATCATCTTCCTGGTGATGCTGCTGTCCAGTTATGCCTAATTCCATAGAGTATTTTTAATGTTTGGAGTTTATATTTATATTTTGGTGTATATAATATTTATCGAAATTATTTTTTTGTTATTCTCTGGATATTAAGTTAATGTGGTCACAGATATATTGTTTTTATATAATAAAATAGTATAACTGATTATATACCATTAATTTTTTACTATAAAGACAATTGAAGCAATTGTTATTGTGAATGACAACAGCCCTTTCAACTTTTAGCTGAAAATGTAAAATAACCAGCCATGCAGCCCTTTTTTCCTTGAGGCAACCAATTAGAAAAATTCCACTGTAATATGTTTTGCATGATATTGGAATATTAGAGCATGTATTACATGTGCACTATAATAGTAAATTCTAATTTATTACTTTAATTCAAAATAAGTTTGAACATTTAAGTATATCTAATTTCACTTTTATAAACTGTTGTAATAATTAATACGATGTAACAGCATTTCAACTTTTAATGTATCAGTTGTGCACAAAATGCACATTGTTACTTGATTAGTTATAGTTATCTAAACAGGAGCACATATTTTGACATGAAAGTATTAAAATTGAGACATACATACAAGCCTTAATTTAGCAGCTAACATTTTTAGAAAAAAGTATAGAGTAAAGCTCAATTGTGTTGTATTGTGTTTGTATAATATAAAATGGACAAATATGTTTTGTTAAAAAGTGGTTTCAGTTTTAACTTAAGATAACCTGAAACAACATTTTTAATGAATTACTAGAATTCATTAAAATGTTTCTCAAGTACAGTTTCTTTCAATTTGCTTGATTTGCTGCAACAATGAAAGCATGTAACAAGCAAAAACTTTGGTTTTTTGTGGCAGCTCTAAAGCGGCTAAGAAATTCTGAGAAACGTTAATGAATTAGGCTAATTATAAACTGATTTTATGATATACATCACCTTTCAAAGCATTTCCCAAAACAGCATTTTCAGTGCGAGCTAATTCAAGCAAGGCTTTTCCATAGTAAAAAAATGCTTCAGCACATTCTGGTGCAGTGTCTCCAAATCTTTCAGATCTTTAAAAATAAATTAAATTTTGTTAATCTAAAAACAGTTTTAAAATGTCAATAACAGCAGACATGCTAACTCTTTCTGCTATAGAGCAGTGACTCTTAGTGGAAAATTTCTCTCTAATTTCCTTGTTTAGGATATATCAAGATATTGCTGTGCAATTAAAATTTATTAGGTTTTTAGTTTTTTTTTAAGATATGCCAGAAATTTAGAACTAGAGATTAAGATTACCAAACAGAGGAAAGCAAAGTAAACTGTCTTTCTCAAAGACACAACAGAATGATGCAAATACGTTTGTAACTGCAATCGTGTCAATTTTAGGGGCCATCAACACATTACTCTTAATCACTCAGTTATGCAGGCAACTAACTGATGATAAAAGTAGCTTTGGTCACTAAAGATAGGCAGTTATGTTAAAAAGCTATATGTAAAAAAGCTGATTTTAGCTAATTAAAGTTAAATTGAAGTTAGATTTTGGTGAAAATTAGGTTATGTTATATTTGAACAAGGTTAAAAAGGAATTTAGGAATGGCTTTAAACATACCACTTTTTTTGTGTGTGTGTTAAAATATACTAGGATACTTTTAATAAATCATAATTTTTGTAGATATCTAGTATGGTGCAACAATGTGTGGTGACATCCTAAAAACTTTCTATTATTAACCCTCTCCACAAGATGTTGCAGAAAAGAAATCACAAAAATTATATTAAAATAAGCACTTGATTTTTCAATTTGATGAGATATGATGTAAATTAGGAAAATTCTTGAGTGTAATCTTTTTGATTGTTATGTCTTTTTTGCCAAGCCTATAAAATGCAGAACTGGAAGCGTAAGTATTTGGCAGGATTAATTCAGATGGAGATAATTTGATGGGACAAATTTGTTGGCAAGCTAATTCAGGGGGTTAAGTCAGCAAGAAAATTAATATTTTAAATTTATTTTCACTGGCATTAAGCAACAGCACAAAAGTTTTATTGCGTCACTAAAGCAATATTATACTACCATTAACACATTTAATGAATTCAAGAAATTAACACAAAAATTTAATGGATTTAACAATTTTTAAATGCAAATATTTACTCTTATCAGCTGAACAATGGATGATAATATTAAGTTTTGGTATTACAGTATACTTTAAAATAAATAAGTTTTGCATAATAAAAATTAATGGTGCATTATTGCCTCAGTGACATGCAAAACTTTTTTGCTATTGCTTTAATGCTACAAAATTTCTTTTAAAAACATTTATTTTGTGGTATTTATATGGTACAAGTCAAGGTTAAACTGTATGCTTATGCTGACAAGCCATATCTCTAGTGATGTCTTAAGCTGTACATAAATGGTTGACAATAAATGAAAAACAGTCTTTTAAAAAACAAATTAACTTTAACAAAGTTTGTTATGATTACTACATCAACTTACTGTAAAGTAGCAGCAGCCTGAAAGCACGACACAGCTTCAGAATAATCACTACATAGTAAGTTCTTTTTTCCATTAGCTAAATATTCAAAGTATGTTTCCTCTAATTCCTCATCACTGAAAAAAGTTTGCAAATTTAATAAATTAAAATTTTTTGTGATAAAAAATGAAGGTGAAATTAAATTTTTTTTTGATTGCCAGTTTTTTTCAAATAAATGTTAAATATCTTAAACATTGGCTACTAATTTGGATTGAAGATACCACATAAATTACAGAACTGTTTATGTTGATAAGCATGGATAAAAGAGTACAGAATTCTGTTACATCAAGAATTGAAGTTAAAAAACTTATTGAGTTGTTTAGAAATGCTGTAGAGAATGAAACAAATTTGGAAAAATGTACAGTATTTTGGATCTAAAAAGCAATAAGCCATGAAATAAACAGAGAATTAAAATGTGAAAAGGAAAGATTGTATGACCAATGACATGGAAAGAGCTGGTTAGTAACAACATTACATTGGATTTTACAGTTACAATAAAATAAATTGGGTAATATACTTTTGATTAACAAATATTTAAAAATTTTTTTGTGGTAACTGCAGTCAAAATAGCAGAAAAACTTTTAATATTAATTATAAAATTTTATATTCTTAGGGATCATTTCCACAACAAGCATGGAATGGAGCATCCTTTTTTTCTTTTACTGATCTTTACATACTTAAAATCTAAGAAAGTGCTAAGCAAAGGAAAAAATTAATAAAACAAACAAAAATGCTCCATTTCACGCTTGTAGTGGAAATGAGCTCTTACTTTTTGGTGGCATGACATTTATAGCAGTAATAGGTTTGATGATAATTCAAAAATTTACAACTGTTTTAGTTTTTTTTTAATTTGTGGTTGCTTTATTTTGTTAAGTCTATCGTTCCTGCTTAGAAATATTTTTTTATTTTTTGAACTGTAAAATTTTCATTGTTTAAAATGATTGAACTCATTTGGTAAAAACCAGGTCTCTTTAAAAAAAAAGCTAATGGCATCTTTTTGCATTAGGCAATTTGAAAGTGAAGAATCCCTTTCATCAATTTTTTATTGGTTCCAATACCTCACTATTTTTTAAACTTTTATTAGGTTTTAGCTCCTGGTATGCTCTTATTTCCTAATGTTCGTTTTTTGTTTTTTTTATATCAAACAATGCTTTGAAAACAATTAAAAGTTTATATACTTTTATCTCAATTTTGATTAACCCTCCATCTACCAATGAGTCCAATGGACCCATTTAATTTTTATCAAACGTTCTTTACCATAGTTTAACATATTTAATTCTTTTGATTTTTTGTGACTTTTATTTTTTCTCTTTTTTGTTTATCTATTGGAAAATTTTCTACATATCTACCAAAGCTAGAAAATGTAACTTTATACATTAATTACCAACTGGGTCCATTGGATTGGTTCATTGGTCCATTGGACCCAGTTGGTAATTAGTGACAAACTTTTTCTTTGGTAGACCAAGGGTTAAATAAACTATTACTTTATTGATGTCTCATAAGAAATGACTTGTATGGATCTTTGTGGATTGAACTTATGAAATTTTTTAATGTGCAGATCAAATATGACACTATAAATTTCTACAAAATTAAAAGTAGATTACAATTACTTATCAATATAGTCAAGAATGCATATCAAGAACAGAAGCATATTGTATGTAGTATCCCAAAAAATCCTTCTTTTAAAATTGTCCAAAACATTTGCTACAGTTTGATAACAAGTATAGCATCATCTCCAATTTAGCTGTAAAGTCATGGTTCAAGATTATACTGTGAATCCTTTTTGCAATGTAACCAAACCTTGCACCACATCCATGGTGATAAATAAGCCAAAAGTCTACTTTGCTTTATTTAATAAGCAATGAAAAACAACAAATCATGAACTCACAATAAACAGCAAGGTATCTAAGAGATTTAAAAGATGATACAATAGCTAGGACAAGGCATTAAAGGCACTTGAATAGATGGATAGTGAGTAAAATTAAACAAAAAGATGAAAGGTGGTATTGGAATTTTCCTTTACTGATAGATTGCAATAATTGTGTAGGTTTAAAAGCAAGGAGTAAATAAATATCAATGATTGAAGAGATGAAGAACAAAAAATCAACGCTGTCTTGAGGAAAATAAGTATGCATGGGACAAAAAACATTGCCTAGACCAGTGATTTTCAAACTGTGAAGAATAGGAAATCAAAGCTCTATTGAGGAAGACAAGTATGCATGAGACAAATGATATTGTCTAGACTGGTGATTCTCTAACTGTGGGTTGGTTGCATAATGAAATTTTTGGGTTACAAAATAAATTGCTAAAATACTGCTACTACAAAGTTGTTACATGGCAAAGGTAGTTTAAATACAACTATGGCTGTTGGTAGAGTATTGAATAAAAAATAACCAACAAATCACTACAAATAATGCATTGTTACATTATCATTGCTGTAACAAGCTGATTACACCCAGTTTACCACATTATTCTGAATTTTGAAGCTGGTTAATTCATTATCAGTATACTTGCTTAAACTTACTGATTTGGCATGTTTTTTGATAGATCTAAAAAATTAAATATGCAATTGTGTTCATACAATACCATTTTATCATTTTGTAGTGAACACCACCTAAGCTCATTTTTTGTTACTATAGTGGGTGCATTATAGCAGAAAAACTAGACCTGATAAAGAAACACTGACTGCATTTTTGAAATCAGCCCCCAAAATTGGGTAAGAAGAACAGTTGAAACATCTTTGGCACCAAGAAAAAAATTTTTTTAGTTGGCCAGTGTAATCAAAGTAGTAATTAAAAGCTAAAAAATTAGCATGCTATACTGGTGATAATACCAAACCAATAAAAAAAATTAGCAAGGACATTTTGTTGGTCAGCACTCAATTAACATCTTCGGAGACATTACATATTACCAGCAATACTTGCTAAAACCTTGTCATTGCTAATCATAGAGATAGATCTACAGTCAAAAACCTTTGTTGATCTTCATTGATTGCTACAGCAACAAAATTGAGTAAATATGAAGAACAAAGGTATGACGATTATAAAAGCTGCACCAATGACAAGCCACCTCAATGTGGTGGTGCAGTCCCCTTCCCTGCACAAGGGAGGGTCAAAATGGCTTGTCGATTCCCTGAGGGTCTCATCCTCGGGCAATTCTCCTCCAGACAACTTCTCTCATTTCTTATCCCTGCTGTCCAATGTGCGGTCACATATGGACAGCACTCTTAAACCCAATTGACTGCCCTCCTACCCCCTCTATTTTCGTTCAAACATCTCTTCCTCGTCCCTCCCTCCAGCCCAAACCTCTTCATTACTTATCCCACTCACCACTGATTCTTATCTCTATGCTTCTCCTTATCAGCGGTGACATTCACCCCAACCCTGGCCCTATAGACACCTGCTGTCTGCTCCCGTAGAGTCACCTGGAGAAACAGATCAATACAATGTACCATCTGTTCTCTCTGGGTACACCTCTCCTGCTCTGGTCTTTCTCCCACTGACTTCCATAAATCTCCCCGGGACACTCTTGGACTTGCCCAATGTGCCCATCCTCTTCTCAACCCCTCCCCTCCCTCTCACTCTAATCCCATATCTTCATCTTTTTCTGTATCTCCATCCTCTCACACTCCAAATCCCCCACCTCCACTCACAAACAACCACAAAACCATATCTTCAAAAACTAACCCCTCCCCCAAAACAACCTTGAATAACCCCACCTATCTTCCTAATCACCCCCAACTAATTTATACTTACCCTCCCTCAGCATTGTCTACTTCTTCTCCTCAAACCCAATATACCACCTCTCCCCTCACACAATCCTCATTTCATCCTTCCTCTCCCTCTCGAAACAACCTCCGAATCCTACAGTGGAATACTAATGGGATTCGCCCACGACGTACTGAACTCCTACACTTTCTCTCATAATCAGTACAATCTCATCTTCATACAAGAGTCACACCTCTCCTCTGACTCCACCTTCCGTATTCTCGGCTACAAAACCCTCCAGAAGAACCGTTTTATGACGAGAGGAACCACCAACTCTACAGGAAACCTAGGAAAAGGTGTACTGATACTTGTCAAAAACGGTTTATCTTACACTTCACTCTCCACACAATCCCTCTCCTCCCTCGACCCCAGCTCCGATTATTTAGCTATCGCAGTTAAAATAAAAGGAGCCACTCCCATACATCTTTTCAACGTCCTTCCTATCCACTCCTCTTCCTCCAACTCTTGCCCAAAATCCTTCTCACCCTTTCTCCTACCATCATCTCCTACCACTTACATCTTTGGCGACTTTAACAGCCATCACTCATCCTGGGACTCTCACTCACTGGAAGACCAATCAGGCAAAGATCTGTTTGATTGGCTCCGTTCTTCTGATCTTTTACCTCTTAATAACCCCGAACACTACACCCTACTATACCGTGCCACCGGAAATCGCTCTTCCCCTGATCTTTCCCTAGTTCCTGCCCGAATTGCCTCTAAATGCACATGGCAGACCCTTCCAAACCTCGGCTCAGATCATCTTCCTATCTCCATCACTATTCCCACTTCCCCCTTAATTAACTCTTCCCACCGCTCCCCCTCATTTAACTACAATAAAGCTCACTGGGACGATTACCTTACTTATATTGATACCCACTGCCCTACTCCCTCTAACTTTACAACACTTTCTCTTTTTAAAGCCACCCACACCTTTAACCAAACTCCTCAATGATGCTGCCACTTCTGCCATTCCTTTCAGCAGCATCAACCGTCCTGCTAAAGCCTGGTGGTCTCCTGAAGTCGCAGATGCCGTCGCAAAATGCCGAAAGGCATTTGCAAAAGGCACACTGTTCCAAAGAAGACCGCCAGCACTATATCGCCACTTCCAGATATACCTCCACTGTGATTTCTAAGACTAAAGCCAAGTCATGGCAGAACACTTGCTCTAGCCTTTCTCCTAAAACCCGTATCAGTGAAGTCTTTTCCCTACTTTGCTCCATCTCTGGCTCTCCCTCCCCAACTACTTCTGACCTTACCAATTTCCCAAGTTGCCATACCTCTGTAGATTGTGCCAACCATCTCTCCTCACATCTACAGTCTCATTTCTCTACCCAAACCCCAAAACCTTTTCGAAGCACCGAGAAAGCTCAAATGAAGCAGATCAGAGCTGCACACTGCAACACCCTGCATTCCACTTTCTGTTCACCATTCTCCTCACTTGAACTCTCTACAGCTATCTCTTAACTCTCAACCTCAACCTCCTCAGGCCCTGATCAAATTACCTACCCTCTTCTATCCCACCTCCCACAATCTGCATTACATTTTCTTCTATACATCTTCAACCTTTCTTGGTCAACTCACACCTTCCCGTCTGCCTGGAAGCAATTAACAATCATCCCCATTCTCAAACCTGGAAAATTCTCTGACTCACCTTCTTCATATAGACTCATTTCTCTCACTTCATGTACCTCCAAACTCTTCAAAAGAATGGTTTTAGGACGACTAACCTATTTTCTCGAACAACAAGACATTCTCTCATCCATGCAAGCTGGTTTTAGACCTGGTAGATCGACTGTAGATCAGGTTCTCCTCTCACAGTCAATTGCCGATTCCTTCCACCAATCTAAGCCAGGCGCATGTACAGTCCTTGCCACTGTGGATTTTGCGAAAGCTTTTGACTCAGTTTGGCACTCTGCCCTTCTCTCTAAACTCCTCTCATTAGATCTTCCTCTTTGCTTTGTCGAATGGATATGATCCTACCTCTCAGATTGCCGTTCGAAAGTCTGTATCTGTAATTCATACAGTCGTCCTTTCCGTCTCCGAAGAGGAGCTCCCCAAGGTTCGGTTCTAGGACCAGTTCTCTTCTCTTTATACATCAATGACCTTCCCACTTTCCTTCCTGCATCTGTTAAGACCTCTCTCTATGCAGATGACCTAGTCATCTGGGTCTCCTCCCCGAGTGTTGAGTGTGCAACCTCTGTAGTACAAGCTGCCCTCAACAGACTGGTGGAATGGTCCTCAAAATGGCGCCTTCCTCCAACCCCCTCAAATGTGAAACATCCTTCTTCAGCTTAGACCCCTACCAATCACGTATACAACCCTCTCTGCACATTCTTAACACCCCTCTCAAATTCAACCCTCATCCAACCTTTCTCGGTGTAACCTTCAACCGCACTCTCTCTTTCAAATACCATGTCTTATCCTTACAGAAAAAGTTTCACAGCCAATTCCATGCTTTCCGCTCCATTGCTTTTGCCTCCTGGGGTCCATCAAAAGAATTCTTATGTACCCTATACAAAGCCTTCATTTGCCCCATCCTCACCTATGCCTCAACAGGCTGGTTTCCCTTCTCATCTCCCACTCACATCACCTCCGTGGAAAGGATGCATAGATCTTCATGTAGAGTAATCACAGGTTGTCTATCATCCACTACAATCCCTCTACTTCATATAGAAGCACTTCTACCTCCACTACAAGTTACCCTCACCCACCAATCCCTCTCCTTCTTTGAACAAGCCCTCCGTCTACCTCCCACCTTTCCCATAGCCTCTCTTGCAAACTCTAATCCCTGTACCTTGTCTCACAAAGAGCTCATGGAGATCCTTCTCCAGATCACATAACCTTACCCCTAACCTACATCTTACTCGTGAACCTCTAGTCCTCTGCCCTCCTAAACCCCCCTGGTCTGCCCCATCTAGTTACACAATCTCACTTCACCTCTCATCTCCATGCTCTTGCAAAGACCCCCCCTCCCTTTGCAACACTGCAGCTACCACCCACCTTTCCACTCTATCTCACAGCGATATCTCTGCCTGGACTGACGGTTTGGTACCTGGCGGGCTGGGGCAGGGTGGTGCAGGGATACACATCAAGTGTACAAAGTGTGTCACTGCTACCTCGCTCTCCTTCTCGACTGGTCTCTGGGCTACCAGTTATAGTGCCAAAACCTTCGCTATCCTACATGCTCTTGAGTGGTGTATCTCTCACTCCAAGACATGTAATTTTGAATCTATCACCTTCTTTTCTGACTCTTTATCTGTTCTATCAACTCTCTCTGCCCCCCTACCATATTTAACCCCCAAATCTCTATCCAACACACAATCTCTTCTCAATTCTCTATCCCAATCCAAGGTAGTCCATCTACAATGGATACCTGGTCACTCTTCCCTCCCAGGTAACGACTTAGCTGACTCTCTAGCTAAAGCCGGTGCCTCTCTCGATCCCTCCAGTATATCAGTGTCCCTCGTACCCCTTATTTCCTTCCAACGACTATCCCTCTACACCAGTTGGAGACGCAGTGTCCAATCTGGTTTCTTTCAACACCAAATCCCTTCAGTATCTCCTGAGGAGCTTACTCTCCCTCGCTCTGCTCGCTGTGCTCTCTCCCGTTTATGCTGCAACAGGCACAGCACTCTCATTAACTCTTATCTCCACAGGGTTGGTCAACCCAAGACTCCTTCATGCAGCAACTGTGGTTCTGAACCACAGGATCTCTCACATCTCGCGCTCGACTGCCCTGTACTAGACCCTCTGCGTCGGGCCATTTTTGGCCATATCCTTTCTCTTCTGGACCTCTGATCCCGTCCGTGGGGAGTCGCCCGATTATTGGGATTCCGTGGAATTGATCTGCGCCCCCATCCCTAGGAATGGGTCAGGTAAAACCACCACCACCACTACCACAATTATAGAAGAAACCATACAACTTCCAACATATGCCACACTTTCAAACACTAAACAAACAAGCCCATCATCAACTCAAGAACCCAATTTTTAATCTGGTTTAAATATTTCCAGTAACTAGAGGTGGCCAAATGCATCCCACTACTTCTGCAATTCTTCCTACACCAATCTGCAGCATCATCTTTCCTTAAACCAATCCTTCTTATGTTTTTTTCAACTTGTTCCCTCCATTTCATCCTCTGTTGGCCCTGCTTACATTTTCCATCCACTTCATGAACCACTGCCTTCATCAAAACATCTTTCTCAGGTTGTCTTAAAATATAAACATACCAACTCACACCATTGGCTCTTGCCAGCTTATCTGCTGCTTCCTTCAATCCCAACATGTCCATCAGCTCCATTGTATTCCTCTTGCCCAACAACTTTTTACCACACATTGCTCTCACCATCAATTTTTTTTGCTCTTCTTAAACTAGCTACTTCATTTTTTATCAAACACCACGTTTTGCTTCCATATAACATAACTGATCTCACCCAGCTTTTATATATCTTTCTTTTTATCCACAAAAAGAATCTTTTTCCAAACAGTATCTCTCCACACTCTCTAAATTCATTCCATACCACTCTTGTTCTTGCAGTTACTGTGGCTTCAAATCCTTCACTGGCATTCAACCTACTGTCAAGATAGCAAAATCCCTTCATAGTTTTTTCTTCATCACAGTGTGCCTCCTGTCACACTTCTTCCAGCACCATTTGTTGCTTTATCACACTTATTACAAGCAAAAAACCGTGCTGCACTCAGGATCACTTTCTTTAACTTAAAACACATTTCATGAATCCATTGGTTGCATTTTGTACATAAACATAAACCCAAACAATCTAATTAAAAGACACAGCAAGTAATCATACAAATGCATATTAAAGAATCAAACCAAAATAACTACCATAATTTAAAAAATTGTCAGTGTTGAAATTATTAACTTGACAAGAATGTAAACAAAAATAAGTTTTTATAAACCAGGGCATTGAATTGAACCCAAACAGGATCTGTAAACTAGTATTAACCATTACCATTCTTTGAACTGAAACTGAACACAAACCAAACCAGTGAAAGTTAAATTGTCTGAACCTGAACCAGAAATTTATTTTTGAATGGATCTGGTTTGACAGTCTGATTTCAATTTTACATAGGCCAAGATGAATCACAGTTTTGCACTTGTAGTGGCCACAATTCAGTTGGTCATTGACTGGGTGTGTGGCAAAACAGAGAGAGAGATTTGTTTATTTGCATCAAAATCTTTTCAATGTATTAATGGTTAAAAAACAGAATGATTTTTACACATTGAAATTAAACAAATTAATTTAATTGAACCAAAATGCTTTATAAAGATATGATGCAGGGGTAGGAAAGGACAAAAAGTCATTTAATCAGTACCCCCAGCTTATTTGGAAGTTTCACAATATGCAATTTAATATATTAGTTGATTAAGTTTTTGGTAAAATTGATTAATAAGTGTAGAAAATATTAACAAAGGAAACATTACATCATAAATATAAATCTACCTTACAAATACAATGAAAAAACAAAAGCATGATAAACAAATTTGTTTAATGGCAAAATAGATCTCGGCATGAATTAAATTTGAAATAAAGCCAAAAAGCAAACAGCACAATGATAAAAAAAAACAAACAAACAAACAACAAAAGCATGAAAAACAAGGCTAATAAGATTAAATTAAATGACAGAATACATCTCAGCATAAATTATTAAAATAAAGGCAAATAGAAAGAGTGATATCTTTTTTATTTGCATCAAATGTTTAAATATATAGCAGTTATAACAAAACACAATGGCTTTTACATAGTGAAATTAGATAAGGTGATTAATAATAAGCAATTTCTATTAAACCAAAATGCAAGATATGATGCAGGAACAGGAAGAGACAAAAAGTCATTTACATAGTGAAATTAGATAAGGTGATTAATAATAAGCAATTTCTATTAAACCAAAATGCAAGATATGATGCAGGAACAGGAAGAGACAAAAAGTCATTTAATCACTACCCCCAGCTTATTTGAAAGTTTCCCAACACACAATTTAATACCACTTAATAAGTTTATGGTAAATAAAATTGATTGTTAAGCATAGAAAATATCAAATAAACACATATTACATCATAAACATAAATCTGCCTTACAGACATGATAAAAAAACAAAAAACAAAATAAAAAAATAACAAGAAAAACAAAGGCCAATAAGATAAAAATTTAAACAAAGAAACAGATTACAGTATAAATTAGATTGAAATACAACAGATTTCAGCAAGTAATTAAGGATCAAGAAATGCATGAAAACAATGTAAACATAATATTTTTTACAGTAAACTTAAGCTTAAAACATTGAAGTAGTTTAACAGTACAGCAAGGTCATCTTGTACCAAAAATTATAATTAATATGGATAAAATTTGGATGTTCTTTTAAATTTCATAAATATCTAGCAGGTGTTTGTACAATAATATATTAAATGATTTAATTATTTTTTCAGTTCTTATATTATTTGGCAGTTTGTTCCATATTTTCATACAATTTACTATAAGACTATTAGATGATTTACAAGCCAAAAATGTGAAAAAGGTGTTCTTATTATTTAATTGTCGTGTATTATAAGTATGAATTTCATTTATTAGTGGGATTCTATCTTTAAATTTACTGTCATTGTATAATCAAAACATGAGTTTAATTGCAGAATATTGGTACAATTCATTTACCTTAAATAATTAAGAAAATGCTTACAACTTATTTAATCTAGTTCTATATGGTTGCATAGTAATGTATCGAATAACTTTATTATGCATTGTATTATGGTTCTTTAATGCTGATTGATTTGCATTTCTTCATAGTATTATACCATATTGTAATCTGCTTTTTATAAGTGCATGGTACACAAGCTTTAAATTATTAATAATCAAGTATTTTTTTAAATGATACAGCATTCCCAGAGATATAGATAAAGGAGTTGTTAATTATCTATATGGGGTTTCCATTTTAGATTTTTATCAATTACAACTCCTAGGTATTTAACTTGGTCTTTTTTGAAAATTTGACTGTTATTTATATGAATGTTTATCATGTTATTTACAGTTTTCTTTTCACCAAATAAAATAGTGCTTGATTTTTGGGTGTTGAAAGTAAGTTTGTTTTTCTAATGAAGTGGAGTCATCACCTGAGGCAAGTTCTGTATCATCAGCAAAAAGAAAAGTTTATAAGTTTGAAGAATTTGGAAGATCATTTATGTATAGAAGAAATAAAATAGGGCCAAGTACACTACCTTGGGAAACACATTGATTTATTAAAACTTTATCTGATTTGGTTGAGTTCACACATGTAAGTTGATATCTGTTTGATAGATATGAAGAAATTAAATCAAAAGGCACACCCCTAATACCCATTGCAATCAATTTTTGTTTCAAAACAGTGTGGTCTATTGCATCAGAAGCTTTTTTTAAATCAAGAAAAATTCCACAGTAATTTTACTGTTGGCTTGCTGATGTAATTTTCTAGTTCAATAAGTGCATCACTAGTGCTTTTGTTTTCTTGAAAACCATACTGATATTCTGATATAATTTTGCACTTACTAATAAAATCAATTAAATTATGATTAAGAATTTTTTCAAAATTTTTTAAAAAGTGGGTTAAGAAGGACATTGGCCTATAATTTAAAGCAATGTCTCAATCACCCTCTTTATAAACTGGTAATACTTTGGCAATTTTTAATGCACACTTTTATTAATACAGGCTCAGGATGGGGTGCTGGTGTTAAAACACTATGCACAGCTGCCTTATCTCTGGTCCACTCAACAGCTGAGTACTGTGCACCAGTGCTTACACTCACCTCATAGACAGTGTCTTGAATGATACCTCACTGAATTATGAGTTGGGTGCCACAAAACAAACTGCAAACCATGTTTAATAGCATGCCCCATACATTGAGCACCACATGGAGCACAAGGTCTGACAGTTTTAGATGATAAAACTAGATGCTGGTTTAACAACATCACTGCCAGCATCTGATCCAGTCAATACAGCAGCTGGCTGGGGTAGTAAAAGGATAAACCCTTGGCCCCAGTCCTGTCCTGATTTAGAATGGATGCCCTTCCAAACAATGACTACGATTGGGATTAAAATTCTGTTTTTGTGCAACCTATGTGGCTTTTTGTTGTATTTCCATGAAATATGTTTGCTTGATAAATGATAGATTGCTTTTGGCAAGATCGTTTTAGTGGGCAGATGTCTTTATTTTTGCAGTTGCATGGCTTTAATTGTTAAGAGCTTTCCTTTTTTAATAGCTTCTTGTTTTGGCCAGTTATAATTGCTTTCATGTTAAACATATGGAGCTACAGTTAATTTTTATGTTATTTCTATTAAGAATTTTATGGAGCTTGCGCTGTGGTGGAAAGTGTTTGTCTATCAATTTAAGAAATCATTTTCCAATGTTGACAATATAGTTATTAAAAGGCAGGTTAAACAATATGATTTTGCATTTTCTTGATTTCTTTTTTGGTTGTGCTTCACTAAATATTAACTCATTTTTATAGCCACTGTGTTTAATTGTTTTTTTATATCGTGGAATAACTTTTTTGAAATTATCCAAGTTATAAGAAATTTTTGATAGTCTGTTTGATATCATGTTTGGTAGTGCTTTTTTTAAGGAAGGTGAGTGGTTAGAATTAATGTTTATATATAAATGCTGATCATTTGGTTTTAAAACATAAATGATGCAACACTACATACTTATTAAACTAACAATAATTTTAAATTATACCCTGTAAAAAAATTTTTATTGTTTTAAATTTGATTTGTAACCTAATGATTATTATTTTTAAATGAATTTCTTAAGCATCTTTTTACCATATTTTTTTTCCAGAGCAGTCTATTTACGGTAATCAAAATTTTAACACATTTTTTAATGCAAACTTTGTTAATTTACCATTATTTTGAAACAATAGACCAAGCTATGTAAAAAACTTTTTCTTTGGCAATAAAATTCATTGATTGATCAATATTGTAACTGTAGTTTTTCTTTTGTTGGTGTTTCATGTTTTTTGCTAGCATTGAAGCACTTTGTTTAAACTGTATTTTTAATTATCTTTTTGGTTTTTTTATATTTCTTACCAATCCCAGGAAGGCAAAACAGTTTGTTGGGGCAAATAAAAGTAATGTTACATTAAAAAATTTTGTGATTCTGAAATTTAATTTAATTATTTAACTGCTTTGACTTGACGTCATTGAGCACTTTCCTGATGAACAATGACCAAAAATTTTGAAAAACTTTTAGTTTATACATTTGTTGGCAGTGTCATCAAGTGGTTAAAGCACTAGTTTTGGGATCAACATGGTCTCAGTCAAAACCTGCTCATACCATTCTGTTGGGTTCTTGAAAAAGACACTTTACAGCACTTTCCCTGCTTGGGGGTCTTGGCAAGCAGTTCTAAATTTCAATCATATCTTTATTTAAATTTCAAGCAAACAGGAATATCTTGGCATCTCTAAAAGCAGGTCAGGTAATTGCGACAAAGCAACAAGCAGTCAAAAAGCAAATAGCTATAAGCAAATATAGCTATCACATGTATGAAGTGGTCATAGAAAATTAACTCTACTGCACATTTTGATACCAATTAATTTGCTTTGTGAAAAGTGGTTTTTAAGATAAAAAAAAGGGCTAAATACATGAAAAGACAGCATGGCAAGGAAATAGGTAATTTACAATTATCAAAAAGATGAGGGTAAAAAAATAGCAGCTGAAACAAAAACTGACAAGATTATAAATTTTAAAGATACAATATATGTGCTATTAATAACAAATGATTTACAAACATGTTTTTTTTGTGATAAAGCACTTACTTTAAAAGATTTTCATCAAGATCAGGACAATCATCTTTACTTGGATCAATTACCATACTCAAAATTTAACAAAAAAATACAGGTTTTTTAAATAAAAACACCTGACTAAAATAAATAAAACAAAATTCCAAGATTTAGAAAGTCTTTTCAAAAGTAACCATAATTGTTTTTTGTAAATAAAACTAACATAAAACCCCAATATAGTTCCAGGAGGAAATAAAAAAAGACACCAAGAGAATCTCTTGAAAAGTGGTAGTAACCACAGGGGGATTCCAGGTTAGTTTCAATAACAAAAATCGGTTATGGTAACTGTTTAAAGAGAACCATTTGTGCTTTATTCTGCAGTCACACTAATACATTAATAATAAAATACCATAGGCTATGTAAAGATAATAAAATTTTAGACATATGTACAACGGTGACTTATGTTAAGAAACTGCAAAGCTACAGCATCCTGAAAATGTAAAAAAATTGTTTAAACCAAAAAAAATGTATTCTTTTTTTTTCAAACTTATAGCTGCTTTCAAATGAAAAAATAACAATTTGGCATTCTTCACATTTCTTTGAAAACTTGCTAGAGCTGCAGCTCAATGCCAAACCTCCAGGTTATAAAAAATAAACCTAAAGAGTCATGTGATTTTAGGTTTGAGTTATATCAGAATTTTGGCTAGAGCAAAAGCTGTAGTCAAGACAGCTTGTGGCATATAAAGTGTGTAAAAATTAATTAAAGATTGTAACTAATTTTCAGTTGGTTCAAGCTAGGTATATAGTAACTCAAATAGAATAAGATTTTTTGGTTATTCTTTAAACATGATAAAACACACTGTAAAAACGTGTTTTGATAAAAAAAAAATTAAATCCATACATACAGGGTGTCCCAAGAAGATATACGAGGTGTGTTTGAAAAGTATCGGGACTGTATGCTTTGCACAAACAACACTTGCAACAGTGATAAAAGTTTTGTTTTTTAAGATGGCGCAATGTCTTGTGGTTGTAAAAATGTAGATTCAGCATTCTGTGACAACCATATGCTTTTTTACAGGCTTTTCTTGAAAGGCACTTTACTGTAGTTCGTTTTGGGATAATTTATTTAGTAAATATTTTTTTCTTTTTTTTTCTTCTTTTGTTAACAAAAATGAGCATTGAACAAAGAATCAACTTGAAGTTTCTCGTTCGACTTGGAAAAACTCCAACTGAAACATTCAATTTGCTCCAAGAAGTTTACGGAGATGCTACGATGTCAAGAACTCGGATTTTTGAGTGGCACAAGAGGTTCAGAGAGGGAAGAGAGGATGTGGAAGATGATCCTAAGAGTGGAAGGCCAACAACAAGCAGAACAAACGAAAATGTTGAGCATGTGAGAGAAAAAGTGCGCAGTGACTGCCGCCTTACTGTTAGAATGATAGCAGATGAGTTGAGCATGAATAGTGAGAGGGTGTGGAGGATCATCACAGAAGATCTGGGGATGAGGAAGGTTTGTGCAAAAATGGTACCAAGGTTGCTGAATGATGGGCAAAAGGAAAATCGTGTGCAAGTGTGTCAAGACATCCTGAAACAACTTGAAATTACACCAGATCTGCTGAGTAGAGTTGTTACCGGTGATGAGTCGTGGATCTTCGAGTACGATCCACTCACCAAACGGCAGAGCCTTGAATGGAAGAGTGCATCCTCACCAAGACCCAAGAAAGTAAGGGTGTTCAAGTCCAAAATTAAGGTGATGCTGATTGTTTTCTTTGATGTTCATGGAATTGTTCATCTAGAATTCTTGCCACAGGGCCAAACCATTAACCAGAATGTTTACAAAGACATCTTGCGACGTTTGATGCGTTCAGTAAGGGAGAAAAGAAGAGAATTGTGGGAGACAAAGTCATGGCTGCTTCATCATGACAATGCTCCTGCTCACAATGCCTTAAGCATACGACAATTTCTTGCAGAAAATAACATTGCTGTGCTGGAGCAACCACCCTACTTGCCAGATCTGGCTCCCTGTGATTTTTTCTTGTTTCCTAAGCTCAAGGGAGTCATTAAAGGAACCCGTTTTCAAGACTCAAAAGCCATAACAACAGCCATAACGAAGGAACTACGAGCGATCCCAATGGAATCTTTCCAGAAGTGCATAGAAGCATGGCAACAGAGATTAGAAAAGTGCATTCGAGCTCAAGGAGATTACTTTGAAGGGGACAAGTTGTAATTTTTACGTGGCATTTCAAATAAAATAATTATTTACACAGTCCTGTTACTTTTCAAACAGCCCTCGTATACACACTTTAAATAATTGTAAACCAGGTGTTTATCAATATTTGTTTAATTTTCAACATGTAAAGAATTAAAAAACATCATTCCATCATTTTGTCACTGTCAGTTCTAGTCCAGACACCACTGGTAACACGAAGCAATGCAATAGCACACATCATAAAACAATATTAAAAAACATCATTCCATCATTTTGTCACTGTCAGTTCTAGTCCAGACACCACTGGTAACACAAAGCAATGCAATAGCACACATCATAAAACAATATTAAAAAACATCATTCCATCATTTTGTCACTGTCAGTTCTAGTCCAGACACCACTGGTAACACAAAGCAATGCAATAGCACACATCATAAAACAATTTACTTGGGTATTTGTATGCATTCACATTCATTGGTTGCTTTCAATTCAGCAATTGTTGTAGGTTTCATAGTGTAGATTTTGTTTTTTAGATATCATAAAAAGAAGTCTAATAGTGTGAGAACTGTGGAACAGAGAGTATTTAACAAAACCCCTCTGTCCAATCTACCTGTTTGAAAAGATTTCATCAAGGATCTAACCTTTTTGGTAGTTTGGAAGTGCCCAATCTTAATTAAAATAAAAATCCTCTTCTTCAGAGTGTTGCAGCAAGTTCAAGTAAACAAGACTAGTCACAGTAGCATCAAAAAAGAATGGTCCAATTGATCCTCTTAACAACAAGCCGTATCACAATGTAATTCAAAGTAAATTAACATAAATTAAAATAAATTAACATGATGACATGATAGTCGATCATAACAGTGGATTTTCAAGTCTCTATTAGGTGCATTGTAGAACTGGCAGTGACAAAACGAATAGAATGATGTTTTTAAATCCTTTTGCATGTTGAAACTGAACAAATAATAATAAACACCTGGTTTACAATTTACAATTTAAAGTGTGTATACATCTTTTTGGGACACCCTGTATTATATATATATATATATATATATATATATATTTAAATGAAAACACAACAACAAAAAGGTTAAAACCACAACAGTCTGTTTCACAACAAGGATCATCAGGTGGGGCACTGAAAATATAGTAAAATAACAAAAATAAACAAATAAAAATAAATTAATAAAAATAAATATAAACACTAGCAAAGTGAATATGGCTGCACATTATCCACTATCTCAAAAGTCTGCCAAATTTGGTAACAACATACAAGGGGTGAAACATGAGAAAAAGAATGGAATTGTCTTACAACAAAGCAACAAGCAGTCAATAAGCGAAATAATAATCATCATGAAATGGTTTGAAAGTTGGGTACAAAACTGGATGCAAGCACAAGTTTTATACTGATTAGAATTACATAAAATTTAATATGAAATTAAAATACAAAAAATTACATAAATATATAAAAATTTCAAACTACTGAAATTAGAAAAAAATTTTTTAAAATTTGTTTGTATGCTGGCATTTTCCATTTAGTTCAGATTTTTGTTCAAAGAGATATTTGGGCCAGCTTGCAGAATGACAAGTTTTTCTGATAAGCAGAGATTGCACCATTTAGCCCCTGAGTGGTAAGGGGTGGTTTGGGTCACAATACTCCATTCAATACAGGGGTTTTGTTGTCTTTGATGTGCCAAAAAGCTTTCAACAGTTCAGTTGCATGCTTATTCAAATAGAATTACTCATTCTATTTGAATAAGTAGCCACCTGACAATTCTATAAGATGAAACACACTGTCATGGTTTCAACCTTTTTGTTGTAGTGTTTTTAATTTACATAAACTGCTCTAACCTGGTTATCAAGCACTGTACCAGCATTGTAAGACAATTCGGTTTTATATTATATATATATATATATATATATATATATATATATATATATGTTAATTTAAGCTCTAACTTTGTTATTGAGCACTTTAGAAGTACTGATTTTCATAAAGTGTTATATATGAGGGCTGTTTGAAAAGTAACAGGACTGTGTAAATAATTATTTTATTTGAAATGCCACGTAAAAATTACAACTTGTCCCCTTCAAAGTAATCTCCTTGAGCTCGAATGCACTTTTCTAATCTCTGTTGCCATGCTTCTATGCACTTCTGGAAAGATTCCATTGGGATCGCTCGTAGTTCCTTCGTTACGGCTGTTGTTATGGCTTTTGAGTCTTGAAAACGGGTTCCTTTAATGACTCCCTTGAGCTTAGGAAACAAGAAAAAATCACAGGGAGCCAGATCTGGCAAGTAGGGTGGTTGCTCCAACACGGCAATGTTATTTTCTGCAAGAAACTGTCGTATGCTTAAGGCATTGTGAGCAGGAGCATTGTCATGATGAAGCAGCCATGACTTTGTCTCCCACAATTCTCTTCTTTTCTCCCTTACTGAACGCATCAAACATCGCAAGATGTCTTTGTAAACATTCTGGTTAATGGTTTGGCCCTGTGGCAAGAATTCTAGATGAACAATTCCATGAACATCAAAGAAAACAATCAGCATCACCTTAATTTTGGACTTGAACACCCTTACTTTCTTGGGTCTTGGTGAGGATGCACTCTTCCATTCAAGGCTCTGCCGTTTGGTGAGTGGATCGTACTCGAAGATCCACGACTCATCACCGGTAACAACTCTACTCAGCAGATCTGGTGTAATTTCAAGTTGTTTCAGGATGTCTTGACACACTTGCACACGATTTTCCTTTTGCCCATCATTCAGCAACCTTGGTACCATTTTTGCACAAACCTTCCTCGTCCCCAGATCTTCTGTGATGATCCTTCACACCCTCTCACTATTCATGCTCAACTCATCTGCTATCATTCTAACAGTAAGGCGGCAGTCACTGCGCACTTTTTCTCTCACATGCTCAACATTTTCGTTTGTTCTGCTTGTTGTTGGCCTTCCACTCTTAGGATCATCTTCCACATCCTCTCTTCCCTCTCTGAACCTCTTGTGCCACTCAAAAATCCGAGTTCTTGACATCGTAGCATCTCCGTAAACTTCTTGGAGCAAATTGAATGTTTCAGTTGGAGTTTTTCCAAGTCGAACGAGAAACTTCAAGTTGATTCTTTGTTCAATGCTCATTATTTGTTAACAAAAGAAAAAAAAAAAAATATTTACTAAATAAATTATCCCAAAACAAACTACAGTAAAGTGCCTTTCAAGAAAAGCCTGTAAAAAAGCATATGGTTGTCACAGAACGCTGAAACTACATTTTTACAACCACAAGACATTGCGCCATCTTAAAAAACAAAACTTTTATCACTGTTGCAAGTGTTGTTTGTGCAAAGCATACAGTCCTGATATTTTTCAAACACACCTCGTATATATATATTAAGCAAATGACTAATTGAATTTCAAATCACAAAATTTTTAAATTTAACATTACTTTATTTGCCCCAACAGACTTTTGCCTGCCTGGGCTCATCAGAGTTAGAAATCTTATCCAAATAGAGTAAGATTTGATTTGAGTAAAATTTTTTACCAACCCCTGACAAGCCTAGACAAGAAAAACAGTCTGTTGGGGCAAATAAAAGTAATGTTAAATTAAAAAATTTTGTGGTCTGAAATTTAATTATTTAATTGCTCTGACTTGACATCAATGACTACTTTTCTGATAAACACCAAACAAAAATTTTGGAAAACTTTTATATACATAGATTGTTATTCCATATATATAACTATATATAGCTGTGTCCAAAAAGTAATGAGACTGGTGTTATAAAAACTTTATTGAAAAATATAGAAATATACCAAAGTCAAATTCCTTCAAAGTAATCCTCTTCCACTTAAAAACACTTGTGCATTCACCAATATTTATTATAAACTTTTATATGAAGTATATTCTATTTGAATAAGTGTTTCTATTAATAAATTCTGCTCTAGCTTTTTGGTTATCAAGTTCTGTGCCAGTGAAGTAAGGCAAACAGATATATATATATATGTATGTGAGTGTGTGTGTTAATTGTTAAAAAAGCAAGACTAAATGTTTATACTTAATATTTAAAAATTGGATATCGAATTGTGCAATTTTTTACAAAAACTTGTCTATTGTGTTGTAATTAATTTCTTTAAATATTTATTAATTCTAATTTTTTAAAACAAACATTTTAAACAAAAAAATTCAAGAATTTTTATTAGTAGCAATATATAGCAAAATGTTATAGAATAGAACTACTTTACAAATAAGACCAAAACTATTGTTGTGCAATTAAATGTTTTTGTAAATTTCATAATTTTAACTTTTTTTTATATTCATAATTTATAATTTCATTTTAAGTAGATATTTTTATGTTAGCTAGATAATATTGCATTAAAAATGCACTTGTGCCTAAAATTATTCAAGTCTCTTCAAAGAGACTATAACTGTTCTTTGTTGGTGAAACTAACCTGGAATCCCCCTTACAGCACTAGGAGGCAACAAAAAAGAAATCAAGAGAAAAATAATCTCCTAACTCTCTTAAGAAACAATAGTAACCACAAGGAGATCTAGGTTAGTTTCATTAACAAAATTTGCTCAAGGTTGCTGATTGAAGAAACCTAAGAATTCTTTACAATAACAGCTAAAAATCTTGGGTCTCTTTAAGAAGTCACTGTAAGCAATTTTTTTGGGATGAAACTAACCTGGAATCCCCTTTAAAGAAACTAAAAGAAAAAGAATCTTTCTAGAAGCAATAGTAATAACAGGTGAATTCAGGTTAGTTTTACAAACAAAAATCACTTACACTGACTTCTTAAACAGACCAAATTATTCATACCCTTGTCAAAAATTCATATTTAGTTCATTATTGAAAAAACATAAGTTTTAACCTATCATTTTGTGCAGAAGATATAATGACCTAATGAAAGTGTTTTAACTATCATATGACTTAACAAGTGATAGGTTAAAAATATGTTTTCCAATAATTAATTTAACAAAAATATTGAAAGAGGTATAAATAATTTCAGGCACAACTGTATATATAAACTTATTAGAAAAAAGGTGTGTCAATAAATACTTGATGTTGATCATGGAAAACATATCTGTATGTAACAAAAATGTTGGTTGTATCTTATCCAATTGAAAAATACTACTTTAATATTAAATTAAGTGTAAAAAGCATTGAAATTACCGAATAATCAAAGATAAAAGGTACTGGTTAATGTGAAGTTCAACTAGGTTGCAATTTAAATCATTTGACATTTGCTCTTTTGGTTTTTAGCTCATTTAATTTTGTTATTAACCCTTTACAGCATGAATTTCTAAATTTAAACAAAAAAAATTAAAATAAGCTTAAAAACCATTAAATGAATCTAAATTAATGTTAATTTATTACATATTGAAAAAAATGAACTATGGAATAATTTCATGGTTGTATCATATGTGATACAAAATATGCTTCGAGAAGATTTTGCAAAAAAATTTCAGAATAAAATTTAGCGTTTATCAATGAAAAGTTTTACACAATTTTTCAAACAATGTGCACATAAGTAAAACTAGAATAAAAACAGTCATCAGGATGGGGTAGATGGATATTAGCGCTGTATTTAGAGTGACATGATCAACTTGGTTATAGTTCGAAATCTACTTGAATTTGTTTTGTTCTTGGTAAAAACTTTTAATGGCACTTTTCTGTTCTTGGCTTGGCAATTTTATCAAATATCTTTAAATTTCAGCCCTAACTATAAATAAAAACTAAAAAATCAAATAAAAAATTTCATCTGGCAGCAATATACATGCATTGAGAATTGAGATCTCTAAAAGTAAGTTGGGATAATCACTTGACAATTGGCCTAAAGAGGACCCCCACCATTTTCTGCAAGTTAGAAGGAGAAATAGAGGCAGTGATAATAAAAATGCATATTGCAACATTGACATGACATTTTTCATTCAAATGCTAATTTTCATCTAAACAAGCTTATTCAGTTGACGAAAAAAAGGCGTTTTTTTAATGTTTTTTTTACCAAGAGTTACTTTGTTTTGATAAATGATCTTCTTATTTTACATTTATTACTGTCTCAGATTTTCTCAGTTTCTAGAAAATTTGCCGATGAGCCATGAGGTGATGCTATCTGAAACCCCAGGCTAAGAATAAAAAGTTTTTCTTGTTTTGAAAACAAACAGAAACCAACTCTGCCAAAACTGAAGAGTATCTACCCATCCACTATTTCAGCCACTGCCTTCTAATAAAAAGATGTCTTTTGCCAAACAAGAAAACTATCAGTGAACATTGTCAACAAGTTCTAATGGTGTACCATGATCAACTTGAACACCTAACACTACATTATGGGCAAGATGAATGTTCTTCATCATCTTGCTCAACTGCTTGATGCGCTCGTAATCTTATCACAGGAAACTCATTAGATCTATACCAGAGCAGAAAAGCTAGTACTTCCAAATTTCTTCTGATACGCCACAGTGAGACATTCTGCATGAAATAGGTTTTTTCTTGATAAAGTTTTTATTTGATAAAAAAATTATCTAACATTGTTTTTATCATACATTTACAATTAATTTTTTTCGTATGACCATAGAGGCCAAGCTGTTGCTTTCTTTTTTTAAGGGATTCAAAATTGTATAAGCCATGCAAATTCCATTGAAGAATTTGTCATAAAGTATCTTTTCTAAATGAAGAACAAAAATCACTTAGATAGACTGAATATCGAACTTGCATCCTCCTGCTCCAAAGTTAAAGTGTCAGAAAACTGAGCTATTTTCTCAAATACTAATAAATCAAATTGATTTGCCATATCTAAGTTTAAAATTGGTCTAATATTTTTTTTAGTTTCCTGTTTCCAGGTCAAATAGCATTTTGAGTTTCATATTGCAAGACATGACTTACCACATGTTGTATCATTATGATACAACCACATTTATGTGTTTAATTTGGTCAATTTACATTAAAAATTTGAAAATAAGATTTTTAATAATTAATTTTAAATTAAAAACTAAAATATAATTTTTTCAGCAGGAAATTTACATAAAAACCTTAAAAAATCTTTAGTTTATTTTTATCAAAAGTAACAGTCACTTAAGAAAAATATTTCCAATCATAAAATTAAATTAAAAAATTATTTTGGACTTTATTTCAAAAATAAAAAGTTTCAAATATAAAAATATTGCATTTTCTTTTATTCACAAACAAAATTTTTAAAAATTAAGTTTTTTTTAATGAAAAAATAATTGTTAATTTGTATTATATATGATACGCTATGCAGTAAAGGGTTAAATTAACAAGTTTTGATGTTGCACATATTAAATTAATGCAATAATCATTTTTATTGGATTATTGTTAAATGTTTGTTAGTGATTATCAGATTATGAGAGAAAGTGTTATCTTAAAAAGTGATACAAAAGATTGTATAATAATGCACTCTTGGGGATTTACCTCAAATAATTTTTTAGATGTTACCAGTAGGATAATTATGTTTATAAATTTTGTGGCAATGAATTCTTTCTAGGTTTCTAACAATTTTTTGGCTTTAAAAATCAATTAAATTGCTTGCTGAAAGATTATGAAACTGAATATAAAAAGAAACTTATGATGTTTCAAGTTGGTTCATGTTACAAGATATCCAAAGGTGAGCTATATTAAAAACTTTGCTCTGTGTACCAATTAAAAACACCAAAGATTACAACTGAATAAGTTTTTGGTAAATTGTCTATAGATGCAAGTCTTATCTGTATGCCTTGCATAGCCCTATTTTTTAAAAGATTTTTAATCTTCATGGTTAATCAAATACTAGCTTGCAATTTCACTGCTGTAGATTGCATTATTTTATAACAGTTAGTCAGTGTTGGAATTAAAAATTTCAACAGGTTCTTTTTTGTATAATACTTCCTAATAACAGGTTCCCTCATCACATAAAGATAGAGACAGAGAGATATATAGATTAAATCAAATTAAGAGCAAGTTCACTAAGCATGTTGAAATTCAAACAACTGGTTTGTGCAAACCCTTTGAATCCCATCACTAAAGTTAGTCTATTTTTGACTGATTGATGTGTTTCATTTATTTTAGATATTGGCAAAGCCTCTGGCTAACAATCAGTTGTGATAAATAAGATTGACAAGTTGCAAAACAGAACACATGAAAAACAGCTCTCATTATAATTAGCTACTCATTTGTAATAATAGTAATATGAATAATAATAATATGAAAGTACAGAAATAGTAATAATATGCAAGCATATGCTGATGAATTATTGATGTAACACCAACCACATGGAAGTGCCTGGTTCATCATTGGATTGCTAAGTGACTTGACATATAGCATACACAAATAAAGATCTAATTCAGTTGTGATTGTATGAGTAGTTTATACTAGAAGTTTGTATGAATGGTAGGTTGTAGGAATAGTCAATATTACAAAATAAAAAAGATGCTAAATTTATACAACATCAATTTAAAATTTCATTTGTTATAGTGGCAATTTATTGTGATTGTTCAAAAATTTCTTGAAACAGCAACTATGTGTTTTTGCAAAGTTTTATTTTAGGTTATACAGGGTGAGTCATGGGAAACAAATGTTTTTAAGAAAGACAAAACTCTGCAAATATTTTAACAAAAATTTTATAATGTACATAAAAACATTCACTAAACTATGCCATCATGGGAATATTTAGAAGCGAAAAATTATGTCTGACAAATGATGGCCATTTTCAAGAGCACAAATTTGAAGCCACTTTCTAAAGTTAGCTTCCACTTTCATTAAAATTTCTTCACCTATTTCTTGGATATTTTCATGTATTGCAGTCTTCAATTCTCTAAGTGTGCAGGGTTTCCCAGCATAAACGCGTGATTTAAAAAGTCTCCACAGATAAAAATCGCACATGGAAAGATCAGGTGAGTGCAGAGGCCACAAGAGATCTCCAAAGCATGAAATGACATGATTAGGGAATGCAGCTCAAACAGTCATTGGACTGGTGTTGGGCGATTCCATTCGTCCATGCACAAATGGGGTCTCGCTCCTTCACCGAATTGCGAGTGTGGCGCCTCTGAGCAAACCGCAGACCATGTACTAACAATGTGCCCCATACATCGGGCACCACATGGAGCACGCGGTCTGACGGTTTTGGATGACGAAACTCGATGCTGGCTTAATAACATCACTGCCAGCATCTGATTCAGGCAGTGCAGCAGTCTGGGGTAGTAAAAGGATAAACCCTCAGCCCCAGTTCTGTTTGTGTCTGGCCTGGAGTGGATGCCCTTCAAACGATGACGAGTCATGGACACTCTTGCTGTATAAGCACTGGTCCATCTTGTTTGAAACCACATTGATGCCCTTTTGATTCCTCGTCAACGAAACAGTTTTGTTTCCTTCCTGAAGGAAACGTAAGTGTCATAAGCAAACACACGGTGTTCAAGACTCCACAGTAGCATGAGTGAAAGCAATTTAAAATCAATTTAAAATTAAAAGGAAAACTAAAAAGAAAAGCAATTCAAAATTAATGACTAACAAATACAAAAATTAAAGTAAAAGGTAAACAAATAACAACAAACTAAACGGCATCTTAAGCAGGTTTAAAGACTACCTTCCTCACTCCCTAACCACTTACTCTAGAAGAGCAAGGGGCGTTCTAAAAACATCCATTTCCCGTGACTCACCCTGTACTAACTTGCAGCACCCCCAAATATTTTCGTCATGAGCCGCCACTGCCTATGCATATATTAATTTTAAAAGTAATATATATAATTTAACAAGTTAGCTTAAAAAAACAAGAAAATCAATGGTAATGAAGTATTGAGACAGCATATTCTTATATAAAAAGTATGCAAAATGAGAATAAAATAATCTAAATGGCGGGAAACAAAAAGTTGCCAAACTAAAACTTAGGTTTTTTTCCACACTGGACCAAAGTTACTTTAAAATACCATATCAATGTACTAATATAGTAACTTTCCCGTGGACCAGTGGTGTGCAATTAGGGCATGCAAGTCATGCAACGGATGAACAAACTTTTCTAAATACAAATAAAAATTATATATTGTTACGTCGTTCGCGTAAATTAATGAGAAGTAGATGCTGGGTGCGGGTTTCGAGCCACCGCGCCTTTTGTATCAGCGCTGAATAATCAGCGCTACCTTTAATGCGTTCTCGCGCGGCTGTGGGCATAGAGTGATGCCACGTTGTTTTAGTAAGCCTTTTCTTGAGCTGGCTGGGACTTGGCATTTGGCACAGTCTTCAGATTGATTTGGCTGCTATATTTGTCCCTTTGGACGTTGTCTACTTAAGGTAGAGAATTGCTATTTGATACTTCCTTTGCTCGTCCGCCCAACATCGTTGGTGAGTGTGTATTGTGTTTATGCGTTATTTAATGTAATATTTGTGTTATTGTTTAGAAAAACCGTTTCCGACTAGTGCCGCAATTATCGTTTTGTTAATAAAATAAAACCATAAAGTCTGGTGCTGGTCGTGAAGCGCGTTTGTGAGGAGCGGGAAAGACGAGGCAATTTTGCGACTCCGATACATATATGTCATATATAATCAGTGCTGGGATTCAATGTTTTAAGAACTTCCTAACAGCAGGTTCTCTCACTGTACAAAGATATTGAAATATACAGATTACGTTAATTTAAAAGTGGGTTCGCTAAACGTGCTGAAATTCCAAGAACGGGTTTGCGCGAACCCGTGCGATTGTATATAATTATATATTATATATTCATAGTTGTAGCCTACCTGGCGAGGGGATCAAGAGGAAAGTGACAAGAAAATATTTGGGCAAAACCAGAATTTTT
Organism: Diplosoma virens; assembly: GCA_963680785.1. Lineage (NCBI taxonomy): Eukaryota > Metazoa > Chordata > Ascidiacea > Aplousobranchia > Didemnidae > Diplosoma > Diplosoma virens. The sequence continues at coordinate 19,720,584 of OY796880.1, read as the reverse complement.
CGGGCAGCGATATGAAAAATTTGGGCAAAATTAGAAATTTTAGGGCAGTGGCAATGATCAATTGCTTCATCCTAGAATTCTCGAAAATTGGTCTTCATCCTAGAATCTCAGACAACTTTTTTGCCTATCCGTAAAGTATTAGAAAATCATGATTTGGGCAAATATCAAGGCAAAACTTCATTGCCCCCCAAATTCTTTTTGGCCGGTAGGCCTATGCAATCAATGAATAGACATACTAAGTGCATGACCAGCCTCAGAGGTCACCGTACGCCACTGTCGTAGACCATCTAGACTAGAGGTTCTCATAACTTTTTTGTCAGTGGAATACTGCAAGGCGTTAAATTGAAAAAAAACACCTAATAAGCTACGCTGAAAATCTGGTGAAGGCTATAAAAAGGTTATCACTTAGAATCTGTCTCTGATCTCCCGATTTTTGTCACGATGTTCGTTATGTTTTGCTTCTTCCCAACCACACACTGGCCGCATAAAAAAATTCTTCGGACCGCAGGTTCCATACCCCTGGCATACATAATTACTTAAAGCTTATAATCTTTCAGGAATTTGATTAGAACCCACTTTAGGAGTCACTAATCTAGACCAACGGTTGCCAACCGTTTGCGGCTTAACTGAATTCTTATAATAAACCTAAATTGTTTTTTCGTTGTCCTGATTTTTGCTAGAAGATGCAGAATTTAAGGTGCTTACTCACTTGGTGCTTACATACTAAGCTTTGAATACATTCTCTGTTTGTTTGTTTTTTTTTAGTCTTACCTTCAATTTGCGAGAAAAATAAAGATTCTGGACACTAATTGGAAGTGTCGACCTTTTTTTGTTTTCACTTGTCATTTGGAAGAAAAATAAAAAAACCAGAGACAGTTTCAAATTGATGATCTTTTTTTAATCTTTACTTGTCATTTAGGATAGGCCTAAGCTGGGGGCAACGGGTGTTGAGAGTCCTCTAGAAAGGATCCACGCATCAGAAAAGGTTAGTAACTACTGTTTAAAAAAATTTTTTTTGTTAAATAACAAGGTGCCTTTTCATTTTAATTCAATTCAATTTTATTTGCAATCAAGGTATTATATTTCGAAGTTCTTATTGACAAACTTATTGCGAAGTAGGAAACAGTGGCTAAACGATATACTAGTTTGTACGTTATTACCATGGTTATTTACACGCACAACGTCAATTGTGCTTGATCGCCGTACCTTTAAAATCAATTTTAAAAAAAGCTACGTTAATTTTTAAAAAAAGGAGAAAAAAAAAGAAAGCAATTAAGATAAATTTAAAAAAAAGTGTTTGCATAAGCGCAAAAGGTAGTAACAATACTGTATCGCAATAAAATATACACATTTGAGCCATATAAAGAGAAGGTTGCTTAATGATGAGTGGGCGAAACAACAAACTCTGTCACCAAAAGGGTCAAGACCCAAAAAGGGTCAGGTAGACAAAGAAACCCACCAAAAGAAATCCTGTCGTGGGTCAAAAGGACCATTTCAAATGTATATGAGCGGCCAAAATAACAACAACCAAACTTAAACAACAAAACCAATAAAAAATTTGTGTGCATCTCATTAAAAAAGTAATTGAATTTTTATCGAGATCGGCAAATTTCGTCAGTGATTTATTAACTTGATTTTTTTGTGGATTGTCTTGAGCTTCTTCATCAAATTATTTGAAGTTTTCTGAAAAAACTGAACAACAACCAGCAAAAGTTTTTCTAAAAGTTTGTTAATTTTTTTAAAGCTTATTTTTTTATAAGATACTTTAAAAATTCTTTACGAAAATTTTTATAAGACCCAGACTTCCTTAAACTATGTGAGACATTATTCCAAAAATGTTGACATCTATACTTTAACGATTACTTGGTCACATTCAATCTACAAAACGATGGAAAAATTTAGATTGACTTGTGTTTATTTGTAAGTCATTGCCTACAATGTTGTGTTGAAATAAATTGAAAAAGCATGGTGGTAACAAGTTTTCTGTGTATTCGTACATAAAAGTACACAATTCCATATAGTTTATTTATTTGATCAATTGTCATTATGCCATTGTCTTGCATTGTGTTTGTGACACTTGCTCTATGATGTAATCCAAAATCATTTTAATAAATTTATCTACAATTCGTTGAATTTTTTGAATTGTGGTTTTATTACCATTATACCAAGTTCCAATGTTATGTGACTAGTTCCAATGCCATATCTTATGTGACTAATTATCAAGGAGTTGTAAAGTAGTAATACAGGTTGAACCTCCCCAATCCGGCAACCACTGGACCTTAGACTTGCCGGACCATGAAAAATTCCGAACTATAGGTGGTCCCAAAACACCCTCTATATACATGTACTTACCCTGCATTATGCTGTACAAGTGTAGCTGTAAACATTGTTTTGATATATAATAGTTGTTCTGCATGAAAATATACATACAGAAGTACATAGAAAAACACGTTGAAAGAATACTTATGGATTTATTTTTACAGCTAGACAAGCAGATAAACTGTAAAGAAAATAATGTAGAATACATCATGACCAGTAAGTGCTACAGAATTACCAAAAACATTTTGTACATTTTGTACCAAATTTGCAACATTTTGTACCAAAAACGCCAACGAAAAGCTCGGTGCGCGTTATACACGAGTGTGCGTTATACTCGAATAAATACGGTATATAACATAACGAAATAGTTACAGTACTGTACCTGTACCTGTGCAACAATGATGTTCACCAGGAAGTAAAGAAAATATAAAATAAGACGAGGAAAAACAAAACAAAAATTAAGAGTGCACAAGATATGCAGTAAAACTACAGATCTATGAAAATGATGAAATTCAAAAACCCTGTTAAAATTATTGTTATTTAACATGTAGAAAACCACTTGTCTTCGTAGCTGCGTGTGCTTTCGTTAACAATAAAGCGCGAAAGAATAGAGTTGTCGAACGAGTAGTGCAGTAGTCGACCGAGGAAATGAGTTCTAAGAAGCAATCTCGTTTACAATGTAGCCGACCTCCAACGGAAGGAACCCGTCATCAACAGCTTGAAAGCCATTTTTAGGAACAAATATTACAGAAAAAATGTTTATGCACGTGGTGGAGTGGTGCTTGTAATGAGCGGTACTAATCCAAAATCCAAAAACACAGTAGGGGAAAGTGGAGCCCGGCTGGACACTGGGTACAGTCGGACATTGTAATTTGAAAAAAAAGTTGGAAACTCTGAATTTTCAAACTGCAGACATAAATATATTTCACTACAGAGCATTCACTCGTGTTAGTTTGAAAAAATTAATTATTGTAAAATAAATGCGGTAGATGAATTTTGCTTTCAGGGTAGGTAAGTAATTTTGGAAAGGGTATATTGAACTTGTTTTTACCTTAGCTTTAATTTAAATTCTTCTCACTGTTGATACATTTTAGAACTTGGTTTATTTGCTATCTTATACCATAAAATAATTTGAGGTAACTTTTAAGTTTTTGCCACCATTGTGAAAAATAAAAAAAAGTTCTGGTTAGGGCACAATCGGACATTTTTTTGGGAGAACAGCCAGACACTGTCCGACTGTGCCCTTTGATGATTATATAGATCTATTTTGCCCAACAGCCTATTTCGTTTGATTTATCAACAACTAGTAATTAGGCTTAACATTATAACTATTTTTATTAAAAGTTTAAAACTACAATTTTTAGGTTACATATGAACCATAAATTGTAAAAATTTTTTCTTAGTTTTGGTAATATTTATTATTATGAAAATTATGGTAAGAAATAGACAAAGGAAGTCTACCATTGGTACATTTACCGAAAAAAGCTATGACTCTAACCAATATCATAGCTGAGTTTAAAAAGATTGGCATATTCCCCTTAGATTAACACATTTTTGATGAATGCGATTTTTTACTCAGTCTGGTCACTGATCAACCTAATGATGCATCAACAATTCATCAGACATTTGGAAGAAAACAAAAGCTTCCACAATGTTGATTTTCAGCAAAAAGATTCAAGGTTGCTTAATGACGTTGATATCCAAAATCTGGAAACATTCCAAAATAATTTTTTATCTCCAGAACAAGTAATTGGTTATCCAAAAGCTCCTAGAAGAAAAAAAGACACTAGAGAAGAAAAAAAGGTTGTAGCATGATTTTAACTGACACATCCCAAAAAGAGCTTTTAAAAAGTTGTAAAAAAGTTCAGAAAGCACCAAAACGGGGAAAGCTAAAAACACTAAAAAACGTCTGTATAGCAACAAAAGTTTAAACATTGATGAGATACAGATTCTCCTCTCTGATCATTCATCTGACAACTTTTCAGACCCTTGTGATGTTGAAAAAAATCTTCTTGTCCCAGACTGCACTAATGAGCCTGCAATAGGTGACTATGTGGTAGTTGAATGTAAAACATTTTTTAGAAAATATTATGTTGGTCGGATCGCTAAAAATAAGGATTTTGAAGGCGATTATGAAATTTCTTACATGCGGAAGAAACGCAATGTTACAGAGTTTTTTTCCTGAGGTCACTGATTTGGTTTCAGTAAAGAAAAAAGACATTAGGGCTGTGTTGGCTGTTGTTCTGTTCAGGGCTGCGAACTCGAACTCGAACTCGAACTCAAAGAACTCGGCAATTTTGGCCGAACTCGAAAAATAAAAATTTCTGAACTCGAACTTGAACTCGAACTCGAAAAAAGTTTGTGGAGTGAGTTCATTTAATGAGTAAATTTGACTCTAATATTTCTCAGCGATGGTGCCCCATTATAATTTGCTACCCTCTTTTATTTTGTTTAATAATAGATTAAAATTGGTAACATTGATGACAAAGCAATTTTTAACATGTGTTCAGTTTCTCGCGGTTGAATTATCCTCTTAACTCTATTCCGACTGTATTTTTTCAACTCTATTTTGTGAACTCGAACTCGAACTCAAAAAATTGAAATTTAAAGAACTCGAACTCGAACTCGGACTTGCAATTTTTTTGTGAACTCGAACTCGAACTTGAACTCGATTAAAAATGCTTCGAGTTCGCAGCCCTGGTTCTGTTATTGCATAATATATAACGTTTGATTTTTCCTACTATGGACGAGTGGGACAGATCTGGCACGTTTAAAAATATCAAAAATACATAAAAAATTTTTAATATTTTGTCAAATATTGTATAAAAAGTTACTGTCACCAAAAACAGTTGAAATAATTTTTACCGTGCACAAAATTAAATCCGTCCATATAGGGTATTCCAAAAATTAACCTAACAAAAATTGTTTGCTGTTGACTGAAGCTTTTTAACTATAGTTTTATTTCCATTACACCATGTTAAAATATAATATTGAAGGCGACTTTTTATTAAAGCATTGTAAAGCAAAAGAAGTGTATTTTTATTTAAATAGGGTTGAATTTTTCTGACAATACCATAACAAACTTTAATTTTTTGTAATAGCCACTCCAAGTAGGGTTTCCAACTCAGAATTTCATGGACAAAAACACCTAAAAATTTTATGCATTGCACTTGCTTTAAGTTAACATTTCTCAATTGAAGGTTAGTGTTATCTGGAATTTTAGAATGGGGAGTATGAAAAACAATATAATTGGTTTTGTCTATGTTTAATGACAATTTATTAAATGTGAGCCTCTTTCAAAAAAACTCTCTCGTTCTACGACTGCTTCTACTTCTTCAGCTCGTCAAGAACTAGAAAACGCAAGAATAGAGTCTTGCAATAGTAATTTATTTGATTATGAGCAGTTTGATTCGTTTACTTCTTTTAAAATCAAAATTGCTGATGAAACCTTGCCAAGTGAGTATACAGCAATATCTACCTCCAACAGCATGCAATTTCATTACATTGCTTGCCAAAAAATTTTTATGATACACCAAAGTTGTTGTTTTCTGTAGTTGTGACAGAAGACCTTATTGTTAAACCTTTTGTTTTATCCACACCATTGTCATCATCATCTTTTTGTCATATAATGGCAGGTACCAAACTAACTAATGCTTCGGAGCTTCTTAACATTTTAGCTTTATGCAAATCACTTTCACAAATGGATTCTTCAATTAATTCTGAAGTTTTTATCAGTACTGCAATTAACTGTTTGGAAATGTTTAATATACATTTTCAGTTGCCACACTTGGGGCCAAGTTTTACCGTGCAATGATGAATGGTCCACCAACTGTAATGAAAGAATTTCATAAAAGGAAAAATCATCAGCAAGTTTTTGTTGATTCGGTACATGAAACGGTTCGCTCAAGTGACATGCTGCAGTGCTTGCTCTCAACGAGATGCAACCAGTTACATTGCAACTTCAAGCTTATTTTAAACATAATATTTAACTGTTTTGCAAAAAACGAACTAAAAAGAATGAATGCTCAGTCTATTGCAAATGAGCCAGTGCCCAAAGCCACTCGTATTTGTCGAAAATTAACTTCAAAAGGCAATATTTACTATTCAAAAAACTGTTGATTACTTGTTTTGATATGGCTAAAAATTTTAAACTTAAAACTTAACCTCCTTGAAACTGGGTACGGCCAAAATACGTTTTATTGATAAAATTAAATATCTTTGTATGTTTCTTCACTCTCACTTCCGAGATGACGATAATATCTATAAACTAGGGATGGTAACTACTATAGACATAATGTTATTTATATGCCACTGCTAATAGACTAAGAGGATGTTTATAGCCTACCTATGCTTTTCTAATATTAAAAATGTCTTTTTTCGTGCATATTGTTGTTCCATGTAGGCTATGTATGTCATCTGTGGGAAAACTTTTTGACGTCTAACCTAAAATGAGTCCGTATTGCTTGTAATTCATTCCGCCTTTTACATGGTCTACCCAAACGTATAAGTGCTCGTGAACAGCAGGTACTGTGTAACGTTATTACTTTTGACCCTCTACTAAGAAAAAATGTGCTTTTCATTCATATCTCGATGTTTTGACTCGTGTAATATTTTTATCGTATCCCTAATGACTCTGATTGTTTTCAAAAATCTTCGTATTTTAAGTATTTCACAGAATTAGTTTACTGAAGAAATAGGTCCCCTTTTTATAGCAAACTGTTTGGCGTGTGTATTTTGTGATAACTTACTGTATTGCCTTTTTTTGGGTGTAATTTGCTTTTTTGTTTGTTGCTTTCGCTTTGTTTTCGCTTTTTATTATGATATGAGCTGCACTGCCTGAAATAAATAAATTATGAAAAGGTGATTGGGCAGGGAATTGAACCCAGATGTTTAAGATTGGTCTCTTAAAACATATATTAAAGCTTTTTTTGATGCAACAAAGTTTTCGCGACTATTAGGTGGTAAAACTGTTATCTGAAATTTTTGCCCTACTATTGGCAGCCTCAAAAACAAGTTATGAATCCCGTAGTTACTATCCCTAGCTATTTCAAATAATTCGGCTACTTGAAAAGTAGTTACCACCCTACCAGGATGATTACAAAGCCATTTTTCAAGCTCCTGATCATAGTAAATTGACAATAGCTTCATGAAACTCACATCCAGAGGCCGCATCTTATGAGAGCAATGAGGTGGTAGACAAAGCAAAACTACTCCATTAGCTCTTGCAAGATCAATTACTTCCATGTTCATTGTATGAGTTGAATGACCATCCAAAATTAAAAGAACAGGATTTTCTTTAATTGATCCAGTTAATTTTGAAAAATGCTTAAACCATTCTACAAATATTTCAAGTTGCATCCAACCACTTTTATGGCATGCATAAATGGAACCTGGAGGAGCTCCATTCATGAGCTCCCGCCTTCATCCCAACTCTGGGAAAACCAAAAAGGGGTGGAATAAATGTCCCTGTTATGTTCATACATATTTCAACCGAAACCAGTTGCCCACGTTCTGCTGAAACTAACCCCCCAACTTGTCGCCTTCCAGTTTTGGCTAAAATTTTTGAAGGCTCTACTTGCACCGTAGTGATGCCAGTTTCATCACAGTTAAAAATTCGCTGTGGAGGAAACTTATGTTTATCCATTACTGCTTCAAATAGGTCAAAAAATTTATTGACTGTTTGGGGATTGAAAGTCTTAGCTCTAGCAGCGGAAGTAACTTCTGGTTGTCTTTAAAGATAGTTCTTTGTGCCGGTGCATAAACCCTTGCAGCCAATCTTTACCTGCTTTTCTTTTAGCTTTATTGAAAGAATTTGGTAAATTATATTTTTCTGCTAGCTGAAACGCAAGATTTCTGACATCATTAGCTGTCAAACCAAACATCATGCTCTCCAAAGACAACAAATATTCTACCAACTCTTTTTCCATTGTTGGTAAAAATATGGTCTAAAATATAGACAATTGCATATAAATGAGGTCATTTTACAGGTTTCTACTGGTTAAAAATACTTAAGCCTAACTAATCTTTTATACCTTTTTAATGTTATTTAATAAGCTGTATTTATAAACCAAATTATGATTTTTCTTAAGGTTAAAAGGTTTATTAAAAATTTTAAATCAAGTTTACCTTGTAGTTACCAAAGACTTTTGTATGGTTTTTGGCATGTTTGTTTTGGTGTTTAAATCTTCGAAGAGTTGTTTTCGGTATCTGAAATTCTTTTGATGCTGCTCTTAAAGAGGTTCCATTTTCCAATACATGTAGGCTAATGCTTTTTTCATAGAGCCTTTACTCCTTGACTGTCGATTTGTTTTGCGCTTGTAATTTCAAACCATGTATCGTAGCCTACAGCAATTTTCATACAACTGTTAAAACTGTAAAAAGGTTGAATTAATAAATAAAAAATAAATTCAAATGTGGATACTAATAGCAGAATTTAGCTAATTTGAAGTTTCTTATTCGTATAGCTGAAAGCCAATATTCTTATTGGTATAGCTAAATGAGAACCAGTTCGAGTTTAGACATGCAATTAACAAATTTACCCTTAGACAAGGCCTGCTAATATTGGTAGACTATAATAGGATTAGCCTACCTTATAGATAGATTATAGAAAAGCTGTATCAGTATAAAAAACATTAATTTTTATAAATAAAAGTTGTTACACTACTTTGATGCAGTTCATGAAGAAAAATATTGATAATGAGCCTTTATACTAAGCAGCAGTTTGTGTGGGGCAAAATGAAACTTTGGTCTGTTTTACCCCACTCATAGCTGGACCATTTTGTCCAAATGCCTAGTTTTAACATGTCATCTTATGACAGATATTATTATCAAACCTGATAAATTTAAAACCTCCCGAAGAATAGCCTAAGGTATTACTCTTAAAAACATGAAGTCCAATATTTTAACTTCATAACCATAAAGCAATTAAACTACTAACTTATTAAAATATGCTCTTTTTAGATTAAGTAGGTCAAAATTCTTCTGATTGTTCTCAGTTTGTTGGTATAAGTGCGACGTTCAAACAAAATGGCTGGAATAACATGGTTCAATGGCTGATTATGTAATCATAGTCAATAGGTGGCTGTATTTCTTTTTTACGAATTTATTTAAATGTTCCGTTTTGCCTCATGGTGCCATATTGCCCCACCTTCCCCTACGAGTTTGTCCAGATGTCATCTAATACTGTTGCACTTCCTTGATTTATTCGATTCGACTTGTTAATCATAAATAAAAACAGTGATTTAACATTATTTCAGTAAAGTCAGACACATGTAAATTTTTAACAGTTTTAGCTAAATCATAATTAAAGTCTCCAAATATAAAACATTTTTGGCATGACTTTATATTCTTTAGGCACTCATCAAGATGTGATCTAAATCTGATATTTGATTCAGAATCATTTAAAGGGGATCGATAAATTGTTCCACATTTGATAGTATCAGTTTTGTTTTGAATATTAATGAAAATTGATTCGAAAAATTTTTTTCATTATGGTAAGTTCATCACATAGTGTAAACTCAATAGTGTCTTTTATATAAAAAGCAACTCTTCCACCTATACACTTTTGGCGACAATTTGATATAAAGTTATAGCCATCTAGGTTTTTATAGGGATCTGAATGCATTGGTTTGATCCAAGTTTCTGTTTCCTAAAGAGATAATATCAGGTTTAAAGTTAAGACTAGCCAGTGTAGGAAACAGTATTTTGATTCATTTCCTTCTTTTTTATTTATTTATTTTTGTTGAATGAAGCGTTGTGATTATTCGCGCACGTGATGCGCGGCTATATAAACCCGCGAGTCGCGCACGAGGGTCTCTTTTCGCATAAATCGTAGAGTGCAAAGGATAGGTTTGTAGAGTTCGGGAGTGAAATTCTTTTTATAAATGTACGCTTCGCCTTTCCATAATTCCAAGTTTAATTGCTGCTTCTTTAGCTGTTTTATTGTATTCAGCATATTTTATTTAGCGCTGAAAAACTAATTAAATTGTGCATTGTACTCAGTGTCTGAACTTAGCGGAGTTTAATTGTGGATTAAGTTAGGGAAGCTAATTAATAAATAAACACTCGCCGCTCTACCACTTTGTTAGAAGTTTTTTAGGGTAAGGTTTCTTACAGCCAGTAATGTTTCTAATCTATTAAAATTATTAATGTTTGCCATAGATCTTATATTTATGGCAAGAGCAACAAAAGAAAAACAAAAGAGTTTCTAATTGAGAAGTCTCAAAATAGTCAACTGAAAAATATTTTATGATTTCAGTTTAATAGTTGTGCAATGTTTGTCTTCATTCTCACTTAAAGCATAAGTCTGATTTGGTATAACTTTATCAGTATTAGTTTTAGGCATAATTTCATGAGTTACTTGGTTACTTTGGCAAGTAGTACATAAATAGGTTGATTTTTTGTGTATTAACTGAACACATTGATAATGATAAGATTGATAGCACTTGCTACATGATTTGGTGGTTGGATTATACAATAAATTGGTTTTAAACATATTTTGCATACTTTGGTAGGTTCTGCCATAAAACACACAAAAAAATACACTAAAAAGGAAAAATATTTAAAAAAATACCAAAAAAGAAAAAAAAAAATAAAACAAAGAAAAAAAACTATACAAAAATTAGCACAAATTACGTATATGAAAAATAAAACAGTGCTTAAACAAGTTAAAAAATAGACAGAAACTTGGATATGGTTTGACAAATTAAGTGGTTTTTTTTAAGTTAGACTATTTAAGAGTTTTAGTGCCTCTCTAAAAAATCTTATCTTTTCAATGTCACTAAAGTCATCAATAACATGTTTAAGTTTTTTAAATGAACAGTACACCGTGCTATTTTCAGTCCATACAGTTTTTTTTTTTCAGTTCAGTTTTCCTTTATTTCTGCTCCGTCACATGAACAAAATAACAAAATGTTGAAGAGTTTGTGAGTTGTTGATAGACAGGGTTAGAAAAAGGAAGAAGCAACAAAACGAGTTGATGTTGTGACTTGCTAAGTAGCGATGAAAAGTGTGACCTGTTGTATTATATAGAAGCAAGGTTGCTTCACGTCATAAAGTTGTTTAAAAAAATAGAAAGAAAAAAAGAAAAGAAATAAAATATAAGACCGAGGTTATTTGCTTAATAAAACGCTGCTATGGGGGCGGTGCATTGGTGGGACCATAGCAGAGTTTGGCTCGAAGAATATGATCAGTCCTTGAAATATACGTAAAAGCATGAACACATTCTACCAGCCCAACAGGCAAACAAACCCACCGAAGAAATCCTGTTGTGGATCGAAAGATGATTTCTCGAACAAAAACCTCAGTAAAGAAAAAAACAAAAACATTACTGCCTTGGTAAAAAAACAAAAAAAAACACGAAAACAACATAAAAAAATATACTAAAAAAAAATCTACAAAAACCGATGCAAAGTAGTAACAATAAATAACTTAGTAAAATAAAATTTATGCAAAAGCTAAAAAAAATTGTTCATATACAAACAAGAGTGATCCTGCAGAACTTTCCTTGAGTCTTTTCTTGACCATCATAAAGTTGAAGATTTTCAAATTGTTCAGTTGTTTTCCTGAAACACAAAAAACATACATTTCGAAATTAAAACACTTTTCTGGCTTCTTCAACTAATCTGAGCCTTCTTTTAGTTAGGGACTCAGTGATTGAAAGCTTAACTTTAGGGTCAGTTGATTTTAAATTTTTTTTATGAGCATACACTTTGTTACCAATAGTTCTTCAAACAAATTTTAAAATAATAGGGTTTTTGCTTTTTTTTAAGGGAGAGCATGACATATATCTATATCGTTGTTAAGCAAAGGAAAATTGTAGTTTCGAATTTAATTTATTTAAAACAAAATTTTCAAACACCTGGTTGCTGGATTCTTTTGGTAGAATATCATCACAACCATGTAGGGGAGAGAGGGGCCCGGCTGGACACTGGGTACAGTCAAGGCCACCTAGAGAGAGAAGGCCTGTTCATCGATGTCGGATTAACGCGTGACGTCATCACGAGTAGTGCTAGTTTCGCTAAGTGCTGACGTTTGAATTTTGCATTGGCTCGATCAAAACTGGTTTTTGCATGAATTTGGCTTGCTTTCTCAAAGCTTAGTGAAGATATTCAATTATTTCAACAACATTTTAATTCTGGTAAGTTACTTACCAACGATTTTTATTTAACAAAAATCTCAATTTAGAAACAAAGCTCCAACAAATTAAACACCATGAGCGTAATTAAGAGTGGCCAATGGAGCGATCAGCTTTGAGCTGCCCATATTATGATGATGGCACTTTTTTTGGAAAATATCGTATCAAAAATTATCTCTAAACCGGCTTTTTTTGATAGGTAGAGGCCGGATATTTAATTGACGCTCCATTGGGCACTTTTAGCTATGTCACATCGATTACTAAAGCAAAGCATAACTTACTATATCAACACCAATACTTAAAATATACAATTTAATACAAATAAATAAATTATAAAGCACGTTCTTTAACATTGGCTAATATTTAAAGTCGCAAGTTTTCTCTTTCTTGATTTTTTGTTTTTGTTCAACTGGTCATTTTTTTATGAGCAGAAGTTGTTTAGCATGCAATTGGCAGATACCCATACAATCATTTTTGCAACTATCAAAAATAGACTAAAAAATAGACTCTAAAATATATAACTATAAAATAGAGAAGTAAATATTGCAAATTGTGGTGAATAAGCTTGTTTGTTGATATCAAAGCCAATTGCTTACAAATAAACGATATCGTATTACAATAATTTTCAAGCTCATTTTTAAGTGGCTCCAGCAATGAAATAACCAGTTTCAATACAGCTTAAAATTTTCCATTTACTGCAGAATTTGGCTAGACTTGCAAGTATACTTGCTGTGCAGCATCAAGTATGCTGTCAATAGTATGCAGGGAACTAACAGTTAGAGGCAATGTGTGTTCTCCAACTTTTATTAACTTCACTGGATTTTATGTATACATTTAAAAAAGTTCCTTATCCACAACTACTGACACATCTATAACTGGTGCAACATCTTTTTCATACTTAAGAAAGAATAAAGTTAAAAAATCTTCTTCACTTACTACATGCCATTTACTGGAAGATAAAATTTTACTTTTAAGTTGGCTCAACGAGTCAAAGCCATCATTTTTAAGCATGTCATTGTAGTCCTTAATGCTTTGAGCAGTAGCAGCAGCCAGTTCATTTGTTCTCACAGCTTGTTTTTTTCTTCACAAGTTGTTGAAGCAGACTACATCTGCTTGAAATTGTTGGAGTGGATAAGTACGTAGGGCAATTTGAAAAAAGTAATGTTATGGCACCTGGAACAAGTTGTGGGACTTTTAAAGTGTAGGATAATGTTTTTGAATTTTTTTCATTAAATGTAGATACCACTTTTTGTATATCACTTGGCTTAAAGTGGAGCTTGCAAACCTGTAATCAAAATAAAGTTAATTAAAATATTATTAAACTAGATAAAAAATTTTTATTTTGAAACAAAACTTATCTTAACACTTTATCACAGCGTTGTGCATTTTTAACTTCATAGCTAAACTCATAATCAACAGGCTATTTAAACTAAAAGTTGGCACAAAAATAATTAGATTACAAACTGCTAGTGATGAACCAAAGACACACAATGAAATAACAAATAATTCATGGTTTTGGCATTTTTGGTAATTATATACAAAGTAAATGAAAAGTATATGCATAAAGCAAAGTAACTTAAACAATCACAAATTTTTTTAGTCTTCAATCTAACTTAATTCAAAACATTTCCTACTCAAATCGAATTTTTTCACACAGATGCAATAAGTTTTAAACTTTAAAATTAATACTATTTTTCTGCTAAGTTAAAATGGTTTAATCTCCTTAACCCATTAATGCCCAATGGCAACATTTGTTGCCAGTGAAGCGCTCTAATAATTTTAACAATGTGACCTGTTTAATTTAATTATCTTAAAGTTTCTTTGTGATGAAACTATTAATTGATTGTGTTGCAGTTGGTTTATGTCTTGTACAGCAGATAAAGTGCATTTAATTAGTAAGATACTTGTTTAAAAAAACTGATTTTTTTTCATAGCAGAAAAGCAGTATGGCCTCAAATAAAAGGTAAGCTACTTAAATAAACATTTGGTGGTACAGAATTTGAAGATTGTTTGAAGTAAAAGATTTTTCTTCCCAAAGCTTTTCATCTGACACTCTTCAGGGGAAATCGTCAGAATGAAGCAGAATTGAAACCGAACTAATTTATAAAGGAAGAAAGTAGAGTTCTCATTGGCTGAAAGAGTCAACCAATGAGAGAAAAGGTTAAGAAATTTTCAAAGAGTATACGAATTCTTTTTGCTTACACAGAAGGGGATTGAGAGATTTAATGAAAGTCGCTTCAAGAGCAGAAAGGTGAAAGGAAGAGCGACCTCGAGCGAGAATAGAAAATTTTTCGTTGCTGTAATGGAGGGCACATTGGGCGTTATCGAGAAGATGTTGACCAATGGCGGATTCGTAAAATTGTTGTGGGCGAATGTTGTTCTTGCAAGAGCGGGAAAGACTTTGGCGGTTGGCCGAGGTACGAGGATTGGTGATGGATTTAGGAACGTGTTGTTTAATTAAACAACATTATGCGAATTAAACAACACGTTCCTAAATCCATCACCAATTCCTAAATCCATCACTAATCCTCGTACCTCGGCCAACCGCCAAAGTCTTTCCCGCTCTTGCAAGAACAACATTCGCCCACAACAACCTCCATTACAGCAACGAAAAATTTTCTATTCTCGCTCGAGGTCGCTCTTCCTTTCACCTTTCTGCTCTTGAAGCGACTTTCATTAAATCTCTCAATCCCCTTCTGTGTAAGCAAAAAGAATTTGTATACTCTTTGAAAATTTCTTAACCTTTTCTCTCATTGGTTGACTCTTTCAGCCAATGAGAACTCTACTTTCTTCCTTTATAAATTAGTTCGGTTTCAATTCTGCTTCATTCTGACGATTTCCCCTGAAGAGTGTCAGATGAAAAGCTTTGGGAAGAAAAATCTTTTACTTCAAGTAAGCTACTTAAAAATAAAATGCGTTAAATTAATTTTTTTGTATTTGAGATATGCTTAAATATCAGTTTTTTAAAAATAAAAGTTTTTTAATTAAAAAAATATTGGTTTGATCACTCTTTAGTTGTATCATTTAGCACTGGCAACAAATGTTGCCACTGGGCACTAGCGTAGTCAGTAATTGGTATTTGTTGCAATCTGGTGAAAAGATGAGCAATGATAACCACGCTGTTAATGCAATTGTTTATTAGTTGTAAACATTTGATTTTGAATTTTATAGTATAAATCGTAAGATGTTTGTTTTTGTAGTGATAATTTTACCTAAGATGCATTTTTTAAAGTTTTTTTGTTTATATAATTTACATATATTTTTTAAACTGTAAGTGTGATTATACAGGTTTACTCTGAATGAAGTATTGACAGTTTTAGAGGAAAATTCACTAAATTTTACAGAAGATGGACCTGATGTTGAAATAGCAATTGTACCACCTCAGGAGGAAGGTGTGACTGATATGGATTCAGATGATTCTGATAATGAAGTCACAGGGACGCTTTTGCACCTGCCAAGACAGATATTAAATACGGAAGAAGAAACAACGGCTCTTTCCAATTCTTTAGACTGTGCAAATTTTTCCAGTGCATCACGTCCATTAAAGAAGAGAAAGAAAACTCTGAGGAAGTGGAATGCCAGTTTTGAAACTTCACAAGTTCTTGTTGAACCACTCAAGACTTATGGTCCAAGTATTGATGGTTTTCTTGATTCAGAAATTTGCACTCCTTTGGACAGTTTTTTTAAAGCTGTTTTCCTCAGATTTGTTGGAGGAAATAGTTCGGCAGACAATTATTTATGCCCAACAAAGAGGAAACATCAGTTTTTCTTTGACAAAACAAGAGTTACTTTGTTTTATTGGAATTTTGATTTTATCCGGATATCACCCTGTTCCTTTCCGACATTTGTATTGGTCAAACCAGGCTGATGTCTATAATCACCTTGTTGCGGAGTCTATGAGAAGAAATAGATTTGAAAAAATAATTAAATACTTACACTTTGCTGACAATTCGAAAATTACTGCTGACTGATATTATAAAATTAGACCCTTGTTCAAAGAAATTAACAAATGTTTTAAAATAATTTCTCTCAGCCCAGATATTACCATTGATGAGACAATGATTAAGTACTATGGAAAACACAGTTTAAAACAATTTATTAGGGGAAAACCTATTAGATTTGGCTTCAAGATGTTTTCTTTGGCATCACCAACAGGTTATTTGCACCACGTTGAACCTTATTGCGGTGCTGACACTCAATTGACAGAAACTTCGTTAGGTCTTGGAGGGAATGTTGTTCTTTCCCTAGCTCAAGCTTGTGATGTACCAATAGGTTCAAGGCTTTACTTTGACAACTGGTTTACATCTCTGCCTTTGCTTGATAGACTGAAGGCTAAAGGAGTTGGAGTGACAGGAACTATACGAGCCGATAGATATGAAAATGCTCCTCTTTTAACAAGATCAGAGCTGGAGAAACTGGGAAGAGGGGCAATGTCATGTTCATTCGATGGTAATAACATGTTGGTGAGATGGTGTGACAACGCCATTGTATCTGTAGCATCAAATTGCCAAATAACCAATACTTGCAAATCTATTTCACGCTGGTCAAAAAAAAAAAAACGCGTTGATGTACCTATGCCCGAAATTATTCATTCGTACAATCGCTGCATGGGTGGAGTTGATTTGTTTGATCAATTTGTTGCAAATTATTGCATTCGCATACGCAGCAAAAAATGGTGGTGAGTGTTTTTTCTTGGTCAATAGATGCATGCATTGTAAATTCTTGGATAATTTTTAAATCAGTAAAGAGAAGCTCCATATCTTTATCAGAATTCCGTAGAGAAGTTGTCCAGCAACTGCTAAAGCAATGTGGCACCCCAAGAATAAAAACAGGCTTCAAAATACCATATAATCCTAATGCTGCAACGGTTATTCATTTTGATAAAGTTGATCATTGGCCCGCAGCGTTGCCTTCTCGTTACTCGCGATGCCGGGAGTGTGGTGGTAGATGCTCAACAAAATGCGAAAAATGTGACGCACCACTTTATGTGCAATGCTTTAAAAAATATCATGAAAACTAATTTGGTGTTGGTAAATCAATAGTTTTGCCAGTTATTGATTCAAATTGTCTAAAACTGCATTATAAATAAAATTGTTTTGATCTTTACAATGTGAGTGATTTTTGAGTTTTTGACAGCGTTAATGCCCAATGGCAACATATGTTGCCACCTACTTTTTAATGGATAAACAAAAAAATTTTTAATAAAACCAATAAAATCGTGTTTTCTACTACAAATATTGTCAGTAAATAAAAAATGGCACATTTCCTAGAAAAAAATAATTCTGGGCACTAATGGGTTAAGAATTGATATAGTGTGAATACCATTTAGTGTGAATATACAGTTACCGTCCAGTAAAACATACTGTAATGTAATACAGTGCAAATATGCCAATAAAGTAACATGGTATAAATAAACAAACTGTTTAAATATCACTTTTTAATAGCTAAAATGGCAATCAGTAAAAAACTTATTTTTTTAGTGTTTAAAAATAATCAACAGCTATTCTATATTTTAAACATCAAAATGTTTTTTTTTGGTGTTGTTAATTATATAAATATAAACAACTATATGAAAATAAAAAAAAAAATAATATGTTCATGTAACAACATTGCCAATTTCTTGGCAAAGCCAAAAGATTAAAAAAAAATTTGACAAAGCAATTAAGCAACATTTTGCTTTATAACTGTAGTCATTATTTCAAATACAAGTTTTTTTTAACAAACTTGAATGCTTAACTTCAATTAGAAATTTATGAGGTAAGAGTAAAACTGTAAAACAATGTAAACCGATAGAGCCTAATAATCATGTACCATACAAACAAAATGTCCAGTTATAAACTAACGAGACAATAGTAGTAACATTTTTATCCCAATGTATTTAAGTGTTAAGCATTCATACCTTGCTGGTAGTACTGGGAACAAATTATTTTTTAATTGCATGCAGCCATTTCTGTTTTAATTCATCATTTTTCAGAAACTGAATACTTGCACTTTAGGACCATTTCTATAATTCCCTTTGCAGTTAGGAACACAACACATATAAGGCACAGATATATACATATATATATTTTTTATATATTTGTTACTAACAATTATCACTGAAAAATAGAATAAGACTAGATTGCATTGACACAACAACAAAGATCTTAGAAAACAATTTTAACTTCATACCTGTTAACGTATGGTTTCAGGTGCAAAGATATAGAATAAAATTTCTTTTAAATTTAGGGAGTAATGAAAAAAAACCTTTTTCTATATATATAAAGAATTATCTATATGGTTTCTCAATATTAGTTGTTTCAGTCCTCAAGATGCATACTATTGTCTGAGCAACTTCGTTAAATTACAATAACTAATAACATTTTAAATTAAAAATTACAAGTTACATCCTAACTTCTTTAAATTTTTCTTTTGTATATTTGCTACAGTACTTAATAAATGCCACTTGTAAAATGCTACCATACTTTGTAACTTACACCACTAGCCAAGCAATCTTACACCAAAGTGCGCATGTGCCAACAAAGATAGCTGCACAAAAGCGACGATTCGCTTTGTTTTAGAAGAGCGAGTTAGCACTACGTTGAGTGACGTCACAAAACCGTGAACAGGCCTTGTCTCTCTAGGTGGCCTTGGTACAGTCGGACATTGTAATTTGAAAAAAAAGTTGGAAACTCTGAAACTTCAAACTGCAGACATAAATACATTTTACCACAGACCATTCACTCGTATTGGTTTGGAAAAATTAATTATTGTAAAATAAATGTGGTAGATGAATTTTGTTTTTATGGTAGGAATAATGATTAAAAGGCAAAGCTTTGCGTTATCGAAGCTTATTTAGTAGCGTGACAAATTATGTAACATAAATGAAAAGGGATCTCGTGCTTCGTATCACAAGTATACAAAATTATTTGGTTAAACACGGATCTAAAATGCCTAATTGGTGAAGGCACCCAATCAATGAAACATAATAATAATCACAATTTCAATTTATATTCAACATTGTAATAATAATATAAGACAAGCGCCTGTTTCGATCTTGTTTGATCTCGTCAGGTATATATAATTACGATTACAAGTAGAAAAATAGCAGTAAATTTGGAAAGGATAACAAGCCGAAATAGTTCATTGCGGTAAAATTTGATAAAAAGCCAAAGAAATCAACGAGAAAATAATGAACTATGAGAATTCCAATGCAACTCTTTTGTAAATTTGGAATTCTAACTATTAAAATTAAAAGGCAAATTAATAAGAAGAATTTCGGACGCCAGCGAAATAGTGGAATAACAGAATGACGTTGTCTAAGTAACCTAGATCGAATTCTTAGCACAATTTGGTTATTAATTCGATCTAGGTTACTTAGACAACGTCATTCTGTTATTCCACTATTTCGCTGGCGTCCGAAATTCTTCTTATTAATTTGCCTTTTAATTTTAATAGTTAGAATTCCAAATTTACAAAAGAGTTGCATTGGAATTCTCATAGTTCATTATTTTCTCGTTGATTTCTTTGGCTTTTTATCAAATTTTACCGCAATGAACTATTTCGGCTTGTTATCCTTTCCAAATTTACTGCTATTTTTCTACTTGTAATCGTAATTATATATACCTGACGAGATCAAACAAGATCGAAACAGGCGCTTGTCTTATATTATTATTACAATGTTGAATATAAATTGAAATTGTGATTATTATTATGTTTCATTGATTGGGTGCCTTCACCAATTAGGCATTTTAGATCCGTGTTTAACCAAATAATTTTGTTTTTATGGTAGGTAAGTAATTTTGGAAAGGGTATAATTGAACCTGTTTTTACCTTAGCTTTAATTTGAATTCTTCTCACTGTTGATACATTTTAGAACTTGGTTTATTTGCTATCTTATACCATGAAATAATTTGAAGTAACTTTTAAGTTTTTGGCTCCACCTTGAAAAATAAAAAAAAATTCTGGTTTGGGCACAATCGGACATTTTTTTGGGGGAACAGACAGACTCTGTCCGACTGTACCCGTTGATGATTATATAGATTTATTTTGCATAATAACCTATTTCGTTTGATTTATCAACAACTAGTAATTAGATTGAACATTATAACTAATTTTATTAAAGTTTATAACTACAATTTTTAAGTTAAATATGATCCATAAATTGTAAAAACTTTTTCTTAGTTTTGGTAATATTTATTATTTTACAATAATTTATGAAAATTATGGTAAGAAATGGACAAAGGAAGTCCACCATTGGTATGTTTACCGAAGAAAAAGCTATGACTCAAACCAATATCATAGTTGGGTTTAAAAAAACTGGCATATTCCCCTTACATGAAGACATTTTTGATGAATGCGATTTTTTACCCAGTCTGGTCACTGATCTACCTAATGATGCATCAACAAGCATCAGACATTCGGAAGAAAACAAAAGTTTCCACAATGTTGATTTTCAGCGGCAAGATTTAAGGTCGCTTAATGACGTTGAGATCCAAAATCTGGAAACATTCCAAAATAACTTTTATCATCAGAACAGGTAATTGGCAGTGTTGTGCCCGTCAACAAAAAATCTTGACGGCGTTAGCGTCAGCGTCACCTCTTCAAATTTTTATCGGCATCATTTACGCCGATAACGCTCAAAAATGTTAGCGGCGTCAGCGTCAAAATTAGCGTCAATCCCACAAATTAAAATACTGTTACAAAAAAATCATAAATTATGTAGTAGGGCAGAAAAATTAGGAATTTCTGAATTGTCATAAAATTCTTTAATTTCAAAACATACGCGTCACAAAATGATTGTTACTCTTGTTTTATGGTTTAGAGCCCGTACGAACAAGGAACACAAAACATTAATAACAACTAAGCACAACAGTAAAAGAAAAAAAGTTGCATTGAAGTAAATATTATTTCAGGGATCTACAGTACAATACGGGCTGAATAATTTAGATACATAGCAGATTTTTATAAAAGTCATAAAAATGAGATTTAAAAAGAACATCTAAATTTACATGACTATCAATGAAATTATTATTTGACTGAAAGCTACTATTTATGAAAGTGAACGTATACTTTTTCCTAAAAAAAGCAACAAAAAGTAATAGGCTAATATTATGATAGACCTGAGATTCAATTAATTCTACAGCACGTCACAAACTCCATATTCACTTGCGAAATGCGCCGGGCAGAACGATTTTACTGGAGGGAGGGGGCAAAAACGCGCTAGTCATGATAAAGATGGAAATCAATTGCCACTAAAAAAGTTTTGGAATTTTGAGAAAATGAAATTCTTCTCCTAAAATCTTTCACTTTCTAATCTCCCATTTTTTCATTAAATTTCAAGGTGAGGACTGTTTAAAAAGGTCATGGTGTAATGAAAGATTCAAAATGACTTTCTACAGTGATTCTATCTGAATAAAGGTGTCCTCAATTTAACGGAAATTGGTACCTGCGCTAAAATTATCAATCCACCTGTGCCTGCCACCAGACAAAGCAGCCACCCAACAATTGGCTATTGATATAATTTAATGCAGAAAACTACGAATTTTCTATTGACTAGTTTCTAAATATTTACATTATAAGTTAAAACAAAAACTACAATATGCTATTAATTCGCTATTAAGATTCTCCACAAAATTCAGTGCTGTGTATCTGAATAGCTCTCTACATCTGCAGACAATACATTTGAATTAAATGCACAGAGGTTAGAAGTAACAGCAAAATTACGTTCTTTGATAATATAATTTAGATCATTCATTCATTTATTTTTATTCTCGATCATTATTAAACAGTTTAACACAAAAATTATAAATATTAAAAAGATCAAGAAAAGGAAGAAGCAGCACAACGTCAGACGTTAAAACATGCATAAGATAATTAGAAAGTGAAAGTACAAGACAGTAGAAAGCACGACCGCAACACCTTAATCAGATAAAGATATAAGAAGTAAAAAAGGAAAAAAAAACATTATAATAATATTATCAAACAAACTGAGCGATTAAATAACCAGTGCATGATTAGGCTGCGTAATGATGATGGGTGGCACAACTAGCCAAGATAGAAATTTAACGTGTATTGTGGTAATCGATCGAATTATTGTGGTAATATATTTTAAAAAAAAGTCCAGTTCTAATTTAAATCACCAATTATATTCCAATGGAACATCATTTTTACTAAAAATTAAAAAAAAATCTGCTCAAGTAATTTCATTCACCGCCAATGTGTTTGCAGTTTTTAAAATCCACTTGATTTTTTCTGCTTCGTTTAACTACCGCTAATGTGCTTACAGTTCCGAAAAAATCTGTCTTCGTCGTGTATAAAATTACTTTGTCAGCGTTAACAAATAATTTCTCTATTTAAATCGAAATAAAGTCTGGAAGACTATATTCAATATAAAAACCTGAAGAGGGCTGAAGTTAGCAGAAAACGTTCATTTAATTTTTTGTTTTTTGTTTTCTCTTTAATATGTATGTTCTGAAATTACCCAAAACACAACGAATTTAGGTTTTAATCAACTAAGAAACATAGTTACCTAAACAGAAATGCACGTTAACAGAGGAACAAGCAACACAACTTAAAGAACAACACACCTAAACAACCACGCGTCGCTCTGACAGCGTTCTGCAGTAACCACGAGAGAGATAAAACGCACAGTGCAACTCAATCAAGAACGTGCTTCGAGCTTGACCACGCACAATTACAATTACAATTACAATCTTCCCCTCTTAATAAGAAATCGGCTCTCCATATCGAATGGGTGGAGCACCCTTAGTTGACCGAGTCGATCTGCGCACTGTTGGTTCGGAAGGGGCGGAGAGAAAAGAGTTTTGGTCGTCCTGTTGCAGGGAATCTTCGTGTTGATGAGGGGGAGCATCACCACTATGCCTTTGCATGGTAGGTTTCGACGGAGTAGTGCGCAGTAAATCATCTTTTCCTTGTTGCACTGGTGATGTTTGAGGATCCTCTTCGTCGAGTATAGGAAATCGCGATTCTATTTCACGCGAGTTTGACCCTTGTGGGCATGGAGACAGGTCACTCAAGGAAACGCTGCTTTCTCTACCATCCCTGTAACGAATGTTCGCGTATTGGTGGTTAGCGTCCAGAAGTTGCACTTCCTCTACGAGGTCATCATTTTTGTGATTTCGAAGGAATTTGCGGAGCATTACCGGGCCTGGAGAGGACAGCCATGCTGGCAAAGATCTCCCACTACGAGAACATCTATTAAAGTTAAAGAATAATTCGTGTGGAGTGGTATTTGTTGTAGTATTTAACAGAGATCGAATAGAATGTAAAGCATTAGGTAAAACAGTTTCCCAACAAGATAAAGGTAAATTATTGGATTTTAGAGAAAGACGTATTGATTTCCAGACAATACCGATATAGCGCTCTGCTTGAGAGTTACCAGTGGGATGGTACGGACTTGATTTGCTTGAGGCAATACCACGCTTTAACAAAAATTCTTTTATGCTTCCTGACGAAAATGAAGGAGCGTTATCGGAGTGCACAAATTGTGGCGTCCCGCATAAACTAAAAAGTTTTTCTAGACAACTGATTACGGTTGAGGAATACATGTTGGGACATGGAAAAGCAAACGGAAACCTTGAATACTTGTCGATTATTACTAGCAGATATTTATTACGCGATGAACTTGGTAGAGGTTCCTTGAAATCTATACTGATTCGCTCGAATGGTTTTGATGCTTTAATGAGATGGCTCTCTTCTCGTTTGTAAAAGGATGGCTTGAGTTCGGCACAGATGCGGCATGAGGAGCAGACTTTACGGACATTGCCTGTAGAAAACGGTAAGTTTTTAGTGCGTACAAAATGTAAAAGTCTGTTGACTCCAGGGTGGCAAAGGGAGGCATGAATTTCGGCTAGGCTGGAGATCGACGTCGAACTGCAGAATTCTCTTGTAAGTGAGTCCGCGGCAGCATTTTCTTTTCCAGGTCTATACAAAATATTGTAACTGTAAGAGGCTAATTCTAGTCGCCAGCATTGAATTTTGTTGTTTTTTTATCTTCGTTCGTTTCCGGTTATCTAACATAAATGAGACTGACCTCTGATCCGTTACCAGGGTGAAGTGCTGTCGGGAGGGAAAATGAGTCCATTTTCGAACAGCTTCGATAATAGCAGTTGCTTCTTTTTCTACAGCCGGATAATGTAGTTCACTCCCATGCAATGTTCTTGACATAAACGCCACGGGACGACCTCCTTGATTTAACGTTGCCGAAATCGCAACATCTGAAGCGTCACATTCAACCACAAAAGGCATATTTTCGTCAATTGATTGTAAAGCTGCCCCCGCAATTTCCTTTTTTAAGTTTTGAAAATCGTTTATTTGAGAATCATTGAGTGGGAAGAATTTTGCTTCTTTCAAACGTTTAATTTTTTCAGAAAATTCCTTTATCCATTTCGCATAGTAAGCAAAAAGACCTAATACACGTTTCAAAGATTTTGGATTTGTAGGAGGAGGAAGTTGTTCTAGGGGACGTAACCTTTCGGGGTCTGGTTTGATTATTCCGTTGCCAACCAAATAGCCTAGGATATTTATTGAAGAAACAGAATTAATTGTTTTACTATTGTTTAAAGTCCACTTTCTACGTTTAAGACACTCTAACAAACGTTTTACGTTCCTGTCATGTTCTTCCTGAGTATGACCTGCAACAGTGATGTTGTCCAAATAAGGAAAGGTATCTTTCAGGCCCTCAACTTGCACTAAATTATCCATCTCTCTTTGAAAGGCAGGAACCCCGTTCGTTACACCAAAAGGTATTCTCGTAAACTCCCAAAGTTTTCCACAAGCTTCAAAGGCGGTAAAGGGACGGTCTTTCTCAGTTATTTGGATTTGATGGTATGCACTGTGTAGGTCAAACGTTGAAAACACATGATACTTTGCAAGATCGTTAATTAAAGTCTCAATTCTAGGTAAAGGATAAGCATCGAGCTCGGTAAATAAGTTTACAGTTTGAGAGTAATCAACGCACATACGACGCTTATTGTTATTTGCATCTTTAACGACAACGATTTGCGCACGCCAGGGAGACATACTAGGTTTAATTATTCCTTCAGAATACAAGCGATCGATTTCTTTATTGATAAACATTTGATCATCGCTGTTAAAACGCCTCGATTTTACGGCGATAGGTTTACAAGCTTTCGACAAACTATGAAATAGCGAAGGGTGCTTGGCTAAAGCTGGTGCCAATGCACACGTACTCCGAGAAACAACAAAATCATCTCTTTTCCCTTCATATCGAAAAATTACTTGTTTATGTAGTGACTGAAAGTCTTGTCCTAGTAGGATATCGGTACACAAGTTTTTTAAAACTCTTAATTTAACATTACTATAGTTACTACCATTAACAGTAATATCGACATAACAGCAACCATGAATATTCTCGGTCAACGAAGTATTGGCCATTGAAACATTATCAAAACACGGATTAATTTCAATGTTTAAGCGCTTAGCTGTGTCTTTGTTGATAAAACTCATCGAGCAACCAGAGTCAATTAATGCTGACACTTCAGTATCTGCTATTTTTGCGGTTAGGCTCGCTTGGTCAAGCAGTTAGGGGTTTCATGAATAACACACAAGGTAGAACTCGAAACCCGAGCATTAATATTTTTAAATACTTTTGATTTGCATACATTTGCAAAGTGTCCTCTTCTTTGGCACTTAAAACATACTGCATTTTTAGCGGGGCACATGCTTCTTGCGTGGATAGATCGCCCACAAAAGGTACACAATTTACTCACGCTTGATGTAGCTTCTGATACGTTGTCCGTAGTTGAAGGCGTTGATGATTTATCAGCAACTTTTGATTTTGAACAAAATAAAGCAACTTTTGATTTAAAGACATTGGCGGAAAAATCAATTTTAGTTAAAAAATCTAACCTTGACTGAACTCGAGTCTGCATTAACACTTACTATGGATAGCGCTGGATATCGGTCAAAGCCTACTATTGTGATCTATACAGACTATATTGAAATTGTAATTACTATTTTCGTAGTTTTAATAATATGAAAATTAACTATACTGTAAAATTATTTATTTAGTAGCCTAGTCTGTTTGCTCTATAACAAAAATTAAAATTTATTTTTGTGATAACAATTTTCTGTATTGTGAGTCTCTGTTTTGCTAACATTTTCCACAGACCACAATTATGTGATTTTTAGTTTGATTGAATTTGCCAACTGTGCTGTGCTAGGACTAGAACACTTTCAAGCACCACGCATATCTTTTTTTTTTTTTTTTTTCGGTTCAAACAACATCTTGCGAAAACAAAGAAAGTTGTTATCGCGCCCTTAATAAAAACAACTGCGCTTCTTTGATTTTGAGGCTTTTAATTAAGTTCCAGATTTTCGAAAAACTTTTAGAAAGCAAAGTTGTAATCCTTGAGAACATTTTTAGCAATTGGAAGCAGCTGCATTTTCAAAGCAAGAATTCGTGAGGACCCTTTTAAAACTTTATAGTGCTTTTGCAAGTAGTTTATTTGACATGGTCTAAATTTGTTTTTACATGCTGTAGCTTTCGTAACTTTTTTTCTTAAATGAAAAAGCGCCATTGGAGTCAGCGATTGAAAAATTTTTGTATATATTTTCGCCTTGCAAAAAATAATTGACGCTTAACGCAAAAAACAAGCAAAAAGTTGTCGGCGACACCTATTCCGTCAATCGAAAAATATTTTTTCGGCGTTTGCATCATCGTCAACAAAAAATTGTCGCCGACATTTGACGCCGTCAAATTAACGCCGTCAACGCACAACACTGGTAATTGGTTATCCAAAAGCTCCTAGAAGAAAAAAGACATTAGAGAAGAAAAAAAGGTTGTAGCATGATTTTAACTGACACATCCCAAAAAGAGCTTTTAAAAAGTTGTAAAAAAGTTCAGAAAGCACCAAAACGGAAAGCTAAAAACTCTAGAAAACGTCTGTATAGCAACGAAAGTTCAAACATTGATGAGATACAGATTTTTCTGTCAGATCATTCATCTGACAACTTTTCAGACCCTTGCGATGTTGAAAAAAATCTCCTTGTCCCAGACGGCACTAATGAGCCTGAAATATTGACTATGTGCTAGTTGAATTTAAAACATTTCCCAGAAAATATTATGTTGGTCAGATCACCAAAAACAAGGATTTTGAAGGCGATCGTGAAATTTCTTTTATGCAGAAGAAACGCAATGTTACAGAGTTTTTCTTTCCTGAGGTCACTGATTTGGCTTCAGTAAAAGAAAAAGACATTAGAGCTGTATTGCCTGCACCCAAGAAATGTGGATGGACTAGTCGTCAAAGATCTTCATTGAAATTCGATTATGACTTTTTTTCTTCAATGTACATTAATAGTTAATCAACGTTTTCTGCTCAGCACCTTTCATGCTTGTTATTCAATGTATGTTACTAATGTATAAATTATTTTCAAAGAAATCCTGATCTATTTTGATACATAGACACGCTTTTGTATTTTCATTTTCGGCGCACTTTTTTGCACTTTGCTGCAGTAAACTTTTTGGTTATTTTTTTCATTGTTTGAAAAATGCAAGCACAAACCACTCTGTAATACCTTGTTATTTTGCTTATTTTAATTCTTCTTTTTCCTTGTCCGATAGTGCCCTATGCTTAATCCGATTGTGCCCCATACATTGGGCACAGTTGCACAGAAAAATTATTTTTTTAAATGTGCTGGTAAATTTTTTTATGAGTTTAAATCTGTGAAAATACACTTGCATATGATAGATTTAGCTGTATAAATTATACAAAAAAAATTTGGTCAGGATATAACTTGTAAAAAAAGCACCACACCAAAAATTGTAATTTTTGTCCGACTGCACCCCACTCTCCACTAATATTAAGCAGTTACTTCTGCTGTACTGCTGCAGATCATCCAGTCTTCGCTCATTCTCATAAAATTGATCACCTAACTGATCAATTGTAACTTTAACTGAAGCTATCACTTGGCTCATTTCATCCAAGTGCTTCCCTTGGACTGTCACTGTATCTGAAACAGATTCAGCTGCAGTAATTCTATTTTTACTATCTAAATAAATTTTTTGGTACTCATCTTGTCGTTTTGATATTTCATCCAATTTTTTAAAAGCTTAAGATAGATCTTTTGATGTCATGATGAATTTCTTGATTTTATTATTAATAGCAAAATATTAACTTTAAAAACCACTTAAACAACCCCCAACACAGCATCAAGCCTTATTCAAATAGAATCAATTTGTTAAACATTAAATATTCTCAGCATAGTTTTGACAAAGTTTAAGTTAAAAAAAGTTAAAAGCTGTTAAACTTTGTTTAATTGATTAAAAAGAGCCAAATTAAATTTGGGATCATAATAAATGTATTTATGGAGATAAAGAAATACTAGAAACCAAACTGCTTAAAAATGAGAAGCCCCAGACTCGAGTTTCGCTCTTATTAGAGCTCGTCAGTGATGCATATCTCACCGCAAATCGAACTCGCTGCATATGGTCTTCCACGCAGGAGACAACACCACTAGACCACGCGAGCCGGATAACAACTCGACTAAAAGCAGCTGCAAATGATTCCCTGTTTGCCGCGCAAGGAATACACAGGATCCATTGTGTGGTAGGACCTAGGCGGCACCTCATGACCGGGACTTACCTGACAAGCGTTAAGCATCGCGCTTACACTCCTAGAGCTTGACGAGCGAAGGAAAAATTTTATAATTAGCATGAGGTATTTGAGATAATACTAGAAACCAAACTGCTTAAAATGAGAAGCACTAGACTCGAGTTTCGCTCTTACTAGAGCTCGTCAGTGATGCATATCTCACTGCGAATTGAACTCGCTGCATGTGGTCTTCCACGCAGGAGACAACACCACTAGACCACGCGAGCTGGACAACTCGACTTGCTCTAGGAGTTTCTTTGCTCGTCAAGTTGTCGAGTTGTCGAGTCCGGCTCGGGTGGTCTAGTGGTGTTGTCTCCCGCGTGGAAAACCACATCCGGTGAGTTCAATTCGCAGTGAGATGTGCATCACTGACGAGCTCTAATAAGAGCGAAACTCGAGTCTGGGGCTTTTCATTTTTAAGCAGTTTGGTTTTTAGTATTATCCTAAATACCTCATACTAATTATAAGATAAAGAAATCATGTTTGTAGCATGTGAAAAATGTTTAAAATAAATAAACCACAGTAGGCCTACTGGCATGTTGCATTTTGCAAAACACCAAGAAAATTTTATTTATTTATTTATTTAATTCAGGTTTGAGAACCCATATAATGGCAAACAAACAAAAAGACTAGTGATGTCAACCGCGCAGCATAGTAACCTTTTTTAGAAGATTTTGCCGCGTACCACACTGCGAGCAAACTATGAAAAATTCACATTTAAATATTAAGCAAATCTTATTTGCATAATGTTATTGCTTGGGCTGCGGATTTAGTTGCTCTCTTTCATTAACCTAATCACAGAAAGCAAAGTGTCAGGTGCATAATCAAATAAATAGCCTCTTTCCATAGTACCGGTACCGGTAATTTATAATGTAAATAGAATGTAAAACAGCCAAAAAAAAAGAAATTAAAATCAATTAAGAGGTAGGCCTAAACTGCTCTTAAACCTAAAGAAAGCAACAGAATCTAATTGTACAGCAGAAAAAGATTTGTAAAAAATATTATTAAGAGAGAATAAGCAATCTGAGTTTTAAAGATAAACTTGAATTACAATATGTGAAGCTTCCCCACTTTTTTAATCAACTTAGCATTTGCATTATTTTATACCTTTTAGCCGATTATTCAATACCAAAACAAAGCCTTAGCTTTTTTCTTATCATGTTTTAGTGTTTTCACTGTTCGCTGTTACTAACCTTGCAGCTTTTGAGGGTTTTCCAAAATTTAAAAGGTAATGAACTAAACTCAGCTAATAGTAAACGAGAACCAATTATTGTTACTGAGCTTATAAATCTTCTTTACAAATTAGCCTACTGTGTTACTTAGTAAAAAAGCACCCAAAACCAGGGAATCGAACCGTTTAAAATAACGTTCCGGTTCAGGTTTAGGTTCGGCAAATTTTATTTTTAAAGGTTCAGTTCCGGTTCAGGTTCAGCAAAAAATTTTTTTTCGGGTTCAGTTCCGGTTAGGGTTCAGCAAAAAAATTTTTTTCGGGTTTAGTTCCGGTTCAGGTTTAACAATTTTTTTTTTAGGGGTTCAGTTCCGGTTCAGTTCTGGTTCGGGTTCGGAATATATATTTTTTATCTATTTCTTACAAGCGTTAGGACTGTAAACACAATTTCTTACCTCATGTTATCATGGGCGCCCGTAGACGCGCTTCCTGGAGGAGTGATGGCAAACAGTCGGAAACACAAAAAATATTCTTAAAAAGGGTTTTTTAAAAAGTTCTGGTACAAGTTTTAAAAAAATTAAATTAAACTAATTCACCGGCATGGGTCTTGGTTGTAAAAATCAAGTCTTACTAATAAATTTATAATAATGATCTTGCGAGCGCCAAAAGCGGAAACGGAAGTTTTTTGTTGTTTTGTGATCTCAAAACTTTCGCATAGATTGTGTTTACATGAGTTTATATAGATCTTTCTTGGACTAGCCATTGATACACTTGTCTAAAAATTTTTTGATAATTTTTTAGTGGCGGCCCTCACGCAGAAGGTTTATTAGGTATGAAACGTCATTAAGGTTCATTTCTACTACGAGCGTAGATTGGAGTATTCTTTGTTTCTTTTAATGATTTTTTTCTTCGTTTTGCCTTTAAGCGCCGAAAGAAGTAAAAAAATTAATAAAACAAAAAATACTTCGTTTCACGCTGGTAGTGGAAACGGGCCTTTATCTTACGTAATTTAAACTTTTAAAGTTTTGAATAAATTAAACATTTAGTCATTCAAGTTTATAATAATAAAAAATTGACGCATAAAAGCTCTTTTCCCACTATGAGCGTGGAATGGAGTACAGTGGCGAGCAAAAAAGTAAGATTTTTTATTTTATTAAATTTTTTAAAAATAAGTTAGTTGCAATTGAAATATATTTCTAAAAAAAAATAAATTAATATTGGATTTAATATAATTTTTTTGTGCTCTTTTAATGATATATTACTTTATATTAATATAATTCAATTTTAACAATGATATTTTTAAAAAATCTTAAAAAATAAAAAAGTCTTACTTTTTTTGTTCGCCACTGTACTCTTTGCTTGTTTATTGACTATATTTGCTTCACTTAGATTTTAAGCGCGGAAAGATGATCAAAAGAAACAAAGAATGCTCTATTCCACGCTCGTAGTGGAAACGAGCCTTAACTTTTAGAAGTTTTTAATGCATATTTATGTATTATTTTGTAAAATTTGAAATTTAAAAAAGCGAGTCCCCCTTTTGGTTCTCCTGGCGCACGTTTATGTATCTAGTGCACATATTTTTTCTTCATTTCTCGGCTGATAAAGTCGTTAATGACGTTTCTTTGTTGGCACACAAGTGCTCAAACAAATTGTGGCAACTTCAAACGGTAACATTTGATTTAATAATTACAACTAGAAATAAATTAAAAATTAAATCAGTTTGTTGTATAAGATTTTTTTTTTCTTAAGAGACAAATCTTTGACGTAAAGTTGAAGCGAACATTGATGCAAATGAAAAATTTAAGTAATCCAATTTTCACTGCTATAATATCTTTAAATAAGCCTAAAAACTATGAACAGCTCATCCCGAATCAACCTTACTGCAAAAGTGAAGGCCTTTTTAGATTCCAACATGCAAATTTGAGCCTAATAAGAAGCTGAGAAATAAGAGAAAAGCAGTTAGCTTACAAAATTTTACTTAAACTTCACGCTACAAGGCGAAGGTTAATAGCTTCTCTTCCTAATCTCAACAAATTTTTTTTTGAAAAATCAAAAATTAATTAACTTTATTGCATTGCTTGCTCAACATTATTTTTTACTCAATCTCGACTGTTAGGGATACCATCATGCTAGTGAAAACCATTTGAGGCAACTATAAGTTACACTGAATTCGAATCATTCGATAAGTTTACACTGCTTTTTTATTAAACTTCTCCACGTAACTAAATTTCCGTCGAGTCTCCCCAACAGCATGCACTGTGCAGCTTTGATTTTTCAATGGCGTCAAATAATTTTGCTTCACCAACGATGGTTTCACTATGTTTGCTACGTCTCTATATTAATATGTATTTTTTAAAAAAGTATGGCACTGTAAAAAGCTTAAGAACAACTGCTTTAGCATATATTTAAAATTTCGCTTTCTTTATCTAGCAAGTGACATGTTTTTGCTTTAACTTCTCGCCTAAAAAAGTCGTTTATAACGTTTCTATATTGCCACACAACAAGTATTGTGACCAAAAAAATTGCGGCAAATTCAAAAACAAAATTGCGATTCTGATTCTTCTACAAATAACTTTAAAATTAAAATTTGAGCATCAAACGGTCGAACCGGATTCATTTAAAATAAAGTTCCGGTTTAGGTTCGGGTTCAGCAATTTTTTTTTCTACGGGTTCAGCTCCGGTTCAGGTTCAGCAAATTTTATTTTTAGGGGTTCAGTTCCAGTTCAGGTTCAGCAAATTTTATTTTTTCGGGTTCAGTTCCGGTTCGGGTTCAAAAAATAATAACGGTTAATACGGGTTTACGGATCCGGTTCGGGTCCGGTTCGACACCCTGCCCAAAACTTTAAACGCCATTGTTTTTTATAGGAAGTACTAATTCAGGCAAAACAAAAAAGCAAATTATAGAATCAGACATAGAACTATAGAATGAGTTTTAGAAAATCCTCTCAATGTAGAATTGAAGTTGCCAACCATTAATAAGTAACTAGATTTCAATAACTATTTTTTGCTACTTGTAGATATTTCTTAATTTTTTTTTATTAATTGAAAAGCACTCTGTAGCAAGTATTTTTTAAACGAGTTTTTCAAAGTCTTTCTGGTGGTGTCTCAATATCTTTATAGGCTACTTTTTAAATGCTACATCTATGCTATTATGTAAATTAGGATTTCAGTAGAGCATTAAAAAGTACTATAATATTATTCTCAGCATAGTTAGGACAAAGTTTAAAGGCTTAAAGCAGTCTATATATATTACAAAAAAAGTTAAAAATAAGTAAACTTAGTTCAATTGATTTAACAAAAGCCAATTTAAATTTGGGGTCATACAAAATGTGTTAATTGAGATAAAGAAATTATTTTTGCCCCATGTTAGAAACCATCAAAATAGTTTAAAATACATACACCACAGTATTAACGTGTTGCATTTGGCAAAACACCTTGAAAAAATGTAAAAGCTAAAGCACCATTAAATAGATGTCTACAAACTGCAAAAAAGGAGTTTGTAATTCAGTTGCTAATCTTTTATGACAGGTTTAAGACCTATTTTTGTGTACGAAAATGAAAATATAAAGGCCCTTTGCAAAAAAAAAAGATTTGCATAAATGCATTAAAATTGCATTGTTTTCTCTTCATGTTGCAATTGCATATTAAGCTATTATGCAACATGCTTCAACAAAACATTAGCAGATTTAACTTTGAAAAGTCTATTTAGCTGCAATGGTTAGTTTGATAGCATTATTTAAAATGAAATGAATTGAATAAAAATTGATCTTAACAGAACTTATTATTGGTTTATTTTAATTTACTTGTATGTAATTTTTCGTGATTTCTTTCAGAATGTAATTTTTAATGGTAGTTA
This sequence comes from Diplosoma virens, assembly GCA_963680785.1. Lineage (NCBI taxonomy): Eukaryota > Metazoa > Chordata > Ascidiacea > Aplousobranchia > Didemnidae > Diplosoma > Diplosoma virens. The sequence continues at coordinate 19,686,490 of OY796880.1, read as the reverse complement.
ACTATGCCTTAAATTGAATGTACTTATTGAATACAGTTTAATAAAGGTTATTGGTTTAATATGCAGTATAGTGTACTGCTATAGCTGTAAAAAATACCTCAGCATGACAACAACTATTGCTTTGACCACAAATTCATATCAAGGGTTTTGGTAAGATTTTATGGTTAAAAAATCTAAGTAACTTATGCAACATATTTAAATGGTTACTTTTTCAAATTCCAAGCAAAAATCAATAAAAAAAAAACTTGATAGTGAGCAAGATTTGTGTTTGCAAAAAAAAGAGATAATAATATTTTCTTTATTTATCTTTTTGACTTGCAGGAAAATATTGAGGGGCATTATATTAAGAGCGATTATCGGGTCTCTTCAAGAAGTCACCATAAGCAATTTTTTTCGTTGAAATTTACCCGGAATCCCCATTCAGCACCAAGATGGAATGAAAAAACTAAGAGAAAAAATGCCTTTCAAGAAGCAATAGTATCTACTTAGGATTTCTAGTTAGTCTCACAAACAAAAATCGCATACGGTGATTTCTTGAAGAGACCCCAATTATCTTCATCAGCTTTTAAAGATACCAAGATATTGCTGCTGGGTTGAAATTTTTTATTTGTTTTTATTTAGCTATAGAGATATTACTGAATTAAGGCTGCTTGCTTGGATACCAAGCAGAGTAATGTGCTTAAATGCTTCCAATGATATAACAAGATTATGCCAGTATCTATTTAATGGCTGAATCTAAAATATAAAGGGTTTACTTTGATGACTACAGCAGTGAGTATTGTTTGAACAACACCTATTTAATAAAAGGGGAAGATGTCTAAAAATTTTCTATTTAAATATATGATTTGCAGTGCAGCGCAGTGCAGTATAAGTTTTTGGTAAGAATTTTGCGGTACAGTGCAGTGTGGTGTCACAAATAAAAAATACTTGCAGGCTGCGGACACAAAATTTTGTATCCGCGACATCACTACATTACTCTACTTGGCATCTCAGCAAGCAGCCTTAATTTAGTAATACAGACGAAATCGGTTAACTGCATATTCAATTTGCCAGGCATTTTTATGCGATTATCCGATATATGCGTTTACCGATTTATGTGATTACCCTTTGACCAAGTTGTAGATTGCCAATTTGTTTTGCAATGTTTTTACGCGATTAAGACATTGTACAAACAGTGGCAAAAAAAATTGCTTTCTAGTGCTTTAATTACCTGTACTTTATCACTTAAACACAAATCTTTCCACTTTGCACATTTGCTTGACATTTTGCTCTTACCCTTGGTAAAAAGATTTTAAATGAAATGCTTAACTTTAGTTTTATGCAAAATGTAGTGCTGGCGTTTTTCGTTCTTCATTCGACTTTGTTTTTATTTAACAATTGGACAATGACGTTTTAGTGACATCATTTTGTGTAACACGCCTTGAAGATTATCGCACTTTTTTGTTTTGCATTTTGCTGTAATCACACTTCCTTTGTTTTGTATTTTGCAGCAGGTAGCAGCCACCCTGACAGATTAAGTTACCGTTGTTTACTTTTTCGATCCCATTGTAGATTGCATTGTTGTTTCGCAATGTTTTCCTCCTGGAAAATAATGCGATTAAGTGAATGAAGATGGCAACTGTGACGAAAATCTTATGCGATAATCCGATTTATTTCTTTAAGCGGTATGCGATTAACCAATGTTTTTACTTAATGGGAGATAGGATTTGGTTCGGGATTTAAGATTTGTATGCAATAAAACGATATATGTGTTTAAGCGGTATGCGATTAACCGATTTCGTCTGTATCTCTATAGCTAAAAAAATTTTAACCCAACAGCACTATCTTGGCATCTTCAAAAGTTAATAAAGATAATTGGATTCGTCTTCTTCAATATCTTGGCATCTTTAAAAGCTAATAAAGATAATGACATCTTCAGAAGCTGACAAGAAGTCGCCGTATGCGATTTTTGTTTGTGAGACTAACTAGAAATCCTCAATGGATACTATCGCTTCTTTATTCTATCCTGGTGCTGAACGGGGATTCCGGGTAAATTTCAACGAAAAAAATTGCTTATGGTGACTTCTTGAAGAGACCCGATAATCGCTCTTAATATAATGCCCCTCAATATTTTCCTGCAAGTCAAAAAGATAAATAAAGAAAATATTATTATCTCTTTTTTTGCAAAACACAAATCTTGCTCACTATCAAGTTTTTTTTTATTGATTTTTGCTTGGAATTTGAAAAAGTAACCATTTAAATATGTTGCATAAGTTACTTAGATTTTTTAACCATAAAATCTTACCAAAACCCTTGATATGAATTTGTGGTCAAAGCAATAGTTGTTGTCATGCTGAGGTATTTTTTACAGCTATAACAGTACACTATACTGCATATTAAACCAATAACCTTTATTAAACTGTATTCAATAAGTACATTCAATTTAAGGCATAGTTAACTACCATTAAAAATTACATTCTGAAAGAAATCACGAAAAATTACATACAAGTAAATTAAAATAAACCAATAATAAGTTCTGTTAAGATCAATTTTTATTCAATTCATTTCATTTTAAATAATGCTATCAAACTAACCATTGCAGCTAAATAGACTTTTCAAAGTTAAATCTGCTAATGTTTTGTTGAAGCATGTTGCATAATAGCTTAATATGCAATTGCAACATGAAGAGAAAACAATGCAATTTTAATGCATTTATGCAAATCTTTTTTTTTTGCAAAGGGCCTTTATATTTTCATTTTCGTACACAAAAATAGGTCTTAAACCTGTCATAAAAGATTAGCAACTGAATTACAAACTCCTTTTTTGCAGTTTGTAGACATCTATTTAATGGTGCTTTAGCTTTTACATTTTTTCAAGGTGTTTTGCCAAATGTTCGGGTTCGGTTCGACTCCCTGTTTAATTCTAAAAACCGCTCAATTCAATCCCCTAACCAGATGCAAAAATTGATTTTTCTAACAATGCAATACTCAATTTTTGGTCAAAGTTTTTACAAAAAACTGCTTTTCAACAACTCTTTAATTATCTTAATTCAAATAGCTTGTTTAGTCCGAATCAATCAGGTTATAAGCAATTTTAAATTCAAGTAGTTTTAAAAGCACTCTTGTGAAACTGCACTTTTTGCAAAAATTAATGACTTACAAGTTAGGCTACGATTCATAACGATAATCTCCCAGCTGCTGTGATGCAGGACTTTTCTACTGCCTTTGACACAGTCAATCATTAAAGATTATTGTTTAAACTAAAACACTATTTTGGTTTGTGGCAATGTTTAAAATAGCTCAAATCATATCTCAGTAACCGAACTTTGGCTGTTGTCATAAACAATATTTGTAGCAAGAAGCGGACCTTACTTTCTGGTGTTCCACAAGGTTCTATCTTAGGATCATTATTGTTTATCTTCTTCTTCTTTCGGCCTTTTCCTTCAATCAGGGGTAGCCACAGCGTATCATCTTTCTTCAAACCGTCCTATTTTTAACGTCCGTCTCCTTCGCATCAACTTCTCCCACATCTTCTTTCACTACATATAAAAATCTTCTCTTTGGTCTCCCTTTTTTTTTCTTTCCCGGTAACTCCATTTCCATCATCTTTCTTCCTACATACTCCTGGTCTCTCCTCATGACATGTCCATACCACCTCAGTCTGTCCTCCCTCATCTTCATTCCTAACCGTTCTACCTTAACAGTACTCCTGATGTGCTCGTTTCTAATCTTGTCTTTTCTCGTCACTCCCATAGCAAACCTCAACATTTTCATCTCTGCAATTTCCATCTCTTCTACTTGTTTCTTTTTGACCGCGACAGTCTCGAGTCTATACATTATTGCTAGTCTTACCACTGAACTGTACATTTTTTCTTTTACTCTAGCTGGTATCCTCCTGTCGCAGATTACTCCCGATACTTTTCTCCATCCGTTCCATCCTGCCTGTACTCTCTTCTTTACCTCCCTCTCACAACTACCACTTTTTTGCATTGTTGATCCCAAATATTTAAATTCCTTTACTCTTGGCACTTTTGTATCGTCCATCTTCACTGTTTTGTCGTCATTTCCTCCACTTACACACAAATATTCGGTCTTTGACCTACTTACTTTTATCCCTCTTCTTTCCAATGCATATCTCCAGCATTCTAGTCTCTGCTCCACCTTTTCCCTGGTTTCTTCGCAAATCACAATATCATCAGTAAACAGCATCGTCCACGGTGGTTCTCTCCTTGCTTGATCGTTAGCCTGTCCATTATCACTGCAAAAAGGAACGGACTTAAAATTGATTGCTGGCGCGCGCCAAACTTAACCTTGAAACTTTCTGTAGTTCCTATTGCACACCTACCACTGTTTCGCTTTCCTCGTACATATCCTATACAAATTGCACATACTTTTCCGCTATTCCTGATTTTCTCATACAGTACCACAGCTCTTTTCACGGAACCCTGTCGTAAGCTTTCTCTAGGTCTACCAATACACAATGTAGCTCTCTTTGACCTTCTCTGTACTTTTTCATCAACGCGGTAAATATTCTACAGACAATAACATCTTAAAAAATTTAACAAGTTTTTTCATGGTATACCAGATTGTTAATATGGAGGCCGGTATTTTTACAAGTTTTTTCCTGATTTACCAGGATTTATTTAAAGCAATCCTGGTAAATTCTGGCTTTTCGGGATAAATATTCTATAGACAATAATATCTTAGAAAAATGAACAAATTTTTCATGGTATACCAGGTTGTTAATTTGGTGGCCAGTATTTTACAACTTTTTTCCTGGTTTACTGGTCTTAGTCAGAATAATCCCGGTAAATCCTGGTTCTTCTTCGTTTATTCACGTTTACCGGGATATTTTTTGTACGGGTAGGTATTCTTAAACGTTTAAGATTAAATGATTTAGTGTCAATTTAGTGTCAATTTTTTTGTTTTTTTTATATTTTTGAATCAGCACCCTTTAGTAACCCCAACCTGAGGTGCGCGATATTTAATTCTAAAGTCTTTGACCTAGATCAGGGGTGTCCAAACTTTTTTCCAGGAGGGGCAGATTTGATAATGTGAAAGTGACCGAGGGCCAACAACCTTTGATCATATTATTTTGCACAATAAAAGCATGTTAATATGGAGTAATTTAATGTTGTCATTTTTATACAACTAAACAACGTACACGTTAAAGCACTTTGTTCTACAACACATTATCTGCACTTCTACCAAAAATCAATACATCCAGAAAGTAAAAAACAGCTGTGTTAATGTGAAAAATGAAACTGAGATCTTGATTTCAATATACGGGTCAAGTCTGGTTCGAAAGTAGAGGTATTTAAGCGTAAAATATCCCGAAGGAGGGAGTCACTCAGTTTTGATCTCAAGCGATTCTTGTTTAAGTTCATAACCGAGAATGTCGGCTCACACAAATACGTTGAGCCGAACAAGCTCAATATTTTCTTAGCAAACGTTCGTATTTTTGGAAACTTGCTTTTATCCAGCTGCGGGTATATAGGCACGAGAGAAAGATGTGCAGTCGGCTGCGTCACTCGTTGTCGCACTGAAGCTCAATTAGCTCTAGCTGCAGATTTTTCGGAGCTTCATCAGGATTCACGCTGAAAGGAGAAATAAATTACATTATTTCTTTTTCAATTGCGGCAAAACCCCAAAAGCGGTTGTTGAAATTACTGGCAAGGGATATCAGGGCTTCTGCATATTCTTTTTTCTCCACACACGTACTACCAATTATAGTGACATTCTGCAAAGCTGGAAAATGAGTAGTGAAGGGCTCCGTTTGTGACATATGTCTCTGAAAAAGTTGTGGTTTCGTTTTAAAAGCTTTTACGTGCGAGGATAGCTCGCTGACCAGTGGGTTTTGCCCTTGAAAGCTAATGTTCAGCACATTTAGGTGCTATATCAACCAAAAAAGCCAAGTCTGCTATTCACACAGTATTTGACAGCTCTTGCATTAACCGTCGCTTTCCAATTAAAAATGTCCAATTTCCCCTCTAAGCGAGAAAAATTGTTGCAAAGCTGATCCCATGCTGAGCCACCTCATATCATCGTGATATAGCCTAATACATCTCCATATTCAGCCTTAATGTCATGCAAGAACTGCTGAAATTGGCGCTGGCATAAAGCTTTAGACCGGATGAAATTAATCGCCTTTGCCACTGGCTTCATGACATGAGCAAATGGTAGATGCTTGGCGCAAAGTACTTGCTGAAATGATGAAATGAAGCTTAACAGCGTCGCCTCCTTTGTCACTGACTTTTTTACAAGTACGTGTGGACAATCCACTTTGTTTACCAGCCATAGCAGGAGCACCGTCAGATATGATCCCACTGACCTTGCTCCATGGTAGTTTCATGTCATCAACAGCTGAACAAACATTATAAAATAGATCAGCTCCGCTTGTCTGGTCTTTAAGAGTTTTGAGGTCTAGTAGCTCTTCTTTTATGTTCATGTCACTATCAACACCTCTCAAAAAAATCAGTATTTGAGCAATGTTGTATAGGTCTGTACTTTCATCGCAGGGCAGAGAAAAAAATCAAAGTTTAATGACTTCTCTCCAGTTGTCTTCAAATATCTGTAAACAGCTCTTCGATTCTTCATGCCACAGTATTCCGAGCGAGGCAAACGTTAGCAAAGTCCTTCTTTTGGGGGCAAATGTGTTCTACCATTTTCATAACACAGGTTTTAATGAACTCACCTTCTGCAAATGGTTTGCTGCGTTTTGCAACTAACAAAGCCACTTCAAGACTCGATTTAGTAATGCTTTCATTTGACTCTTGAGCTCGTTTAAAGTACAGGTGCTGGGTGGTTAAGCTGTCCTCCAGTTGCTTCGTTTTTTCTGCACAATCAGCCCCTGATAGCTTGTTGAATGTGCTAGCATGTTTTGTCTCATAGTGCCTCTTTACATTATACTCCTTATACACTGAAACAGTCTCGTGGTAAACTAGGCAAACACAGTTGTTTCTGCTCTCAGTAAAAAAATATTGTAACTTTCTCCTTCCCTGGAAACAACGTCTTTCTTTATCCACTTTCTGTTTCTTACTTGTTGTAAACATGACAATTTCATTTACAAAATCAGCTTTCTCTTTTTTCTGTTCGATTATCGCCATGAATCATTCTAACCTACTGGCTCTACTCTTTAAAACAAAATCAGTTGTTTTCGCGATTATTACGTAATAATGGTGGTATTGTAAATTAGATGGGCGCACAGGATCAATCGAATTTCAGTGAACAACTTGTCTGATAAAGATGCGTTTTCTTGGTAATGACAAGCATTAAATCAATGATAAGTAATTCATATTGAACATATATTAACAATAACTACGTTATTATTTTATACAGTTATAATATGACGGATTTAAATTAATACATCTGGAAACACAATTCTTAAATTTTCTTGCCTGGATTTGGCATTTGTGAAGGCCGTCTTGTATCAATTTAAAAAAACTCAGGCTTCGGACGGAGTGAGAATGAGTGGGCGGGGTGGGTGGGGATTGTTAATTTGTTTTTTGGGGTGAGGTGGGGACGTATTGATGTCATATATTCTAGTTTTTCTTTTGTTGCTCAGTTTCTGCCTAGTTTTTACGTTTGCGACAAATAAAAACGAGCTAAAAAACGCAATTTTGGCACAAAAATCACCTGAAATTGGAAAAATAAAAAAATTTGTCCGTGCGCCCATCTAGTTTACAAGTACCATAATGGTTCCAACTTTATCTCGCCAGTTTTTCTCGTGTCTAAACTTATCAGAAAGCGCTGCGACCATTATTAGTGTAAAAAAGAAACCTGAAAGTTGGATTGGCATATGTGTGTCTGCGGGTTAAAAATAACACATTGTGCGACCACAATCGCGGGCCGTATGAAAACTCATCGCAGGCCCTAATTGGCCCGCGGACCGGACTTTGGACACCCCTGATCTAGATAGTAAAAATATTTACCAATCTAAAACTTGGTATACACTATTATTATCACGTAGGAGAAAAAAATATTGTGTCTCAACTGTATGTATGTTATAAATGGGCGACCTGGCGAAGTTGTTGAAGAGCGCTGTGATAGCTAATTTATTTGACACGGTCACCGGTGAAAATCTACTCGTGTTGACACGGTCGCCGTTAAAAATTATTAATACATATTTTAATAAAATTTCTCCCTTTTTCGAAGCAATTGTAATCAGTGTTTTAAAAAGTACTTGTACAGGACATGTACGAGGCAATTACAGAAAGTTTTAAAAGTCAACGTCGAACTGCACCAGGGATCAGAGTTAAGTCCGTTTCTGCTTGCTGTGATTATGGATAGGCTAACGGTCGAAGTAAGGAGAGAACCACTATGGACGATCTTGTTTGCTGATGATATTGTGATTTGCGAAGAGACCAGGGAAGAAGTAGAGCGGAAACTAAAATACTGGAGGTACGCGTTGGAAAGAAGAGGGATGAAAGGAAGTAGGTCAAAGACCGAGTATCTGTGCGCAAATAGAGGAAATGACGAAGAAACAGTGAAGACGGAAAACACAGAACTGCCAAGAGTAAAGGAATTTAAGTATTTGGGATCAACGGTGCAAGAAAGTGGTAGTTGTGAGAGGGAGGTGAAGAGAGAGCAGACAGGATGGAACAGATGGAGAAAGGCATCGGGAGTAATCTGTGACAGGCGGTTACCAGCTAGAGTTAAAGGAAAAGTGTACAGTATAGTGGTGAGACAGGCAATGGTGCTTCGACTTGAGACGGTTATAAAGAAACAAGTAGAAGAGATGGAAGTTGCAGAGATAAGAAAGTTAATGTTTGCTATTGGACAGACAAGAAAAGATAAGATTAGAAATGAGTACATCAGGGGTACAGTTAAGGTAAAACGGTTAGGAATGAAGATGAGGGAGGGCAGGCTGAGGTGGTATGGACATGTTATGAGGAGAGACCAGGATTATTTAGGAAGGGTGATGGAAATAAAGTTACCGGGAGAGGAAAGGAGGGTGGCTGAAGAGAAGATTTCTGGATGTAGTAAAGGAGGATATGAAGGAAGTTGATGCGAAAGAGAGAGTCATTAGAAACAGGCCACTATGGAAGAGCATCATCCGCTGTAGCAACCCCTGACTAAAGGGAAAAGCCGAAAGAAAAAAAGTTTTAAGTACTCTAAAAGAACTATAGAGTTAGACGGTTAAGTTTAGAATTATGAATGAAGTGTGACAATTAAACAAAGCGTGTTTCGCAAAAAAATTTTTTATATCTTTGAAAAAACAATTTTTTTAGTTTAGCATCAGACGCTGTGTCGCTTATTTTGGTGCATCAATGCATTCACCGTCATCATTACCTTTATTTATCCTCTTGCCGTACCAAGAAACGCTGGAGGTATTAAATTTTGGGCAAGTGCCAAGCGATTACCCGACCTGCTGTCGGATTTGTTCTGATATGACGGCCAACTACCAATGGTAACAAATGGGTCAAGATCACAAACGTATTTTGCCATTATACAATGTATTTTTATAAGTAAAAATTTAAAAAGGTGAAACCTGATAACCTGTGTTGAGAGTGCCTGATAAGTGGTGATAATAAAAATGGCTGAATCTTTGACAAAACCTAAATGTGGTACTTTGGGTTTTATTTTTGGATATAAGGTTTATTAAATAGTAGTGAAAATTTGGTTGACGGGGTCATTTTCAAACTGGACTGTTATCCTATTGTTACCAGTTGCTTACAAATCACTGCCTTTAATCGTGTATTAAATTTAATGTAAAACCAACAAACCACCTACAAAATTAAAAGCGATACCATAATATATAAACCAACTTATTTGGAGCAAAAAACTAAAACAAAAAACCTCAAAACGGTTTCATTTATGAGTACTGAGTAAACGGCAAAAATTTATCTTAAACACAGGACGTATCAGATTTTTTTATTTTTTTGTCTATTTGATAAGCTTCAACATGCTTGTTGCTGCTTTGACCGAGTGAATTGTAGACAATATCAGCGATTTCATCTAATTCGTCGCGGGAAAGTTTGGCGTCGAGGCTTTGTAATTTTTTTTTCTTAAAAAATTTAAATTCTCTTTCCTTGAAGTCCGCCAATTCGGTATAAAAACGATAACAACTTGGAGAAGCGGTACTAAACCTTCTACAGATTCGACGGCAGGGATGCATGCGGAAAATGTGCGAAGCAAAATTCATAGTGTTAAAATTTTCTGACAGCTACTCTTTGTCTTGAATATTAAACTGTTTATTCACTTTTGTTGTTTCCTTCATCAACTCAATCAATTGCAGAATTTGATCTTCTGAGAGAGAATCAATATTTTCTAAAGACAGATTGTCACCAATGTCTAAAGATTGACTGTCCAACTGTTGGTGCAAGTTTCTAGCATATACAGTCCACTGTTGCATAAATTGAGGAACAATATCTGAGGAGCAGTTTTTGTGTAAACGAAACTCACTTTTTACATATAGATCACCCAAGGTTTTTAAATCTATTGGCAATTGTTCATGCAGTCTTAAAATTATTCGATACAAGTTAAGAACATTTCGTTTATGCACATTACCTGCCATTGAAAAACTTGAATTAAATAGTAAGTAATTTGTAAACATTACAGATTATAGTACAGTGGTGAGCATTGAATTAAGAACGACCTAATTTTTTGTTATAACTTTTTTAATTTTTAGTTATAGTCAATTTTATAAAATATCGTTTTCACCATTTGACAAACGATGCACAAAAATGACAGTGAAATATGGTGCATTCTTCAACCTACAATATACCACCTAGCGGCATTTTAAAAATTAAAGTCACAGCCAAATAATAACCAATGAAGAGCTGGAATTTTCTTTTATCAATTTAGCTCTAACTTTTTGATAAATATACAAAATTTCATCAAAATTATAGATAGAAGGTAAAATTTTGCACTGTTTTGGATATGGTAAAAACTAAATTTCTCATGTACAAGATGACTATGTCTCACCCCCTAACAGTTCAGAACAATGTTGAAATTTGGTGTGTGAGTTCCTTAAGAAAAGCTCTTTCACATGTTAAAAAACTGTTTTTAAAAACAGTGTTTTACGGAACCATTTTTTAACCACAAGATGGGGCATTTTTGGCAATTTTATGGCTGGTTCATACTTTGAAGTGGTGTAACTTTTTTTAGGCTGGTGTTTTCTTTTATATTTGGTAAAGTTATAGTCCAGCAGTTGGTAGGGAATACTCATGTTAAAAATAAGAGCAGTGCTATGTTTTGTATGGCAGCTATACCTTTTTAAATATGGCCGAAAATTTGTTTTTGTGTCAAAATGTGGACATTTTGGGACTTAATATTTTTATTATGTTATAAGCTAATATTATTTTGATACTTGATTCATGTAATAATAACGCTTTTTTCCTGTTTCTAATTTCTTTCATTTCTGATCACAACACAATATCTCTGTTTCTGATACATCTATTTTATTTTCTTTCTCCTATCTATTGTTTTGTGCTTGAGCAAGTCTATTGTATTGTGGTCCAAGTTCTTCACTCCTGCAGCCACTTTCAATATTGTTGTTGATCTCAAGAACTATATATGATGATTATGTAACTGGTTAAGATTCTATTTGTCTCTTTTGCCTGACACAGTAGTGAGCAAAATTTTAACACAAAAACCATTTAAAAAAATGTAATGTCTATAAAATTTTACTTTTATCCTTGCAGAATTTGTCAATTTAAGTAAAATGAAGATAAAAAAGATTTTCACATCAAATTATAAGCAAAAAGCCTAACACACGAAGTAAAGGAAAAATCACACATAACTTTAACTGGGGAAAATAGCTAAATGTAAATAAAAGAGCCACAGATTGTTTGACCCTGGTCTAACAATTCAGATTTGGATAGCAAGCTTTTAATTAAATGTATTAGCAATAAATTTTTAAGCATCTTTTAATAGTTTTAATATAAATATTAAAGCCAAATATTGGTAATCAAATACTTATAAACTTGAAACATTACCAGTTCTTACTAAAATAAAATTCATATATGTATATTAAAACTATTTAAAAATTCATGATTGCTTACTTCTTGACTTTCCAAAATTTAACCAAACTTTTTATCTTTTATTAACATTGACACCTAGCCTTTATGCAGTAATGAAACATGGTTGAAAGAAAATTTTAGAAGACTCATAGGTACAAACACATTTTTAATCCAATTTTTAAGATAAAATTCTGAAGATTTTATTGGTTTTCATGTGAAAAAACTTAGCTTAAATTTGAATATAATAGAGACAATTTTTAAACTTCTATTGATATTAAATCTATAACCAAAAAATTTACTTGTGGTTAAAATTTTATATTCTCATGCAAAGATTGAATTTTTTTGCAATGCAGTTTTATATATTTTAAGTAGTACATTAAAATAAGAACACTTTTCAACATATCAAAAAGGACAGACTATTTCTTATTTGGTGATTTTAATTGCAATATATTTGAATGTATTAAGTTTTAGACATCAATATTTGGTGATAAATTTCTTTTGTTAATAAACAAACCTACTATAATTCCACATAACATTGCTACTTTTGTGCATTATATAAGAACAACTTTTTGACAAGTATAAAAAGGTCATTCCATGTCAAATTATCAAATTTTAAAAAATGTCCCTGGGTCACCTTCTCTGATTTGGTTCAAATTCTAACTTAATGTTGCTTATGATGACTAATTTTTGTAAAATTTTAGCTTTCTAACCTTTTTTGTTTAGGAATTACACACTCTTGAAGTGGGACACCTCTATGTGCTTGCTGTTTTTTGGTGATTTTTGGCCATTTTGGAAAAGACCATACATCTGGACTTGATTGAAATATGGTTGTGAAACTTGGTATTCTGGAAGAACTTTTTTTAGTGATTCAGAAAAGTTGTTTACTACAATTTCATTATAACTTTCATATTGTGATACTATGGACTGAAAATCCACATTTTATCATGCACAAGCATTTTTTTTGCAAATTTAAATGCATCATTATTTTTTTCTGAATATGTTACCACTACCAATTTTTTAGGAAATGTTGTACATACAGTGGTGGTCAAAAGTTTAAGACTTTTGAAATATTTTTATTTAATTGGCTATAACTTTTTTGAGGTTCAATTTTATTAATTCTACTATACGAGGTCTGTTCAAAAAGTATCCGACCTTTTTCCCTCTCGCCAATAAGGTATGAGCAAACTGCCCGTGCAAAGCGTGGCTGCACACACACACATTCACGCGTAATCGTGAAGCGTTTCAGGCCGATTCGTCATTCGTATCTCTCTGTGTAAAGCATTTAGTGCAGGCGTGTAGTACGTGTTTATCAGTTTTTTGATTTTCAGAAAATTTCATTTCAATGACAGAACGCATCGAACAGAGGTATTGCATCAAGTTTTGTCAAAAACTTGGTGATACTCAAGTTGAAACAATTCGAAAGATTCAACAAGCTTTTGAAAATGAGGCCTTAAGCCCAACTCAGATAAAGCAATGGTTTAAACGCTTTAAAGATGGCCGTGCATCAGTGGAAAGTGATCCTCGCTCAGGAAGGCCATCCACAAGCCGAAAGGAGGAGGCGATGGATCAGGTTCGTGAAAAAGTGTTGGAGGATCGTCGTTTAACAGTACGAGAGATTGCTGCAGAAATGGGAATAAGCACAGGCTCAGTTCATTCAATCCTAACTGAGGATTTGAACCTGCGGAGAGTGTCGGCTAAATTTGTCCCCAAGCTGCTGACGGAGCAACAGAAGGAACTCCGGAAGGAAATTTCGGAGGACATGCTGGATGTTGCAAATCATGACCCAGAATTTATCAAGACAATCATCACTGGTGATGAGACCTGGGTTTATGGTTATGACCCAGAAACCAAGTTTCAATCATCACAATGGAAGCATCCGGAATCACCACGCCCAAAAAAAGCTTGGCAAGTCCGCAGCAATGTGAAAGTTATGCTGACCTGTTTTTTTGATTCCCGTGGCATCGTGCATCATGAATACGCACCAGAAGGTCAAACAATCAACAAAGAGTACTACCTGGAGATTCTACGTCGCCTTCGTGATGCTGTGCGAAGAAAGCGGCCAAACATGTGGGCAGCAAAGAATTTTCAGCTTCACCACGACAATGCTCCCGCTCATTCTGCACATGTGGTCCAAGCTTTTCTAGCCAAAAACAGCATGCCACTTATTAGACAGGCTCCTTACTCTCCCGACTTAGCACCGTGTGATTTCTGGCTGTTCCCTAAGCTAAAAACAACTCTGAAAGGGAGGCGATTTCAGTCAAGAGAAGACATTATGAAAAAAGCGACGGAGGAGCTTCAGAGCATTCCGGGGGAGGAGTTTATGAAGTGTTTTGAGAAGTGGCAGAAGCGCTGGGATAAGTGTGTGAACCACCAAGGGGAATATTTTGAAGGAGATTGAATAAAACTTGCAAAATTTATTGTGTTGTGTGCTTTATACAAAAAAGTCGGATACTTTTTGAACAGACCTCGTACATCATGTAAAAAAGAAACTTTTTTGATCATATTTCATTGAACAAATAATATTTTTTATCTTACTTTTTTGATTTTTTTAAATTTTAAACCTTTTTTGTATAAAATGTGTTTCCACAAAAGTTTAAGACTTTTTATTAAAATCACAAAAAATCATTTTTTAATAAACAAAATTAATAATTAATGGCATATCCTTTTTGTTTAATGACTTTTTCAAGTCTCTTTGGCATATATCAGTGGTCCCCAAACTTTGAGCTGGGGGCCGGATGTAGATTTTTCGGACATCCTTGGGCCAAAGCGAGAGAAAAAAAGTCTTCTCTTCAATTCAATCTTTAATTTCGCTATTTTTCTCCCAAAATTGTAGTGATCTCTAAAAAAAAGAAAAAAAAGGTCTTCACTTAGATTTGAGCTCTAATTTCACTATTTTCTCCCAAAATCTTGGTGTGTTCTCCAATGAAAAGAACAAGGTAAAACCTGAAACTGGGGTGTTCCCAATATAATTCTATTTAACAGTCACTCAAAGTGAGTGCTCTGCTGGCCAGACAAAACACCTTAGTGGGCCAAATCCAGCCCACAGGCCATAGTTTGTTGACTACTGGCATAGATCAAATGAGTTTCAAACAGAGATCTTTGGGAATCTTGCTCTAATTATCAATTTTTTTTGTAGATCATCTAATTTTTCAGTTTATCTTTTCTAATTGGAGCTTTTATTATACCCCATAAATTTTCTAGGGGGTTAAGATCAGGGGACTGGGCTGGCCAATCCATTACAGTCACAGAATTTTTTTGAAAAAAGTTTTTGACTTATTTTGTTTTGTGGCAGGGTGTGTTGTATTGTTGGAATGTCCATTCTGGGGGCAAGTTTTCTTTTTGCATGTAGTAGCAAATGTTTATTTAATAATTCTATGTATTTGTTTTGATTTAAGATTCCTTTGATTTCAATGATTGGCCCAGATGGTAGGTGCTTTCACGCAGCCTGGGCCGTGAGTAAGTCTGCTCATTGATTTTAAAATGACAGACGGAAACTGAACCTACCAAAACGGAAGGGTATCCACCCATTCCAATGTTCAGTGTGGGTCTGTTAATCGGCAAACGTCCTTTTCAGGACAGGGCAATGTCAGGATAAAACTGCCCTTTTCAGGGCACATTGCCAACAAGTTCCGAAGACCCACTATTCTTCAGCTGAACATCGAAGGCCTCACTGCAAGCAAGATGAATGTTCTTCATCACCTCGCTATGCAGTCTGAGGCACTCGTCATCCTACTGCAGGAGACCCACTGCACTGATGCAGAGAAGTTGGTGCTACCACACTACCAACTAGCTGGGTCTTCTTTAAGCAGGAAGCATGGCCTTGCCACGTTTGTCCACGAGTGACTGAGATAAAAGCCCCAATTGAAAAAGATAAATCCAAAAATTAGATGATCTATAAAAAATTGATAATTGGAGCAAGATTCCCAAAGATCTCTGTTTAAAACTCATTTGATCTATGCCAAAGAGACTTGAAAAAGTCATTACACAAAAAGGATATGCCATTAATTATTAATTTTGTTTATTATAAAATGATTTTTTGTGATATTAATAAAAAGTCTTAAACTTATGTAGAAGCACATTTTACACAAAAAAGATTTAAAGTTTAAAAAAATCAAAAAAGTAAGATAAAAAATATTATTTGTTCAATGAAATATGATCAAAAAAGTTTCTTTTTTACAATCATGTATAGAAGAATAAATAAAATTGAACCTCAAAAAAGTTATAGTCAATTAAATAAAAATATTTCAAAAGTATTAAACTTTTGACCATTACTGTATAAGTAAGAATACTTTCAATAAGTTTGAAACTCTTATCTCTTTTGTTTTTTGTGCAATGACTGCTTAAAGATGAAGCATTTTTCAAAAATTTGTAAATTGTGCCACCTTGTGATCTTTATTTCTCCACATGGGCAGGTGTTCACAGTTTTCAATTTTTTATAACATCATCATTAACACTTACTTCAAATCATATGTGAATTTATGCTTTGCCACTCAACTAGAAATGGTTATTGGACCTGTTAAATATGTGCTTGTTGGAAAAAATCATCTGCCAAATTTTTTTAGCAACCACCCTAGCAACTAATAAATTTTGTATTTAACACTATTAATTCTGATAGTGAAAAGTTTTTCAGAAGTATTTTTTATAATTTAACACCAAATAAAAGTATGTAATATTCATACATGCATTTCTATGAGCACAAAAAGTGGGTATACAAAGCATTACTCCCCAAAACAAAACTAAATGCAAGAGTTTTGATTAAAATTTTGCCAAAATTTGGGTACTTTTTATTTGACTTAAGTAATGTCCCCTAAAAATTTTTTGGCTTTTTATTACTGGAGCAAGGGTACTGTTAATCAAAAAACTTAACCATAAGTCAAAGTCAGGAATCTCTTAATTTTACCATTTTGCTTTTATTTTTGTTGTTGCAATCTTTTGTTTTTAGAAAAGGGTTTAAGACTTCACACCCCCATTTACTTTGCCTATCTGTTAAGTGAATGTATGTATGAATATTACATACTTTTATTTGATGTTACATTACCAATAACAATTTTCAAAAAACCTTTCATAATTGGAATTAATAATGCTAAAATACAAAACTCATTGGTTGCTATGGTGGTTGCTAGACAAATTTTGTGGATGATTTTTTTCAAACAAGCATATATTTAACAAGTCTAATAATCATTTTTAATTGAGTGACAAAGCTTAAATTCACACATGATTTGAAGCAAATACTAGTGATAATGTGATTAAAAATTGAAAATTCTGAACATCTGCCCACATAGGAAAAACGAGACCACAAGGTGATGCAATTTACAAATTTTTGAAAAATGCTTTATTTTTGAGCAGCCATAGCACGAAAACCAAATGAGGTAAGAGTTTTAAACTTATTCAAAATACTCTTACTTATACGTACAACATTTTCTGAAAAATTGGTAATGGTAATGTAATTAGAAAAATGATGCATTTAAATTTGCAAAAAAATGCTTGCGCGTGATAAAATGTTGATTTCTAACCAATTGTATCACAATTTGAAATTTACAATAGAAATGTGGTAAACAACTCTTCTGAATCACTGGAAAAAATTTATCCAGAATACCAAGTTTCACAACCATATTTCAATCAAGTCTGAAGATATGGTCTTGCTAAAATGGCTGAAAATCACCAAAAAACAGCAGGTCTGTAAAGGTGTCCCACTTCAAAAGTGTTTAATTCCTGAACTAAAATGTTAGAAAGCTAAAATTTTACACAAATTAGTCATTCATCATAAGCAACATTAAGTTAGAATTTGAAGCAAATCAGAGAAGGTGACCTGGGGAGCACTCAGTGATTTGGCATGATATGACACAAAAGTAAATAGCAGTGTATTAACTTATTTTATTTCTGATTACTTTCCTGTTTTGTACGTTTTAAACTAAAAACTTTCTGCTTTATTTTACCAACAGTGTCATGATTTCATTAATTTAGAAATTGTTTGTTCTTTACATCTTTTACAAAAATTAAAATTATAAAATTCAAGAAAATACATATAAATAAATTTAAAAACTCGCTTTCTTTCACAAAATTCTCAATACATGCTTTTTTTCTTTAAGTACAAATTGAAGGTCACTTAACCAAAATGTGCCAATAATTAATTGATCTAAAAAACTACCACTGTAATTCTAGCAGAAAAAAATCCTATTTCCTAAAAAAAAAAAAAAAAAAAAAAAAGGTCTTCACCTTGAATCGATCTTTTATTTTCCTAGGCAACTGCCTAATTCACCTCCCCTAATATCCACCACTGCTTTAACTATGACATATTTTTTCATTTTTTCCATAAAAAGGCTCATGGTCCCCCGGTTGGGAACCACTGATAATTCCTCCCTTGAAAATACAAAATTCCCCCCTGTTGAGAACCACTGCACTAGACAAAAGAAGCATCTAAAGTTTACAACGAAAATCTTTAACTGAATTTTAAAAAGCTGTTTAACGCAGTTTCATCGTCAGCAAAAGAATTAGTTTAATTAAAATTTCTGGAAGAATTTAAATTTTTTTTCAAAAATAAATTAAAATAACAAGTTTATGATTAAATCACGATAAACTTTTTTCACAAGGATGAAACATATAAAAATGCTAAATAAAATCAATATTCTTAGAAAAAACCTTAAATTAAACAAACTTCCGGATCGATATTTCATGCAATGCTAGATGTCATTTTGAAGCAAATTTCATACTCATCAAAAATTCGTCCTCGTTATATGGCCACGCCATAATAAATTAACGAAAAAATTGTCTTGAATGACACCTGGTCAAGAGCCGAAATCAACAGCGATTTTCAAAAATTAAAAATAGCGCCCGACTTTTACTTGTTCGAATTCAAGCTTAAATTAAACAAACTTCCGTATCGATATTCATGCAATATTAGGTGTCATTTGAAGCAAATTTCATGCTCATCAAAAATCCGTCCTCCTTATGATAACGTCATAATAGATTAACGAGAAAATTGTCTTGAATAACACCTAGTCAAGAGCCGAAATCTACCCAAAAAACCAATTTTCAATAGGGTAATTAAATTTTTTATAACAGCGGCTATAAAATAAATGTCGCCCCACGTGGTGCACGAATTGGTTTTAAAAGTAAAGGATGTAAAAGTTCTTACATTACAAAAGTTTTATACAGTTGGTTGGGGATGCGGATTCAGACTCGGACTCGGGGCTCGTCAATTCCGTGCAATATAGCTGCATTTAAACTTGAACTCGGATTCGCCAGAAAAGTTGCAAGTGCAGCGAGTCCGACATGTAAATGTACATACGATTGGTCCAAAAGCGCATACGTATACTTTAGTCAGTCGTGGGCAAACGTGGCAAGGCCATGCTTCCTGCTTAAAGAAGAGAAGACCCAGCTAGTTGGTAACTTGGAGGTACCAACTTCTCTGCATTAGTGCAGTGGGTCTCCTGTAGTAGGATAAGGAGTGCCTTGGACTGTGGAGCAGGTAATAAAGAACGTTTATGTTGTTTGCAGTGAGGCCTTCAATGTTTAGCTGGAGAATAATGGGTCTTCAAAACTTGTTGGCAATGTGCCTTGAAAAGGGCAGTTTTTTCCAGGCATTGCCCCGTCCTGAAAAGGACGTTTGCCGATAAGCAGACGTTCGCTGAACACTGGAATGAGTAGCTACTCTTTCGTTTCGGCAGGTTTGTTTTTGATCTGTCTAGTTTAAAAAGCGGTAACAGACTTACTCACATCCCAGGCTGCACAAGCACCTGCCATCTGGAACAAATTAATAATTAACTATTATTAATGGTTTCAATTAACTATTACTAATTAACTGTGACCCGACACTTGATCGAACGACACTTGATCGAAACGACACTTGATCGAGACAGTTCATTAAAAAAAATTGATTTCCTAAATTTTTGTATGAAATTCAGACTTACACTTTTTTATATAAATTTATAAATGACATTAAGCAAAGACCTAAAAAGTTTTGGGCTTCAACTAAAAGTAAAAATAGTAAAGGACTTTAATTGAAATTATTTTTATTTGAAGTCCAAAACTCTTTTAGGTCTTACCCACTCGAAAAGACTTAGGGACATAGGCGTACGCAATAGTGTTTCCAATTCGGGGCAAAATTTTAAAACCCGGGTTTCGGGTACCTGAGAGAAAAACCCCGGAAAAACTCGGGTTTTTCGGGTTTTGATAAAAAAGTGATTTTGCACAAAATAAACCCATTATTACGTTGAAATTATTACTGTTTGACTGGTATTTAATGCGTACTTTATTAGCAACTCATTAGTTCTCTATAGTGGAAACATAGCACAAAGGAGACGGCAAAATGTCTATTCGAACAATATGGCTTTTAAAGTCAACCACATCAATCATATAGTAGAGTGCTGAAGTTTAAATGTGCAAAACAAGCTGAAATTTCAAAAATACACACCAAGTTACCAAGTTAAACATTAAGAAACAATTGTTACAACAACCAAAAAAATTAATTTAGCAAATGATTATGAAGACAACGAAAAGAAAAATGCTTAAATTAATTAAGTCTTTATTGCTAAAGTAGAGCTTTTACTGATTTTTATAGTACTGACGCATGAAAATCAAAGCGTCGAGACTCTCATCATTTAGTCTATTTCTCAATTTCGTGACAAATAGTCCCATGGCTGAAAAAGCCCTTTCTGGCTCTACTGATGTGGGCTTGATTGTTAGCAATGCGTGATACAGCTTCTCAAGATTTTCAAGTCTCTTTTTTGTAGCTTCAAAAAGACTCATTTCTTTTTTTACAATTTGTGATCGACTCTCTTCTTGTGCCGAAATAGCCTCACACTCGTGATTTTCACTCTCGAGAAATGAAACAAACTCCTCGGAAAGAGTCATGATCTTAGGTGCCTGGTCAGGCTGGCCAGATTTAGTGGTAAAGAGTTCACCCTCAACGTTTTCTTGATCCTCTTCCACATGATTATAAGGGCTCTGTGGATAGAGCCTTTTCAAAAGAGATATCGCCAAGGCTGCAATTTTGGTTTTAATGATTTTGTTTCCAAAATGGTCCTGATACTCGTCCAGGTAATTAGAAGACATCAAATACTTAAGTAAGTGGATCGGTTCCATGTTTCGCCTTTCGTGCACCCGTATCTGATACTTTTTTTGTAGGGCCTTACTGATCTTTGTATCCAGATCTCTTAGTTTCTTTAGAGTGAACATAACCACATTTTCAGCCAGAAGTAAGTCAGCTTTGTCTTTGCAAAGGTATTCGACTCCCACTTCCATTGGAGCAAGGGCTTCACAGAGCTCGTTGATCTTTTTCAATTCATCATCGGAAAACTCAAACTCTTGCTCAAGCTCAACCATCGCTACCTTTATTTCCTTGAGTAGCTCGTAAAAGCGCCGGAGCATTTTGAGCAAACTATTCCACCGAGTCTTGCAATCCAGAAATAGAGCTTTCTCTTTTCCAAAGGAGGCTATGTTTTGAGGCTGTAGATTGTTATCGTTGCGCACCGCAGATTTTCTGAACATTTTAACTGTCTTGCGCACTTTTGTAACGATTGTACGAAACTCAGAAACCAAAACTATGTCTGGAAGTTCATCGAGGTTGTCTTCAGCAGTTTCATCTATATCACTGTCTTCTTCCTCAACCTCATTATCATTGGCATTATTATTTTTGTTGTTAAATTCGTTAATTTTTCGCTTCTCTTTGTATAGTACATCACAAATGCACAAATGAATTGCATGAGATAAACAAGCAATGTGTATAGGTCATGTTTCTCGACCGGCTTTCATCATAACACTAGCTCCATCTGTGATTGTGGCCACAATGTCCGTGTCCAAGTTATGATTGAACTTGGCAAGTCTTCCTTGAACAAGCTCGATTGCTTTTTCAGATTTCATGCTGCCTTTGGCACGAATCATACCAAGAGACTGAAAACTTTGTCCGTCATGTAGATTGAGATTCATGTATCGACAATTCCTGACTGAAGTTGATTCGTCAAAGCTAATTGAAAAACGATCTCCGTTCTTCTTGGCTCCGTTCTTTTTCACTGACAGTCATGAGAGTGCTTTTAAACTCTTTAACAAAGTGATCACGGATGGTTTGGGGACTTTTGGGCATAGAACAACCATCAGCTTTGAAAGCTGTACTAATTAGAGAACTGTTTGCAATTTGGTTAAAAGTAAGACCATCGACGGACACTAACCGAGCTATGACCTCGCTGATGGACTCCTTCTTACTCTTAAAGTAAGACTCGATGCGTGAAACTTTCAATATTGGTTGATTATCCTCAGCAGCTATTTCATAGCATCTTTTGACTTGAATTCTGTGCTTCGATTTCAAGTGACTGATCAAACTTTTGGTGCTTGAACCAGCTGCTTTCAGTGTCACTGAACATAACTTGCACTGTGCTCTTTGTTGAGCCTTGTCATATAAGAAATGTTTTCAAACTTCTGATTTTCTATGGTCACTAACGTCTTGAAACTGAATGTCTGAAATGTTTTGTTTGTGTCTACAAAATTCAGCAATATAATATAAATGGTAAATGCTCAACTTTTAAAAAAGACAGCTTTTTATTTTTGTTTTTGATCATGTGATGTTGTAACACGCGACAATCGTTTGATCGCTTTCACTTTGATGTTTAGCCGATACTTTAACCGGCGCCTGTTTAATAAAGGCAAGTGGAGCTAACACTGCGGGTGTTTTTCACTGTTCCAAAGTTCAATTTTGTACGCTGCGGCCTGCGGGTGCTCAAATTGTAGCTAACATTCCTGAGTGACACTGAAATTTTTTAATTTTTAAATCCGGGTTTCCAAATATTAAAACCCGGGTTTGGGTAGTTAAAAATAGCAAAAAACCCGGGTTGGAAACACTAGTACGCAAGGAGGGGGTTAGGGGTCAGAACCCCCTCTTGAAAAATGGTGTTCAGCCATATATACAGTACATGGTAATAAATAGGCTTTAATAATAGGATTTTGGTTTCTATTGTTTACGGCACTTTTTAAACTTAAATACTGCTTGCGCATCAATTTTTGCTATCGTTTAAGTCTGCAAGGTTAGTACTGTAATGGCAAACGGTAAACGAGATACAAACCTTTTGGTGTTGTTTTGTTTACAGTCTATAAAAATTATTAAAAAAATACAACTTACAGCATTCGCACAAACTTGGATAAAAGACAAAACAAAATATTAAATTCATAATTAACATTTTCAGTTCGCAATATTTTAACAAATTACACCAAAAAAAGATAGTTGTAAAAAAGAGCAAGTTATTTATTTAGTATAATGAGAATTCAAAACAGCTATTTACACTTAAAGTTTTTATCAAAGTTATTTTTAAAAAATGCATCAAAATATTTTGAATGTAAAAAATTACAAATGAATTAAATTGAATAAATATAGTCAATTAGCTTATTAACTCTTTATTTTCATTAAACTTTTTTGTTAATATTTTAGTTTATTAATAAATTCTTCACATTTTATATTTTTTGTTTTTTATTTCATTAATTTATTGAATTATTAATTTAAAAAGTATATAAAGCCATTTGGCTAAATTGGATTTAGGTTTGTGCATTCAAGCGTTCAACGGGCGACACAAAACCAGGTCACGTGATTGAGTTTCCAATCATGGAGTGTATATCGTTGATTCAAAGTGATCTCTAAAAAAAGGTTATTACTTGAAGTCATTCCCTGGTAATGCAGTTTTCGTCCCAGATGTTGCGACGGACGATGCGCCTAGCTGTGAGGTCTTCTCAAGAAGACAAAAAATAAAACCTCCAGCTTGGCAAAAAGATTATTTATTGTTTTATTTTACTGCACATTTTTGTTCTTAAAAGATTTGTTTTAGTAACCTTTCTTTGACTGTTTAATTTAGAATTTTTTTCTTCGTTTGGCTTTAAATACAGTTAATAGTGACGTAATAATCCATTGTAATCTGATTTATTTATTTGTTTTTAACGTGGTCATTTAGCTGAGCTAGCTTAGGGTTAGCTTAGTGTTTCACTCGTTTATATGCTAATTCAGCTAGAGTAGAGTTAGGTATGTTTTGTAATAAGTAATTTATTTGTGTTAATTATGTTTATCAATTAATCCTTTTATTTTTTATTTGTTTCTATTTGAATACGGATCATTGGTAATTTAATTGTTTTAAATTTCTATTTAAATAAGGTTGAAAAATTGTGTAACCGAAATTGTTTTGATTCGCTATTAAATCATTTGTTGATCCAAAACCTGTCCAAAATAATCAAATTTTCGAATCCCTGACTGCGCAGGTTTGGACGAGTCTTTCCCCTGGTCTCGTAGAAACAATACAAAACAATTTAAAACAATGTGAATAAGTTTTGCTGCTGAAATTGAGTTTTGTTAATTTACAATTTAAAACAATTTGAATAAATTTTGCTGCTGAAATTGAGTTTTGTTAATTTACAATTTAAAGTAATTTTATTAAGTTTGCTGCGGAGATTAAGTTTATTGATTACAGTTCATTTGTTGTTATGGATTCTGCTAAAGTCAGTTCAGAAAATAAAGAAGGAGCTGGAATTTCCAATAAAAGCGAGTTTTTGCTGATGTTTCAAATGATGCAAGAGCAACAGCGAGAGCAACAACGACAGTATCAGGAACAACAGCGACAGCATCAAGAGCAACAGCGACAGTATCAGGAACAACAGCGACAGAATCAAAAAGCTGACGAACGACGGTTTAAATTAGAATTGGAGGAAGTTCGTCGGAGGGCTAAAGAAGAACGATTTGATATGGTTCGTTTCATGGCTGATCTTCAATTGCAAGGTGGGAAAACGTCTTCTAGTTGTAGTTCTCCAGAAGCTGTTCAGCGTAAATTTCGCCGACTGGATGATGAAGCACTTGGTTTGATTCAAGGTCTGCGTAATCGACCGGAAAACTATCGCCCTTTCATGAGATTGAAGTGATGGTTAAGGCCGTAGAGGGAGCTATGAATGATTTGCGCTGCTTTGTTTATGAAAAAGTTGATCAACTGGAAGAAGAAATGCGAGAAGCCATTTTAAGTGATTTGAAACATATTAAGGAGCTTTGTTTAAGTGAGCTGCTTGCGGCAAACGCTTATATTTCAAAATTAAAGGCACTTCATGAAGAGGAAAAGCATGCTTCTTGTCTTCCGAGTGGAATCACTCCGCCTACTTATAATGGCGACCCCATTGTTGTTTCCGACGTTTTGGGATGTAATTCATGAAAATTGCCGGGTAAGCAAATTTTATAAAATGTCTTACTGAAAAGCGCTTTAAAAGGAGCCGCTGCAGGTACTTTGGACAGTTATCCTACTACAGCTGAGAATTATGACGCTACCGTTGCTGCACTCAAGAAGCGCTTCGGCCGTGAACAAGCTATTATTCTTAGTCACGTTCAAGAATTGTTAGACGTTAAGAAAATCAATCATGAAGCTAAGCAGTTGCGTGCACTTCTCGATAAGGTCGTTGCGAAGAAGGCGATTATGGAAAGGCATCATGTGAGTTGGGACCAGGTTTTTACGCAAGTTGTAGAGGGTCAACTTTCCAAGTCTCTAGAGGAAAGATGGATTCGCCATATCTCTCTTTTAATTGAAAAAGATGAAGCTCCATCTTCGATGAAATTGATTGAATTTTTCACTACTGAACTTGCCGCTTTAGAGGCTCTAGTTAACAAAGATGACTCCAAGATAAATTCCAAAGGGGCCAAACCTTTAAAAGGGTTGACAAAATTGTGGCCTTCTTCTGCGCAAGCTTTGGTAGCCCAAGCCAGTTCTCAAGTTTGTGTTTTGTGTGTTGGAAGATCATGAATTGATTGCTTGCCCGAAATTTAAAGAATTTTCACCTTTGGAAAGATTGCACGAATAAATGAAGACACCAGGTATGGTTTGTTTTAAATGTCTTAAAAGTAAAGACACTCCTGGTCATTCATCAATCTTCCGAAAATGTGCCGCTAAACGTAATGTACCGAACTGTGGCAAATCTCATCATTCTCTCTTGCATATGGATCTCGAGTCAAAGAAGAACCGGTGAAGGCAAACGCTGATCACTACAGTTCAATGTTTAGCTGGTGTACCTTCCAAATTTTCGGATAATAAGCTGGAAACATTGTTACCTACTGCTCTTGCCAAAATTAAATATGAAAAAAAAGAAAAACTGGTAAGAGTTGGGTTTGATTCTTTTTCTCAAAAAAGTTTCGTGACAAAAAAGGTGGTTGATGACTTGGAAATTGATTCTACTAGAACCGATTTTTTTGAACATTGAAGGTTTTGCAGGTAGCTCCAATATTCACCACATGAATCTTGTGCGTTTTCTGCTTTGTCTCATTGAATCTGAAAGTCAAGAAAAATTCCATGTTGAAGCTCATGTCCAGAATGGCTCAATCTGTTCCCCTTTACAGCAAATTGACTTTGATAGTGATTGTTGTTCTCATTTAAAGAAATTAAAATTGGTTGATCCATTTCCGAGACGAACAGCAAAAATTGACGTACTGCTTGGAGGCAGATACTACTTTCACTTAATGCAAGGAAGCATTGTCGGTCCAGTTGTTGCGGAAACGGCACCTTATGCTATAGATACCATGTTTGGATGGGTTTTAGCGGGGCCCTTTCACATTCAACATTTGAAAGTTGAATGTAAGAAAGTCGTAAATGCATGGCTTTAAGTGCAACTGATGCCTCTCCATGGTCTAAGCTCGAGAAAGTATTGGAAGGATTTTGGAATTTGGAATCTATTGGTCTCGTTGAAAAAAATGATGTTTATATAAGGGAGGAGGGAGACGCTGTACGTTCTTTCAAAAGTAGGTATGTTGTTGCCTTACCCTTCAAGGAAAACTCTCCAGAGTTACTCTCCAATTACTCACAAGCAAGAACACGTTTAATTTCTTGCGAGAAAAGCTTAAAACGAGATCAGCTGAAGCATGCTGCCTACAAAACGGCGATTGAAGATTATGTTAAGTGTGGGTTTGCTAGAGAATTAACAAAAGAAGAGTTAAAGGCTAATAAAGACAAACCAAAGTATTATGTTCCTCATCATCCTGTTTTTAAAGAGTCAAGCTCTTCGACAAAGGTCCGAATTGTTTTTAATGCCAGTGCTAAAGATCCCAATGGTAACTCTTTGAATGATTGTTTGCTGAAAGGTTCTAATCTTCTTCCCAATATTACTGCCGTTCTTTTGAGATTCCGAATGCACAAATTTGCTCTTAACGGAGATCTTCGAAAAATATTCTGTCAAACCTCTGTCATTCCCTATCATCAGCGATATCAGTTATATCTCTGGCGAGATTGTAATTCAAATATTCAACCAAAGGTTCATGCAATGCAAAGATTGATGTTTGGTGTGACTTCCAGTCCGTTTCTTGCCATTCAATCTGTTTTGTGTGAGTCTTTTTCTGATAATATCGTTTCTCGATACGGTACCGGTATTCATGATTGATTGATGCAAAACATGTACATGGACGATATTCATTTCGGTGGTGATACGGTTGAGGAAGTGGTAAAAATGCAAAAATGATTTGGTTGATTTTTTCCGATGTGGAGGTTGGAAAATTTTGAAGTTTGCTTCTAACTCTGCGGAGGTTTTATCTTGCATTTTAGAAGAACAAAGGCTGCTTAATCTAGTTTTGGACTTCGATAAAAAAGACTTTAGTAAAGCCGCTTCTCTTGGATTAAAATGGGACATTTTGAAAGATCACTTTTATTGCAAGGTTAGTGAAAAACTATTAAAATTTAACGCAATTGTTACGAAGAAATCGATTTTAAGTAAAGTTGGTTAGATATTTGATTTATTTGGATTTTTGGCAGCATTTACTATTCGGGCAAGGATCTTAATCCAGAAGCTATGGCAAAAGAAACTTTTTTGGGATGATCCTTTGCCAGAAGATAACGCCAAGTAATATCAAGAATGGGTAAAGGAATTGTCGGAAATTGAAAGTATTAAAGTCTCCAGATGTCCTTTCTTAACTGTTAAATCTCCATATAGCATTCAGATTCATGAATTTTGTGATGCATCAGAAAACGCGTTTGCAGCCGTCACTTATCTAAGAATAGAATCTGCTACCGCTATTAAAGTATCATATTTAATGGCCAAGACCAGGGTGGCACCTGTAAAACCGGTATCGATCCTACGATTTGAATTGATGGCTGCTCATAGTCTTGCTAAATTAGTTCGTTATGTTTTAGATGCGTTGAAGACACAAAGAACTATCGACGAAGTATACTTGTGGTCGGATTCCAAAATCGTGCTGGCTTGGATTTCTAAGCCTAATTCTTTTTGGAAAACTTTCGTCATGAATAGAGTACAAGATATTCATGACTCATTTTCTTCCTCAGTTTGGGGTCATTGCGTTGGAATTGAAAATCCGGCCGATCTGCACAGTTGAGGAATGAAGCTATCCGATTTGAAAGATAATCAACTTTACTGGCAAGGTCCGCCTTGGCTTAGTAAGTATAAGTTTGAGTGGCCTCGGAGCACGAAGATTATTGCTCTTTGGAAGCTTCTACTAGTGATGCTTGTGTCAAAGAAGCTGCTAAAGTGAAGACATTTGCTTTGTCTGCTACTTTGCCTTGCGAAGGGTTTTTTCGAGGATATTTGAGCTACTCTAAAGTAGTTCGTCTTGTGGCCAGTATTTTGCGATGGAGGCATCCTGTCAACAAACAACTTGAACATCTTATAGGCCCTAAAGAATTTAAAAACGCTAAGTATTTTTTATTTTCTCTAGTTCAAAAATGTAATTTTATGGATGATTTTTTTGAATTGCAGAGTTCGGGAAAACCTTCTTCGTCCTGTCGGTTTAAAAGTATGGATCCTCGATCGATTCGATTTTGAAAAAAATTTGATTATTGCAGGAGATTGACTTAAACTTTGCGATTTGCCAGAATATACCAAGTATTCTATCATCCTTCCGACTAAAGACTTGTTGGTGGCTATTGATTCTCCACGTCCATCAAAAGAATCACCATTCTCCTCAAGACACAACCATCGCTATTTTAAGGGAGAGGTAAATAAAACTGAACATGAGTATTTTAATCTCATTTTATTAATCAAATGATGTTTTCTGCATAAGACAATCAAATTATTGTACAGGGGTTCCTCAAGCCTCTGGAATGTTTCATTGGGGTTCCGCTCCACCAAAAAGGTTGAAAACCACTGCTATAGAGTAATATTCGGCTAGGAACATACCTAAATGTAACGCATTCTACAATTTTTTAATGCGAATTTTAACTCTTATCCGCTGACCAACGATAGCAAAAACAAGTGTTGGTATCACAGTTTACTTTTAAAAATGTGACAATGGCGATTATAAGTTTCGCTTTTCTTGATACCAGATATATTATTAAAATCTTTATTCATGCTCTTCTGCTAAAATCTGAGTTGAGGCGATTATAAGTTTTGCATATTAAAACTAAATTGTAATATAATACTGCCTTAGTGGCATAACAAAAATTTTTTATGTCGCTTTAACGCTAGTGAAGTTAAATCAAAATTATTTAATTTTCTGCCGAATTGGCTCCCCGACGAATTTGTCCCGTTGAATAGTTACGTACCTTACAATTGGAATTAGCTTGGTTGATTGAAAAATGGTTAAGAAAGGGTGAAGAAATTTTAGGAACATTTCATGAACACCCCAGCACAATTCTGTGTTACTACTTTTTATCTTACGCCCTGTATATTTAAAGAATCGGTTTGGTATCGGAATCGGGTCTGAATTATACAGCTCCAATACCGATTCCCGATGTTTTAAAAAACCCCCGATATTCCGATTATTCCGATACGATTCCGATTAATCGTCCCATCACTAGCAAAAAACTTCAAATACCTGGATTCAACAGTAAGTAGCGATGAAAGATATGAAGAAGAAGTAAGGAGAAGGATCCAAGCAGGATGGGTGAGTTTGAGGAAGGTGTCTGGAGCTTTGTGCGACAGGAAGTTATCAGCAAAGGTTAAGGATAAAATATACAAAAGTGTTGTTAGACCAACCATGCTTTATGGAATGGAAACGGTGGCAGTGACAGAAAGACAGATGGGAAAAATGGAAGTTGCAGAGTTGAATATGGTGAGATGGGCACTAGGAGTGACAAAAAAGGACAAGATAAGAAATGAATACGTGAGATGGACTGCAAAAATTGCAAAGCTGGGAGACAATCTTCGGAATGCAAGGTTACGTTGGTATGGACACGTAAAAAGGAGAGAAGAAGACTACGTGGGGAAAAGGATGATGGAGATGGCGGTGCCAGGCATAAAGAAAAGAGGAAGGCAAGGAGAAGGTGGATGGATTTGGTGAGAGAAGACTTGGAAAGGGTTGGAGCTAGGAAAGGAGATGAAGTAGATGAGTGAAATGGAGATTACTGTTGCGCGGTGGTGACCCTGAGTAGGGAGAAGCCAAAAGAAGAAGTTTTTTTGGTTTTGTTTAGAGATATTATGAAAATTTAAGGCTGCTTGCCGGGATGCCAAGCAGAGAAAGAGCTTAAAGTGTCGTTCTTGTAGATATAACAAAATGATGTGAGTAGGTTTTGATTTGCTGCATCTGAAATATAAAGGAGTTACTTTGATGGCTACAACAGTGAGTATTGCTTGAACATCAACTTTTTAAAAGGAGGAAAAGAGGTCTAAAAGTTTTCTATTTAAATTTATGTTGTGTGGTGTAAACTTTTGGTAAAATTTTTGCAGTGCAATACATTGCAGTTTCATAAATAAATAAAAAAACTTGCAGGCTGGAAATAAAAAATTCCTGACATCACTACTGCACAACATAATTGACTGCATATATAAACTGTGTGGTTGACATCACAAGTTCGTAAGTCAAGTTCTTACAAACAACACTGTTTATAGGAACTTTGGTCAATAAAAGTATGCCCAAATAAGTGTTGCCTAAGAAATTTATAAAACTTTTTTATCCTTTTGTTGCCGTATTGTATAGAAGTTGTATTGATTTTCAATTTTTTCATATTTTTCTAAATTTTGGTATTCTTCAACATCTACTATTTTTCTTTTAGAAATATAGTTTTTTGCTGAATTTTGTAAATGCTAGACATTGTTTTGCAAAAGTATGATGAACAACAAACAATTTCTTAATTTGGGTTTTAGTAGTCTACGTTGTTTTGTACAAACTGCATTTTTTTCAACTTCTGTTGCAAAAGGATTCTCACCCAAAATTGGAATAAAGTCTCAAGCTGTTTTTGATGTATATATACACATATTTTTTTTTTTTTTTTAGTTTACTTAGTTGTAGTATAGCTTTTGGTTTTTTAAATCAATAGTGTCTTTTTTTTATGACTATTTCTAACTTTATAGTTTTATTTCAATGTTTTATTGTTTGTTTTTTGTTTAAATCAACTCTGTTGAGCAAATCAAATAAACAAAAAACAAGATTATTTATCATTTAACAAGAGAACATAACAGATTGCAAAGTGTGCTAAGCCCAATCTTATCATCACACTGGCTAGCAATGGCTGTTAAAGTTTTCACCAGCCAAAAACTGTTAACAACAATTTTACCCAAATTTATCATAGATTTTAACAATTTTAGCCAATTCTCAAAAATGTATTTTTTATTGAAATTATTTAGTTTTTGATTAAAACTGTTTATTTTGGTAACTACTGTATTTATTTGAATATAACGCGCAAAATTTTGTACTGATTTTCAATCAAAAGTTAAGGGTGTGTGTTATGCACGAGTAAAAGCACGCTGCTGCCTGATGGACGCAATTGCACAATTGTTATTCTGTGTATGCTTGCTATTGTGAGCAGGTTTGTGTGAAACTAATATGGTAACTCACCATGCTTTGGCTTCCCGCTGCATTGAGAAAAAGAAAGAAACAAAGAAAGAGGTAGTTTGCAGTTTTGACGCAATTACAGTGCAATAAGCTTAATGACGTAATAATGTATAATGTTACGATATAAAGGACAACATTGGTAAATGTTTTATTCAGTTTGAGCATTGCCTGTTTTAATTTGGTGTCTGTAGTATTTTTGAGCGTTGACTGTAGTATTTTTTTTGTTTGGATACCCTGGATATGGCAAGTCAGAGTCACACTAAAAAACGTTTAGCATATAATGCCTCATTTAACGTAACGTAACTTATGCAATTGTGTAAGTACCAGTAAGTTGTAAGTTGCGCTTTGGGCTCATAATTGCGCTCTGCCCACCACTGTTTCTTTTCTATCCTTGGTCTGAGCTGAGAAAAAGTAAAAAAAATTTTATACCAATTTTCAATCAAAAATTAAGAATGCGCGTTATACACGAGTGCGCGTTGTACTTGAATAAATACGGTAGATTGGTTTGAATTATTTGCAGGCAATCATTTTTTAACCCAAGAATCATTTACACAAAGTTAATGTTTGCTAGAGCTTAAATAAGCTTTTTTAAAATCAAGTAAAAACCAAATAAATCTTAAGTCAAACAACTTTTTGGTCTTTGAAAATCATGTGTAAAGTTTAAGATATTAGAAAAACTTTAATTATTTCAAAATATCTGTAAGATGATAAAAGTACCACACAGAAAGTGTTAAAAGGCTGAAGGTTTGTGCTCCTGATTTTAATGGTTTAACTCAGCAGTTCCCAAACTGTGGGCCACGATGACATTTTCAGTGGGCCACACAGCTATTTGGAATTGAACATAAAAATCATACTGTTTTTGTAATAGATAGACATTTTACGCTTTGTATCAAAAAATAATTGTTAATAATTTCTAGATTTTTTCCCGCAAAGTTTTGACTGTGCTAAAACCTGTCTTGCCCTAAAGAAGGGATTGTTATGTAACAATTGGTTTTAACCCTTCTATGTGTGAGAAATCGTGGTCAAAAACGTGGCATTCTTTGATGTCGTTGCTAGTTAGTTGAGCGGTTTTTAGCAAAAAAAGCTTGAATGCAAATTTACAAAATAATAACTGCAAAGGTTCAATGGCTAATAAAAGAAAGTATGATGATAGCTATATTAAATTTGGGTTTACTTTGTTAAATGATTATGGAGTGGAAAAGGGACAATGTGTAGTTTGCTATTGCGTTTTAAGCAATGAGTCATTGAGACCAAGTAAATTGAGTAATCACCTGAAAAAAATCATCCTGAGTTAAAGAATAAAAGCATCAAGTATTTTAGACGACTGGAATCTAGCTGTAAACGTCAACGACTGGACAAAACTGGAAACTTTCAACAAACTGATCAGAAACTTACGGAAGCATCTTTTTTTGTTAGCCAAATAATAGCTGTCAACGACTTGACAAAACTGGAAACTTTCAACAAACTGATCAGAAACTTACAAAAGCATCTTTCGTTGTTAGCCAAATAATAGCTAAGCAGAAAAAAGCTCACAATATTGCTGAAACTGTTATTAAACCATCTGCACTAGCCATGACAAGAATTGTGTTGGGTGATAAACATGAGAAAAGCCTCAAAGCTATCCCTTTATCTAACAACACAGTAAAGAGATGAATTGCAGCAATGTCAGAAGACATTAAGGAACAAGTAATAACTGAAATAAACAAATTGGTTTTTGGTCTATTTTCAATCCAGCTAGATGAGTCTGTTGATGTATCCTCAGTTTCTCAACTCATGGTTTTTGTTCGCTATGCAGTTGGCACATCTGTAAAGGAAGAACTACTCTTTTGCAGTGCTTTGAACACCAGTACAAAGGCATCTATTGGAAAAAGTTGATTATTTTTTCAATGAAAACGAAATATCATGGAACAATCTCTGTGGCATGTGCACTGACGGTGCACCTGCGATGCTTGGGTCCGAAAGTGGATTTCGGGCACTCATGCAAAGTAAGGCTACTGGTGTTATATTTACTAATTGCTTCATTCACTGGGAAGCTCTGGCTTCCAAAATTTTACCTCATGGTCTGCAAGATGTACTTAACGTTACTATTAAAATAGTAAATTTTGTGAAAAGCAGCTCTTTGCACACTTGTCTATTTAGAAAACTTTGCAAAGATATGGAATCTGAACATAAAAACCTTTTGTATTACACAAAAGTTTGGTGGCTATCTAAAGGGAACGTTTTATCCAGAGTGTTTGAGCTCTGCAATGAGCTGAAAATATATTTAAATGATACAAAACCTGAGTTAGCATTTCAGTTTACCAATGCAAAATTTATTGCTTCTTTGGCATAAGTGGTAGATATTTTTCATTCTTTAAACACTCTTAACCTGAAAATGCAGGGAAAAGAAAAAAACATTATTCAGAACATGGACTCGATCAGTGCGTTTGTTGAAAAATTGGCAAACTGGAGACGAAAAGCTCAAAACAGCAATTTTGCAATGCTTAACAACCTGTCTGATATTTCCGAGATAAACGATGAACTGAAAACCAATGTTGTTCAACATGTCAAAGAACTGGAAAGCGAATTCAAACATTATTTTCCTGAAGTTAGTGGAGATGACCTATCACTTGCTAGAAATCCGTTTCGACTTTCCCCTGAAAATGTGGAAGATGAATTGCAAGACCAATTGATTGACTTGAAAAATGACTCCAGCTGCCGAGATCTGTTTGAAACTTTGCCAGTCATGGAATTTTGGCGAAGTGTGGCATCGTCATATCCAGAAATAAGCAAAACTGCTCTAAAAAAGTTATTGGCTTTCAGCTCTACATGCTATGTGAATCTGCATTTTCAGCCCTAGTATTTATAAAGTCCAAGCAATGCAATCGCCTTGATGTTGAACATGACATTCGCTGTGCTCTTTCGACAACAGAGCCAAGAATTTGAAAGCTTGTTAAAGCACAAGAGCATCCTTTTGATTGAAAAAGAAATTGTAAAAAGCCATTTTGTGTATTTTTGTGTTAAATTTTTATAGTTTTACTTTAATGGGACCTATGAAAGTTGCTAGTGCGCATAAACAAGTGTATAAAATATTTAAAAAAGGGGTGGGCCACAAACTGTTTTTAAATCGGGCCATGCAGCAAAAAAGTTTGGAAACCACTGGTTTAACTCATTAGAAACTAGTTCATTGAAAATTACTTCATTTTATGTCTACTCTTTATGATTTTGGGAAAAACATGTTTTAAAAATTGCTCCTTAGTTTATTTTAAGTAATAGAATTTTATGTTTTTATTTATTAACTTTTTTAGACTGCTCTTTAATTTGAGCTTTTGTTGACCTGAAAATTTTTTGCATTTAAATTATGCTGTTAACTTGGTTTTTGTCAAAAGTGGACATACAAGTATAATCACATTATATGAGGGCTGTTTGAAAAGTTATAGGACTGCAGATGTGCAAATAATTATTTTATTTTAAATGCCACATAAAAATTACAACTTGTCTCCTTTGATGTAATTTTCTTGAGCTCAAATGCACTTTTCCATTCTCCACTGCCATGGTTCTAAGCACTCCTGGAAAAATTCCACTGGAATCACTCAGAGTTCCTTTGTTACTGCTGTTGTAATGACTATTGAGTCTTGAAAACAAATTTCTTTAATGACTCCCTTGAGCTTAGAGAACAGGAAAAAATTACAGGGAGCCAGATCTGGTGAGTAGGGTGGTTGCTTTAGCATGGTAGTGTTATCTCCAAAAAATTGCCATATGCTCAGGCCTATGAGCAGGAGCATTATCATGATGAAACAGTCATGACTTTGTCTCCCACACTTTTCTTTTTTTCTCCTGTATTAAACACATTAAATGTCACAAGATGTTTTTGTAAACATTCTGGTTAATTGTTTGGCCCTGTGGCAAGAATTCTAGGTAAACAATTCCATGAACATCAAAAGAAAACAATCAGCATCACTTTTTTTTTTTATTTGAACAGCCTTGTCTTCTTGGGTCTTGGTGACAATGCACTCTTCCATTCAAGACTCTGCCATTTGGTGAGTGGATTGTATTTGAAGATCCATGACTTATTACTAGTAACAACTCAGCAGATCTAGTTCAGTTTCAAGTTGTTTTAGGATGTCTTGACACACTTACACATGATGCTTTTTTTGCAATCATTTAGCAAACTTGGTACCATTTTTGCACAGATCTTTCTCATCCCCAGATCTGCCATGATCATCCTCCACACCCTCTTGCTGTTCATGCTCGATTCATCTAATATTATTTTAACAGTAAGGCAATGGTCACTGCACACTTTTTCTTTCACATGCTCAACATTTTTGTTTGTTCTGTTTGTTGTTGGCCTTCTGCTCGTAAGGTCATATGGTTGTCACAGTATGCTAAAATAACCACAAGACATTGTGCTATCTTAAAAAACAAAGCTTTTATCACTGTTGTAAATGTTGCTTGTGCAAAGCATACAGTCTTGATACTTTTCAAACGCACCTCATATTCTTAAAACAGTTGTTTGAATACCTTTTCATCTAAACAGAAATAAACTGATTTCCAATTTTTTCAGAGAGAAGCGAAATACGGTGCTCATAATTATCACCCACTTCCTGTTGCTCTTTCAAGAGGAGAAGGTGTATTTGTATGGGATGTTGAAGGACGAAAGTATTTTGATTATTTGAGTGCTTACAGCTCTTTAAATCAAGGGCACAGTCATCCAAAAATACTTAAAGCATTAGTGGTGAGATGTTTTTTTATCACCTGGCAAGCTGCAATTTGCTACATTTTAATCAAAAACATTACAATTTATGGTAATAGTTGTTTTACTATTGTATGCAACACTCAAATTATTCATATTAGCTGTGTAGGCCCAAATTTTACAATTTTTTAGACTAAGAATTTTTTAAAAATTTATTAAAATTAAAATTTAAGTTGTGTTTGGCAGCTACTAATAAAAGTTTACCACTGCCTATTAATAATACATATGTTTCTTATATCCTGCTTAACATTGACTGCAATTATGCAATAATTGACTATTTGCTTAAAAGCAGATTGAAATATTAGCAGCAATATAAACATTTAAGAGAAAAATTAAGTAACAGAAAGTTAAAAAAAATGTGACAGAACTAATCAAGTTTCATTAAACAAAATTAAATTGGTTTTAAAAAAAGAAAACTCTGTGAAAATAGACCAAGTCATTCAACATACAGATTGATCATTTACAATAAACAGTTCTTTGAAATGATATCTTTTGAGATTTTGCCAGTAAATTTAGAATCTTGCAATCTCGTCGTCATCATCATTTGAAGGGTATCCACTGCAGGTCAGACACAAACAGGACTGACGCCGAGAATTTATCCTTTTACTACCCCAGACTGCTGAACTGCCTGACTGAGATGCTGGCAGTGGTGTTATTAAGCCAGCATTGAGTTTTGTCATCCAAAATCGTCAGGCCTTGTGCTCCATGTGGTGCCCGATGTATAGGACATGCTGTTAGAACATGATCTGCAGTTTGCTGTTAGAACATTTATCAATCTTGCAATCTCATTGGTGCCAATTGTGCAAGAGATGAGTAGTTTAATTTTCAAGTTTATGTTTAACCTTTTCACTGCAACAAGAGAGTTTAATTGCATACCATGTGCTCCAGTTCATTGCAACAAGTGCATTTATTCCACATTGATAAAAAAATTCACCAGTGAAAGGGTTTAATTAATTAAACTTAAGTAAGAATGGTAGAGTCAATCAACAAGCAAGTGCTGACAAACCTGTTTCGTCCTTGTTAGGACTCATCCAGACACTACAGCTTGTTGTTGACCCCAGCTGAAAAAGTTGAAAACTTAAACAGCTGGCACAACTTTTTAACAACTTAACAACATTAAACTTAATTAGTTAAAATTTTAGTTAATTAAATCTTAATTAGTTAAACCTTAGTTAATTGATTAAGTTTTATTTGAAAAAGAAATTATAATTAGCAGTAAAAGGATTAAGATAGTAGAAATATTTATGAGAATTTTCACATGCATGTTAAAAAGACCATAACCTTGTTACAACAAATTCTTTTTTTTGGTTGCAAGCTGTGATATATTGGTCCCTCTATTTTTTTCTTCAGTAAATAGAGAGTCAAATATATTAGCTACCACACATTTGCAATAATTTTATCCACTTATTGCTTGGAAAGTTGCCAGTTTAAAAGTCTTTAGACCAGGGTTTCCCAAACTTTTAGTTCATTGGTACCCTTTGGACACTGTAGCAGGTTTGCATGTACCTCCGAAATTTTGTGACATTTCTTTAAAAAAAAGACTTTCAGTTAGAATCATAGGCATACCAGCCCAAAAAATTTTGGGAGGCAATAAAGTTTTGCCCAAATCATGATTTTCTAGTACTTTATGGATAGGTCAAAAAAATTGTCTGAGATTCTCGGATGGAGAAATTTCGTTTTGAAATCATGGTGATCTCTAAAAAAAAAAAAAGTCTTCACTTGGATTCAGTCCCCATTCAAACTCAAAATCACAATGATCTGTAAAAAAGTCTTCCCTCTTAATTGTCCTGTTTGACATAATAACAATTGACCGGATTTGAAAATTCTAGACATTTGAGTCAATTATTTCTTCCAGACACGGAATTTAACTTAAATAAGGATATTCTCTCACATAATAATGTACCCCTTGAGAAGCCTAAATGTACCCCAGTTTGGGAACCCCTGCTTTAGACCATTTAACAAATTTAAAAATACAAGGGGCGTTCAGAAAGTAATGCAACGGATTTAATTTCTTACAGTATTCATTTAACTAATATCTGATTCTATTACAGATTATAGATTAGTAACTAAGGTTCACAGATTTTGTAAAAAAGCAAGGGTTTGAATTACTGCAATCTGCAATCCCTTTATGTCTTCTTTGTTAGAAGGTAATATTGACATGATTGCCCCAAAGCAATCTTGACAGAAGCAAAGAGTTGTTATTGAATTGTTTCTGTTGGAGGGAGAAACAGCTCAGAACATAAGCAGAAGGCTAAAGTAAGTGTATGGTGATGGTGTGATAGAATACAGCAGGGCTTCTCACACTTTTTTCTTCTGCAACCCCATTTTAAAAAATAAATTTTTGTGCCACTCCAACATGTGTAGGCTAATTTGATGTTAATTTTATCCTATGGAAAACCATACATGTTCATGAAAAACCATAACAAAAATATTAGAATCAAGCTGTGATTTGCAATTTTTGTCTCCATAATCAGGTGTTCCCTAAGAAAAAAAATCTTAACTCTGATTCAGGCTCTGTTTTGTTGATTAAATGCCTTAAATGCCTACAATGAATGCAACCAGTGGTCGATATTCAAAGTTAGGGGCCCGAGGCAAGGATTTCCAAAACTTGATGTTCTCTAGAAAAAACATGGCTTTGATCTTGTATTTCTCTTTTTTCTCCCAAGATCATGGTGATCTTTAAAAAAAAAAAAAAAGTCTTCACTTCGAATTGATCTCCTATTTCCAACTTTTCATCCCAACTTCATCATGATCCCTAAAATAACATATGCTGTAGCAAAATGAGCCTATATGAGGTATTTTCGAGGGGGGGCCCAAGGCAACTGCCTCATTTGCCTCACCCAATATCCACTACTGGATGTAACAATGGTGTAACGACACTTTATATTATTGTAGAAAAACCAATGCTAATTTGTTTTGCTACCCCAAAATTTTTTACACAACCCCATTTATGGTCATGACCCACAGTTTGAGAAGCCTGGACTACAGCACAGTGACAAGGTGGGTGAAGCAAATCAATGATGAACAGGAAGAACCTGTTGAAAGCAATCTTTGCGATAGGCCAAGAAGTGGTAGGCCATCTTCTGCTCACAATTCTGCTAACATTGATCAGGCAGATGTATTGATTAAGGAAAATAGACACATCACTATTAATTAGCTTGCTGAGTCATTAGGAGTAAATGCAGGGAATGCTGTAAAGATCATTGATACCTCAGGGTATTCAAAAGTGTGTGCAAGGTGTATCCCAAGGCAGCTCAGAAGCTCTTAAACAATCCTGCCTAGAAGCTACTGGAGTATTTACCATAGTGACAAAACTTTTTTGCAGCGAATAGTGACTGGAGATGAGACATGGGTTCACCACTTAAAACTGGAGTCAAAGAGAGCATCAATAGAGTGGTACCATCCCATCTCACCACACTCGAAGAAGTTCAAATCTCAGCAGTCTGCAGGAAAAGTGATGGTGAATGTCTTCTGGGATAGTGTTGGTGTGATACTGGTAGACTTCATGTCTAAAGGAGCAACAATCAATTCAGATATTTACATTGATACATTAAAAAAGTTGAAAGCAAGACTACAAAGAGTTCGATCTGCTTTGGAAATGTCTAAGGTTTTATTGCAACATGACAATGCTAGGCCTCACACAAGCCTCAAAACCCATGAGGTCATCAGCTCCTTTGGCTGGACAACAATTTTACATCTCCTATATTCACTAGACATGGCACATGTAAAAAAAGAGAATAAAATTTTTGATTCAAAATATATTTTTCTTGAGTTAGACATATTCAGCTTTAAAGATAGTGGTAAAGTTAATAAACTGTCTGCTAAAGTTAATAAAATCAATTTTTTTCAATACTTTGTTACATTATCAAACTTACACAAACATTAGTTTGAGTTATTCTGAAATTTTTTAAATCAAGTTTTATAGATTAAAATAAGGTAAAAATCTGTCAATATTTTATCTCATCAAATTTTACTTACTAAAGAATCATTTGAAACTTGCTTTGTACTGTTTTTTAGCAGTTGTAAAAATTTGAATATTTTGTTTCTACAATTCATGCCAATTGTTTGAAACTTTTGAGACTTCCAACCTTAAGTGTCATCATTAGAACTTTGCATACATCTTCTTTAAATCAGCAGTATGAGTTTTACAATGTTTCACCAACTTTGCATTTTTAGAAACTTTTCATGCTCCATCAGGGATGCACAATTTTCAGTCTAAGAATCTTTAATCTTTAATGGCTTTAAAAAATATCTGCTATTTAAAAATTTGGTAAAAGTAAAGCATTATGCTCATGTAGTTGAATCAAAAATGTATTTTTTTATGCTTGTATTATAAAAGTGTTTTACAAGAGTGGGTCAAAAAGTTCTCAGACAAATGCCATAAAATTTTTATTTTTTATGTGATTACATTTATTTTTCAACATAAGCTCCATTTTGTCTATATACTTTTCTAATCTATGTTTCTACTTATAAATCCCTTGTAGAATTCTGGGGGCTGTCTCTGACACCAGGTAATCACTTGCCTTTTTGCTTCTTCTAAGGATCCAAGGAACTTTTGAAAGATTCTTTTAGTTTTGAAAACAAAAAAAAGTCAGAGGAAGCTAAATCTGGGCTATAAAGTGGTTGTAGAAGTGTTTCTATCGAAATTCGCGTAACAGGGCCCTAATAGCCCTAATGAGCTGGGGCATTGTTGTGATGAAACAAAATCTGACTGTGCAATTTTTCTCAGCATTTTTTGCTAAAGATGTCTTCAACTTCTTTAAAACATCTTTATAATAGCTTGAGGTAACTGTTTTCTTACCTTCTAGGAAGTCTATCAAGACGAATCCTTCACAATCC
The DNA here is from genome assembly GCA_963680785.1 of Diplosoma virens. Lineage (NCBI taxonomy): Eukaryota > Metazoa > Chordata > Ascidiacea > Aplousobranchia > Didemnidae > Diplosoma > Diplosoma virens. Next base: position 19,645,267 of record OY796880.1, on the reverse strand, counting down.
CAAAAAATGGTGGCCATGACCTTTTTAACAGACCTTTCTGCTTTGAATTTAACAGGTCCTGGTGCTCCCTTTGGATGCCACTCTTTTGATTGAATTTTGTTTTCTGGATCAAATTGATAGATCCACATTTCATCTCTGGTGAGGCAGCACTTGAAAAAATAGTTTCTCTTTGTTAAATTGCTACCTTTGATTCAGTTGATTTTCCTGCAATGCTTTTGGGACCCAATGTGCTGAAAGCTTGCTCAAGTGAAGATCTTCAGTAAGAATTGAAAATTTAGATCCATGTGAGATTCCCACTGCATTGGCAATTTCATCAATAATAACTCTTCTATCTTCTTCAACTAGATTCTGCACAAGCCTGATGTTTTCTTAATTTTTTGAGATGGAGGGTCTCCCTTCTGTTGAATTATCTTCAAGTTGATCCCTTCCCTCCTTAAAGCGTTTTATTCAATCATAAGACTGCTCTACATGGTGTGGACTCACCATCAACCTGCTGTAAAGCTTCAATAATCTTAACAGGTTTCCAATTAAATCTAGCCAAAAATTTAATGTCTGCTCTTATTTCAAAATTTGCCATTTTAAGGCACAAAAATACAAAATATTTCAAACATGACAAATCAGAATGCTGCAAATAGATAGAATGATGAAACTTTCTAAGATTATTAGTGAAACCTTAAAGTTATGTTTGAACATGAAAAGAATCATAAGATTTTGCACATTTTGAAAATATGGCATTTGTCTGAGAACTTTTTGACTCACCCTTATATATCAAAATCATAATTACTGATGCATAAAATTAATTTTGCACATTTATGTTTAAATTTTTAGAATTAACTTTTACCCAGAAGAGTATCGTTTTGTAGTGTTTGTATTCATAGTAATTTATGATACAAATCATGGTTTTTATTTTACTTCCAAAAAAATGCAAAATTTTTCTAAACTAGTGCAAATGTCCATTTCTGCAACATTTTAAATCCAAAATTCATTTATAAAACTTATATGATAGGCCAAAATCATTAAGTCAAAATTTTGCAAAAATAAAGTAGAAAAATGTTCTTTTTAGATCCAATAAATTGATCAAATAAATTGTTTCTTGTCAAATTTATTTTTTCTGTGAAAGCTGTACTTTTTAGGATCAAGCATCAAAACTTGCTTTAACATCACGAGCTTTTTATTCTGATGTCCTTGGGGAATATGAGCAGTTTGTGACAGAGTTGTTTAGTTATGACAAAGTATTGCCAATGAATACAGGTATACCATAAAATTATATTTGAACATTGTGTTTTGAATTGGTTTTTAGTACAAAAGGCAGCTATAATTGCAATTTGTGTTTAGTTTATGATCAATTTTTTTTAATGATAAGACTTAAAAATATCAATAAAATTTTTGTTGTCAATTAAAGGTATCTTTATAAAAAACTGCCAAAAAAAGGAAGTAGTACAAAAGATTGCACATTTTTGAGCATTGGTATGGGAAGATTGCAGCTGTAAAAAATTATCATCTTTAATTGCTTTCATATCAGGCTTTTATATTACATGTGTATTTGTTAATTATGCGTTTATATAGTTATATATATGGGGTGGACAAAATAATTGGAATATTAAGTAATTTTAAAGAAAATTTATTTATTTTGGTGTTGGATCTTTTTTAGCCTTACAAACAGCTGCAGTATGTCTAGGAATGGAATCATACAGCTTCCTAACTTTGTCCACTGGAATTTTCAACCATTCTTTTATCAGAACCTTTTCCAGCTCTTTAAGAGTAGACAGTGAAGGATAGCAGTTCCTCACTTGTCTTTCTAGAACACACCACAAATGTTCAATATTGTTAATACCTAAAAATGGAGGAGGCCACTCCATGTGTTTCAGTTCACTTAGATGCTTTTCATACCAATTCTGAACCATATGAGCAGTGTATATTGGGGCATTATCATTTTGGAAAATGCAGTCACCACGAGGAAATAAAGTCTGGGTCATCAGATAAACATGGTCTCCCAAAATGCTAAAGTTACATATTCAAATTCAGTTCCTTTATTACAACGATCTACTCTACCGACTATAATACAAGTCATTGTCATTTCTTTATTCTATATGAAAAGTCCAACAAAAAGTTTATTTATGCAGATAAATAAATAATTTGTTACTGGTACAGAATTTTAAAATGGCTTTCAGTAAAGCCATGCCAGAAGCTTTTCATGTCATACTTTTCAATGGCAGTCATGACAATGAGGAAGCAAAGAGCCACGCATATTTATACGCAGAGTTAAGTGCTGCACAATTACTTGCAAAACAACTTTGTGTTGTTTTATTGTGTCCTGTGTATACATGCAAAATCTTGCATGCTGTGCAGCATTGTACAAGTTTGCAATCTGCAATCATTTAAATACTAGATGCAGAGAGCATACAAACTCCTTTTGCTTGCACAGAGAAGGCTGCCTGATCTTTATATATGTTGCCTTCAAGAGTTGCAGTTGAAACTGTGAACGTGCAGTTGTTTAAATTGAGAACTTGGTGTCTTCATAGTTCTTAGCGCATTCTATATTTTTCAACAGCTGCTGCCCAATAGCAGAATCACAGTCTGGCTGTGCAGTTGTTTTCTTATTTGATCTTGAGGGTTGTGTTCTTGTTGCATTAATTCTAGATCGGATCCATTTTGGAATGTGCTGTTTGATTCGGTCTTCAAGCCTTTGCAATGTGGGACCTATGTGCTGACTGTCACAGTAGCACTGGAATTTATAAATGACATTACTTTTGAAGATTGCTTGAAGTAAAAGATTTTTCTTCCCAAAGCTTTTCATCTGACAATCTTCAGGGGAAATCGTCAGAATAAAGCAGAATTGAAACCGAACTAATTTATAAAGGAAGAAAGTAGAGTTCTCATTGGCTGAAAGAGTCAACCAATGAGAGAAAAGATTAAGAAATTTTCAAAGAGTATACGAATTCTTTTTGCTTACACAGAAAGGGATTGAGAGATTTAATGAAAGTCGCTTCAAGAGCAGAAAGGTGAAAGGAAGAGCGACCTCGAGCGAGAATAGAAAATTTTTCGTTGCTGTAATGGAGGGCACATTGGGCGTTGTCAAGAAGATGTTGACCAATAGTTTCTTAATCTTTTCTCTCATTGGTTGACTCTTTCAGCCAATGAGAACTCTACTTTCTTCCTTTATAAATTAGTTCGATTTCAATTCTGCTTCATTCTGACGATTTCCCCTGAAGAGTGTCAGATGAAAAGCTTTGGGAAGAAAAATCTTTTACTTCAAGCAATCTTCAAATTCTGTACCACCAAATGTTTATTCAGACATTACTTTTCTTTGTGGTAGGTACAACATCTTTATGGGCAATAGGTAGTATACTTTTTGAAATGAAAATTACTCTAGGATTGACCAAAGCAAAACAGTTGTTAACAACAGCTTTTACTCCATCAGTAAGCTTGGTAGAGGGTTTACCCATACACAGAATCTTTAAATAGACAGAACATTTGTCTGGTCTAAAGGGTTTAGGTGTGGAAAACCTTGTAGTTGTTTGTGAAATTTGCTGTTTGATCACACCTTTAGGGTAGCTGTTGTCTAGCAGGATTTTTTTGATGTTTTTCATTTCTTATTTTGAATGATTACTGGTGCTGATCTTAGTGCTCTATATACCAATGTAGATATTTAATTTAATTTTTGGCTGATTGGGATGTATTGTTCTTGTAAAGGTGGGTTTCCTGTAGACTTTTGTTTTAAATACATAATTCACTTCTCAACACAGATGTCAAAAAAAAGATGTTGTTTGTCCATTTCTTTTTCAAAGGTGAATTTGAGTAAAGGATGAAGATTGTTTAACATAGTTAAGAATTTGCTCACTTTAGCTTCATGATGGAAAATGACAAAAGTATCGTCAACTATCTGAAGTAGACCTGAGGTTTGGGCATTGAGAAAAGAGCATTTCCTCATAAAAGCCAACAAAAATGTTAGCAGGGCTGGACCAAGTGTGAACCCATGGCTACTCCGTCAATCTGGCCATACATCTTGTTGTTGAAGCTGTACTCTACAGAAGAGGTGGCATATTTTATTAGCTCAACAAATACTTCTTGTGGAATAGGAGGTTTGGTCAATGTTGTTAAGTCTTCATAGAGTGTACTTGAGCAGATTTTTACAGTGTCGGTCAATGGTACATTTGGAAACAGGCTGGTGATGTCAAAAGAGCAGAGGTATACATTATGAAAATGACTTGTTCCTTGAACAAAATTTTGGTTCTCAAACCACTTGAACAAAAAAAAAAAAAAAGAACAACAGTGACACGTGACTGCCAAAACAAAATGTAAACATTTTCCAGCCAACCACCGTACAAGATTCAGTACATTCATTGTTACGCTGTGCTTTATTGTTGCGTTTATTAAATTTATTGTTATTTGTTCCGTTTATTACGGTTCTTACATTCACCCTTTTCCTTCCATCACTTCGCATCAAAAAAGATATATATGTACAATACAGTATTGTATTATTTAAGTTTACATTAACATGACTTGTTATGTTTTTTGCTTTATTTACGCTTTTGTGTTTTATTTACTCTTTAAATAAATGGTTTTCTACTATGATATACAGGGTATAGTGTAAACAGGTAAATAAGTTATTCTTTTGGTGCATGGAATGAATTAATCTCTTTTACATTATTTGTAATGGGAAAATGTAATTCGATTTTTGAACAAATTGGTTTTCGAACAGCCTTCCAGAACGAATCATGTTCAAAAACCGAGGTTTGACTGTACTTTGCATTAGCTGTTGCTAACTTACTTTGTAATGTGAAATCCATCATTCCACAAAAGCTTAGAAAGCTGATCAATCAACGTCACAGTCTTTTCTTTCGTAGTCGACGACATAAAAGTTATTTAAAACTGCTCCATGCACTTGATTGTCCTCTGTGGTTTTGCACAGAGTAAAATTAGCACAGCTGGGAGAACAAACAGCACCAAAAATATAAACCTTTATTTGGTATTCCTGAGGTTCTTTGTTTAAATTGCCATCTTCCCACCATAAAAAACACAAAAAATTGTGATCTTCAGTGGGAATTTCAATTTGGTGAAACATTTTTTAAATATTGCCCATGATAGCCATTTTGTTCTCTCAAAATCTGCAAAGCACTCTCAAGAGAGAATTTGTTAAATTAAGACCCTGAAGAAGATTATCATTTAAAGTAGGGTTTGGGAACCACTATCCCGGTTTTGGAAATTCCTGGGATTTTGTAACATTTTAGGTTTCCTGTTTCCCCAATTTTTATGACTAAAAATTCCCGGTTTTGTGAACTTTTGTATGTAATATCACTATGACAGCTGTGTGATGTCTAAAGCAAAATCATCCTATTTGTTCTGATTGTGACAACACAATGCTTCTTGTCCCATTTTTTAAGCTGTTTCCTATTGATTATAAGATAAACAGGTTTGAGTCAGTTTAGTACTGTCATTGCTCTCAAGCAAGTGGTTGAAATTCAGATGCAGTGTATTTAGTTATGGAGCCTGTTTTGTTAATCAGTCTAAAGTTTGGAAATATTTCACTTGAGATTATAATCATGACAAAGCTAAGTGCATGCATTGTTCACAAAATATGTCATGTAAAGGTGAATCAAGTAGTGGTCTTTTTTGTCACTTGAAAAGCAAACATAACCTTAATAGCTCAGAAAGTGAAGATCAACCTTGTTTTAAGAAAGTAAAAGTTCAGCAGAAATTGTTTGCAAGTGTTAAGAAATTGCAAGGTATTGTCTCTCAACTGCCAGCTGTGGATGGTTTTTCTATTTATTCTACTGGCAAAAGTAAGTTTATTTGTGAGTCGCTTAGTGCCAAAAGCTTATGTGTCCATTTTGGGACTCTGATATTATAAACTTAATATATCGTGAATACAATGATATTCAAAAACAAATAAAAAGTGAAATTGAAACGAAACTTAAAGGCAATTCCTGTTTCAGTGTGACTATGGACAAGTATACTTCAGTTCATTGCTGAAGATACATGAACATCAACATTTATTGCCAAAATGATGTTATAAACTTGGGCCTAATAAGAATGTGTGATTCATGTGGTGCTGAAAAATTTTTTCAGTTGTTGGAAAAACAGTTGGTTCATTTTGGAATTACAAACATGCAGACATCTCTTGTCAGCATTGTTTTGGATGGCACCTCAGTAATGAAAAAACTTGCTAAAATTTCTCAACTTGATTACCAACTCTGCTACGCACATGGTGTGCACCTGGCTGTATGTAATGTGTTATACCAAAACAGAAGTGAGACTCATATTGCAGGTGAAGATTATGACAATGATTAAGATGAAGAAATGCATGAAGAAAGTTTTGGCATAGTGACCCCCACAATAGTATCAAACAAAGTACCAGTTTTCAATCTAGAAATAGAAAATGTACTCAAGATGGTGAGGAAAGTGGTGAAAATATTTTGAAAAAGTCCTGTGAAAAATGAAGTCTTGCAGAAATATGTGTTGTTGGAACAAAACAAGGAATTGTCACTTGTCCTAGATTGCAAAACTCGCTGGAGTTCCATGTATGAAATGGTTGAAAGGTTTATATGTTTTTAAAAGTGCATATTGAAGGCTTTACTTGATTTGTCGATTGAACATGGCATATCTACAACTGAATTTTTGTTTCTCGATGAGCTAAAATGCGCTTTTGAACCAATAAAACTTGCGGTCAAAGCTTTATGTCATAAAGATGCAATGCTTTTGACTGCCAAAGGGGTTTTTCAATTTTTATTTGTGGAGTTGGAGAAGAGGAATTTGAACCTTGCGAAAGATTTACTTTGTCCCGTAAAAAAATGTGTACAACAAAAATGACAACATGAAGTGGTTAAGTTGTTACGTTATTTTCAAAATCCAAATTCATTGATTTATAATGAACATTATGCTGATGAAATACCGTCTTGTAGTAACAGCAAAGAAGGTTTTGTGAAAACTGCTACCACCTTATTTTGCCATTTGTTTTGGGAAAGTGACAGCAATAAAGCAAAAAGTCAAGATGAGAACAAAGTAATAGAGCTGCCTAGCAACAATCAGAAAGATGAAAGTCTTTTCAAAAGACTTAAGACCCACATTGAGCATTCCACTAACTCCACTCCCACCCAGCAGTTGAAGACAATTGTTGATGATTGACACCAAGTCAGCCAACTTCAAACCATAGGTAAGCAGGAAATGAAACTATTAAAAGCTTTTGAAAAAAGGCCAGGCAAATTGGAGCAGTTGTTCAAAGCTTTATTGAGCATTCCACCAACGTCAGTTGAAGCAGAAAGAGCTTTTTCTGCTGCTGGATTGTTTACCACAAAACTATGTAATCAAAAAGTAGACGAATTTTTTTTGTTTACACTGAGGGGGATTAAGAGATTTAATGAAAGTCTCTGAGAGCAGAAAGGTGAAAAGAAGAGCAACCTTAAGCAAGAATAGAAAATTTGTCGTTGTTGTAGTGAAAAGTGCATTGGGTATTGCTAAGAAGATGTTGACCAATGGTGGATTCGTGAAATTGTTGTGGGCGAGTGTTGGCCTTTCAAGAACGCGAAAGGCTTTGGCAGTTGTGCAAGGTAGGAGGATTGGCGATAGATCTTGGAACGTGTTGTTTGATTTGCTCTTCTAAGCATTGAGACATGCAACCAATGTACTGACTATTGCAGATTCACACAAACTGGTAAATGACATTGTTTTGATGATGGGAAGGTAACGCATCTTTCTTAGTTGCTGGTAAGAGCTGTCAAGTTGTAAAAATAACGCATGGTTCAATGGAGAAAAAGCACCGTTTCACCACAGAGGTAATCTGCTTTTCAAACTTCATTGAGACATTTTCAATCCAGGGGATGTGTAGGTAGATAGGGCACTTTTCCACTGTGTGAACTGGGTTAGAATTTAGTTGTTGAAATTTTTGTTTGAAAGCCGAATTGATTGCATGTTGCAAATAGATTGCTGTCATTTTCTAATAGAATTGAATGAATTTTGCCAAGCTGTGGGTCCAGTTTGCTTTTTGAACAGATCATAAAAGCTCTGTGAACAAGAGTACCAATTAAGTTGATTTTCTGTTTTTGGAGGCTGAAGGAGTTCTAACGTAGATACTGGCCAGTGAAGGTGATTTCTTGTACACTGAAGTTAGAAATTCTGAATTGTACCTTTTTACTAACATGTTCAGGAAGGGGAGAGAGTGATTGGATTGAAAAAGTGAAGTGTAGTGAGGGATAAAGAGAGTTGAAGTGGGTGAGAAAAGTGTTGCAGTCTTCTTGAACAATGAAGACAGGGCACTTGAACCATAAAGTAAAGTAAAAATCTACTGAGCATTGATTGAAAAAGTTTATACAAATTTCGAAGGATGCCTTCAGAAATGTATCACTGATAATGGACACCACATGCAGATGTTGTTTTCCACACTTGGATTTGTAAAAGGCTATTTTAATACAAACTTAAATCTGTGAATAAATTTTTTTAATAAAAAATTAATGATTGTGTGATTTTTTAAAAAACGTCTGTTCTCTCTGCCCCACCCTGTACATTACTTTTTTGATATAATGGAACTGTAGTGGTATACCAGCTACAGTTGTTTACAATCCTAATTGGCTTATTTTTAATATTGTTAATCTTGTCAGATATGACAAATAGGTCATAATTGTTAATCTTCCCAGATAATTAATGTGAGAATGAATTAAAGCATAATAGAGTTTAAGTAAGGAGGTAATGTCTAAATAATTTTTAAGTTTTCCCAAAATACCAACAGATCTGAAAATTTTTGTTTCCACAAAATTTATTTGGTCTTTAAATTTTAATTTATTGTTAATTATGATACCAAGATATTTTACTTTTGTTGCAATTTTAATTGACCTGGCAGAACAATTAACATTTAGTTGAGATGTTAATGAATTTGATTTAGGAGAAATAATCATTATTTATGATTTTGAAGTATTAAGTGTAAGTTTGTTAGCGTTCAGTGAATTGTAACAGAGGTTATATCTTTATTTAATTTAATTTGAAGTTTTTCAGGTGTAGATTCACTTATTAGTAAACAAGTATCATCAGCAATTAATCAAGGAGTAAATTGAACAGAATTCGGCAAATCGTTATATAAAGTAAGAAAAGAAGTGGGCCAAGAGAAGAACCTTGGGGGAATATTTATTTTAATATCTGCCAGAAAAGAAGAACAATTGTTAAAAGAAACATATTGGGTCCAGTGAGATAAAAACAATAAGAAAAATTGATTAACAACACCTCGCATACTGTAGTTATCGAGCTTATTCAACAAAATTTTGTGGTTGACGGTGTTAAATGCTTTTGCTAGATCAAGCAGAACAAGAGCAGAATAAGAATAATTTTTTGATTTGATGTTATTGTAACAAGTTGAAACAATAGCAAACAAGTTTTTTTCACAATAGAATGTTTTTTTTTGTAGCCTGCAAATTTTTTCTTAAACCAAAATGTGGTCCTTGATGCTCACACTCTTGGACCACCCTGCAGTGTACCCTTATTATTTGCAAAGATGATGTTCCTTCCCCTTACAAATCTTGAAAATCTGCAAATTATTGATGCAGTATTAAAATGCCTATGTATGATATTATATATACTAAAGTATGCTTTCCAAACACATTAAAAAGACAATCTTACTCATTATATGCTAATAATGTAGTAATATGTAGTAATAATAAAGTAAAAACATTTAAAGTTTGTAGTGTGCCTAAAAATTCATGAAATTGCTTGGGCTACTACAAATTGAAATATATTATGAGAAAAAAACAAATTGAGAGCAAAATTCACAAGTATGCGGGACTGCAAACAATGAATTGCAAATGGGCAAGCATATACTGTAATTAGCAGCTGATTTCTAGAATTTTTTATACCTTTTGTTCACCAATTCATGATACGAATGTAGTTATCACTGCTTTTTGGTTATTTGTTTTTTTAGGTATCAATTGACTACTAATTTGTATTTTATTTTTTCTTGTTATAATTATTTAGCTTAATTTATGTAAATGCTTAATTTTTTTTAGGTGTAGAAGCTTGTGAGAGTGCATGCAAACTTGCCAGGAAATGGTCATACACTGTAAAAGGTGTGCCTGAAAACCGAGCTCGAATTGTATTTGCAACTGGTAATTTTTGGGGCCGAAGTCTTGCAGCTGTTTCTTCTTCAACTGACAGTGAAAGTTATGGTGGGTTTGGTCCATTTATGCCTGGTTTTTCAATCATTCCCTACAATGACACTGCTGCTTTAGAAGTAAGTATTATTGTGTTTGTGTTATTTTTCTTTGCATAAATGTGATGGAGAATAAAGTTAGTAAAACTTACTAAATTATTAAGTTTTATCTTAAACAAGAATTAAAAAAACCTGAAACATTATAGATTTATGTATTATATTGTGCACTATTTGAGTAGTGCAATGGCAGGTTTAAATTAAAATGAAAAAAAATATAACTGAGTAAAATAATTGAATAAACAATGTTTATATTAAATTTATCTACATATAAAATTATATGGATTTATACACTTTATGTTGGTAATAATACAGCTAAAAGATAAAATAAAATTTTTGTTATTTTAAAATTGTACAACAATGATATATGCAGTAGGATTGTTTCTAGCTGAATACTAATCTATTCCATTTTTTTTGTTGCTTAATTTCAAATATTTAAATATTCAAGAAATAAAAAAGTAGTTAAATATTTTGAAGCAAAGTTGTTTTAATATGTTGTGTTTTTTAAGTTCTCATGAAAAATTGCTGCTATATATTGCAATGGTGCTGAGTTTTTAATTTTGTGGGTACATAAATTCCATGAAGTTATAATAAGCAAATGTATTACAAACAAGCTTTATGTATTCAAGAGGTTACAATTACTTATAAATATTTATATATTATATACTCACTTTTTTACAAATTTTGTATGGTTGGGACTCATCAGAAAAGTCTTCAATGATGTTTAATCAGATTGGTTAGAATATATTTAACTGTTTGACCAAAAATATTATCTTAACAATAATTTTTTAACCCTAACAGTTTGTTTCACCTATTTGGCTTGTCAGGGGGAATCAAAACTCTGAAAAAGAAATACCAAAAGAACAGTTTAACAAAGCAATTAAAAATCAGCAAAAGAGCCTAAAACAAAACAAAAATAAGGCTTTAACCCTTTGCGGTCGAATTTAATGTACCGTAGTCGCCGTCGCTGGTCGTATTTAAAAATGGCCGATTTTAAGCACTATCGCTTACGCGCGTCTATCGTCATGAAGCTATCGACCGCTGTCTGCATATTACTGCTTAACTATAAGTTTTCTTATGTTGTTTGCAAACAATAATTAAACTACAATAGATATGAAAAAAATTTATTAGTCATCATAACATCATTATAGAATAAAGATGACAAAAACAATTATCGATAGCGTTTTTCAATGTGATATTTTTTTGAAGCATTTGTCGGGGTGAAGTCCTGGTTTCCTTTCGCATGTTTCACAGTGACAAACAGTTTCTTTACGTTTCACTTTTCTGTCGCTACAAACTGAGCAATCTTTTGTCCTTCCATTAGGAATTTTTGCTACAAAATATTTTCCAGATAGACGTTTGATCGACTCTGCATCAGAATTTCTTCCACGCTTTCTCAAATTTTTATTTCGCACATTTCCCACAAGCTGTATCACAAGATTTTTGCGATATTTTTTGTGGGTTACTATCCTCAAGCCCTTTTCTTTGGACGTTATGTAGAATAAAGCTGTTGACTATGGCAAGAACATTTTACGCCACCACTTCGCCGTTTTCCTCAAAAAAGCATAGCTTCCACAGTAGTGGTCTGCCTTATCTACTCCACCCATATACTTCGTATATTGAGAAATTACAACAAGTTTTGCCACGGTTGTTGACTGTTGATTTCCCAAAGTATGTTCTTTATCTTCGTATTGGGTGTTGTAGACAGAAGATAGCATTGTCACCACCCGTTCGTCTCTCCATTGAAGAGCCATCATTTTTTCTAAATGCAACTACTTCATGCTTCTTTTTTTTTCGCTTTTTTTTGACAATTTGTTTGTCATACCCTTGCTACTGGGCATTACTGTTCCAGTTAAGTGGAAAGATAGCTTCCTCAGCTCTTTGCACAAAGTTGGACTCGTATAAAACCTGTCTGTGAAAATGTGGTACCCTGATCCATACCCTTTTGAAGAGAGCATGTTGCATAAATGCAACATGATTCTACTCGTAAAAAGCAAATCAGGCCGGACTAAACCATCATTTGTATACTTTCCACAGTATGGAACAAACGCCACGATATAGGCAGATTCACTCTCACACATGGTGTACACTATGAGTCCCCACTTTGTTGGTTTGTTTGGGTTGTAGCACTTGAATATCACTCGGCCTTTGAACCCAATCGTACTTTCATCAACAGAAATACGTTTGTGTGGCAAATAATATTCTTGGGATTTTCCATTCATATAGGTCACTAGGTTGTGAACCTTATCTCCATGGAATCCTCGGCCTACCAATTGCTGCAAATGTGGCATCCAATAAAGTTGAAAAAATCTTTCCCGAGAAAACACATCAACAAAAAATGGCATTCTTTCTATCCATTTTCTTGAAAAATATTCTTTCACGTCGCATTTGGCATGCATTCAATGTTTAGTACAACTCCAAGCAATGCCTTCATTTCTTGCAGATTCGCATCTTTCCAAATTCTCCATATAGAACGTTTGCCAAGTGGTTGAGCCTTTCTATTTTTTCTCTTGTGTACCTGTTTGTCTCCTGAACAATCTCTCCAATAATGTCGTCCGTGAAAAAAAGCTGTAAGAAACTAAGTTCATTGTGATATTGTTCAGAAGTCGGTAGCCGAATACCAGGATTACTGACAGTAAATGGTAACTTCAATAAATCACTATTTGTTGGTAAATAAGATCTCCAAACAAACCCATTGTTTGTAGCATTGGCATTCAAACCAATGTCGTGGCCATCACTTTCCACATCACTTTCAACGTCATCAGATATACTTCCTGCACTAGTATCTGCATCTCCTACACCACTAACATCCATATCTTCGTCCCCAGAAGAAGGTGATTCGTGAAGACTTGAAGTGTCACTTCCGTTTTAAGTCGTCTCTGGATCAAATTCCACATCTTCATCTGATTGATTTACATCCATTTCATCACCACTCGAATCAAATAAATCAAGGATATCATCGTCAGTCAATCTCATTCACTTAGCCATATTCTGTTCATACAATTATCGCACTGTTCGCAAGATCACAAATCACCACACAGTGTAATTGAATAGAAATGTTGTCAAAAACCGATTATACAAGCTAAAAACGTAACAAATCGATCACATACGCTATAATTCTATTTATGCGAATGTAACACTAAACAAAAAGTTTGCTTTCAGTTCAGTTGCTACACAAGCTCTAACACTTACACCTTTTTATGAATGACAGTTACCAAATGACTTACCACGGGTGTTCTGCATGACTAAAGAATCTGCAGTTACATGACAGCCAGAAGAATTTACCGCCTTTCAAGCAATATAAGCAAATAGCGATCGCCCTACGACCACACGAAACGCGATTTTAACGTTGGGCGAGCTATACTCGCCTTACGACCAGAATGACGTCATTTCGTCTGGCGAGCTATATTCGCCAGTTGACCGCAAAGGGTTAATAAAATATGTTGAACTAGTTACAAATTTTTTTGATTAAATTTCAATGTGAAAGTTTTTTGTTATTTTGCTTTAAAATACTTTCCAAAAAGTAAGATTTTTAATGCATTCTTTTAATCCAATAATTTTACCTATAATTACAAAACAATAATGTGACCACCAAAAACTTTTAAGACTTTTAATTGTTTTGGTAAATTTCTTTTGACTTTTGATTGCTTTGGTAAAAACTGCAATTTTAATTAAACAAAGCAATTGTGATTTTTGTATTTGTTTACAGATGTTTAATCACCCCCTGACAAGTTTAATAAGTCAGATAAATTTACTAGTGCAATAGTTCAATTAATTATATTATCGACTCCACTTTATTTGAATGCTTTGTCCATGTTGAGTTGGAATTAAGAGGAGAAATTAGCTTGTTTGAATTAATAAAAGATCTTTAATAAGAGGCTAATATGGCTATCTTTACTATTATGCAGTAGAAGCCAAAGAAAACATTTTGAAGAGCAACTCTTAATTCCAATAAAGAAATATTTTTAAACAAAAAATCTTTTATATATATACAGGGTCCGCCACCCAAGTGTAGACTGTTAAAAATTCATTTATTTCAAAAAGTTAAAGGAAAAATGAAACAAACTTTTAAGAATATGAAAGAAAAATCTTTAATCTTTAAAATGAACTCCTATTTACTCGATATATCCTCCTTTTGCGCAGATTACGCGACGGAGACGTTCAGAAACTTGCGCACAAGTGGCATGCACAGTCTCAAAGTCAATTTCGTCCCATGATTCGGTCAGCTTTTGCTTCAAGACCTCCACACTTGAATGGGAAACTTTGCATGTTTTCTGTTCCAATATGGACCATATGCCGAAATCCATCGGATTAAGGTCCGGTGAAGAAGGAGGCCAAATATCCTTTGGCCAGAAAGCCTTAAAATGCTCCTTGCACCACTCCTGAACCATTTTGGCAGTGTGGGCAGTCGCTCCGTCTTGCTGGAGCGTCAAACCGTCGTCTAATGACAAGGAATTCATCCAGGGTTGAATTCCTTGTCATTAGACGACGGTTTGACGCTCCAGCAAGACGGAGCGACTGCCCACACTGCCAAAATGGTTCAGGAGTGGTGCAAGGAGCATTTTAAGGCTTTCTGGCCGAAGGATATTTGGCCTCCTTCTTCACCGGACCTTAATCCGATGGATTTCGGCATATGGTCCATATTGGAACAGAAGGCATGCAAAGTTTCCCATTCAAGTGTGGAGGTCTTGAAGCAAAAGCTGACCGAATCATGGGACGAAATTGACTTTGAGACTGTGCGTGCCACTTGTGCGCAAGTTTCTGAACGTCTCCGTCGCGTAATCCGCGCAAAAGGAGGATATATCGAGTAAATAGGAGTTCATTTTAAAGATTAAAGATTTTTCTTTCATATTCTTAAAAGTTTGTTTCATTTTTCCTTTAACTTTTTGAAATAAATGAATTTTTAACAGTCTACACTTGGGTGGCGGACCCTGTACTTTGCTGACTAAACTGAAAAAATGTAACCTAACCAACTAAATGGACAGTGAAGTTAGTTTTCATGTTTCTTTTAAGACTGTAGCTTTTTCATTTCATTATTACATCATAATCACTCAAAACTGCAATATTTTGTATGTTTATGCAACAATCAGTAGCATTCATTGTTTAAATTAAGCAGAGGTTTGTCTGAATAAACAAGAGAATTATTGTATGTGATGTTTTGTTTATTCTTGTGACTTTTATGGGAATAAAGTGGAGTTGACTGTAATATACTTGTAATTGCAATTGTGATGTTTGATGTTTTAGTTGTTTAACTTGTGCTTTACTTTCATATGGCACCAAAAATTGATTTGTGGCTGTGTGGTGGTACTCACTTTCTGCATTACTTGTTTTTACCAAAAAGTTTTTATTTTGTGCTCTTGTATAAAAAGATTTAATTCCTGCTTTGCTGTGGCATGCAATTTTCCTTGACCAATATAAACAATAAAAACAATTTTTCTGCCTGTTTCACTTAAATTCAATTATATTCTAACCAGAGGCGCACCCAGGAATCTGATTTGGAGCTCATGTCAGCCCCCCTTTAAATATTTTTGTCAGCCCCCTTTTTGCCAGATGTCAGTCCCCTTTGCATGCTAATATGCAACTAGATAAAACTTTTGCACGAATAAGTGATGTTTTGTGCCAACTTAACTATAATAACTGGTTTCCGTTTTTCTTTAATAGTAACTCAAAGGATAGACACAAGCGTATTTTTGCTATGCTCCATCAGTGTTTCTATAGACACGTCACTTATATGCTGTGTTAAATGCAAAAAAAACTTGTTTTTTTGAATTGTCCCGTACTATATATTTTGAATATCTATTTACATATTTTTGTCGCATCACAATACTAAATTTTTCCCACTTGCAGACCAACGTTCCCTCTAAGCTGCGCAGCTGCGTGGCCATGCAGCTAGCCTAGAACCCCTGTGCAGTACTTTTGTTTTGCCACGCACTGCATAAGTATTGGCAAGACAAGCTAAATATGTACTTTCAATCAGAAGCAAGCTCCACACAGTGGTGAATATTCAAATAGTTTTTATCTCATCTTACAGTTTTTACTCCAAAAATAATGGTGATCACTAAAAAAAGGTTTTCTCTTTGGTATCATCTCTGACTTCCCTATTTTCCTCCCAAACCCGAGGTGTTCTCTAAAAATAAAAGATCACTTTAATTTCATCTCTGATTTCCCTATTTTGTTCCTGAAATCAAGGTGTTCTCTAAAACAAAAAAAAAAAGGTCTTTATCTTGAAAATAGCATAAAACCTTGAAAAATCAGAACAAAAATTGGGAAATAGATAGATCGATTCTAGGTGAAGACCTTTTTTTTTTTTTTAGGGAACACCTTGATTGTCAACTCCTTTTCTTTTTTACTGAACATCAATTTCTGAAAATCCTTGCCTCGGGTCCCTAAATTTGAATATCCACCACTGCTCACACAGCCTTTCATTCTGTGCACACTAAACAAGCTCTTAGAGGGAACGTTGTTGCAGACTTGTTTGCTGCTACACAATCACCAATGTTTAAGTTCAGATAAAATTGCCAAGATCCTCAACGTACTTTATTGATGATTTTTCTAACATTTTACTCGAGATTTTAAAAGAGCCTAATTGACAGCTGCGGTTAAGAACCCATGGTCTATTCATTGTAGTGATTGCTCCAACCTAAACTTGATGAAAGCACTTTCCAAAACACATGTACTGAGGTTTAATCATAAATGTAATAAAAATGTTGTCTAATTTCTTTAAGATTTTAAAGTTTTGTAACACCAATCATTTGTTGAAATAAAGTATTTATTCTAAGTAAACAATCAACCATTTATCTATTAACTTTAACCCAATTCTTAACCAATGGTGCAAATTAAAAATGTTTGAAAATAGCTGTTTTGCCCAATAGGAGGTCTTTGCTTCATTTTGGAAAAAATAATCGCACTGGAAAAAAAATGCAGCAGCTTCTTTGATCATTTTCTTTGGTGCTTTTGATGTGTTTCAGAATATACCAAAATTACTTTGATTTTGTGGCAGATTTTTTTACAGTGCAGCCGTGCTATGGAATGCTTTGAAGGATTCCACAGATGACTGCTGTGTTTGTTCTTTATGTCTTTCTTGACCTGCCTCAGCAGCTCACAGTAGTTGGCACTGTTTACAGTGCTTCCTTTCTCAAGGAATGAAATAGTGATTGGGCCTTGCATATCCCAAAAAATGTTGAGCATCACCTTCCTTGTGGACCACTGGGACTTGAACTTCTTCACTGGAGAGCCTATGTGCTTCCACTCCATGGACTATCATTTGGACTCAGGCTCATAGTGCCAAACCCATGTCTCATCATATGTGACCACCTTCTTCAGAAACTCTTGATCACCATTCTTTTCATAATGTCAGAGACACTGCTGGGACAACTTGATCCTCTGTTTGTGCCCTGGAGTAAGCATCTTTGTCACCCACCAGCAGTTGACCTTCAGGTAGCCAAGGTCATCATGGACAATTTCTGTCCCAACAGATAAGCTCAAAGTCCTTGCAATATCATCCACTGTCACCCTGCTGTCAGACTAAATGAGGTCATTAACTGATTTGATCACCTCAGGAGGCCTGACTTCTGTAGGCCTTCCAGGCCTGTCTTCATGCTCAACACTGCTCCATTCTTAAAACAATTTAACCCACTTGTAGACATTTTTTCGGCTGATACATGTGACACCATACACAGTTGACATTCTCCTATGAATTTCAACTGGTTTGCACCCTTCAGCAACCAAACACTTGATAACTGACCACTGTTCAATCCTGGAGCATGCTTCTTCGTTGGCCATCTTTGTTAATTGCCAAAACTTTCAAAAGTTTTTTTTTAATCTGCAAAATAAATTAAATCTATGTGAAAAAGAACTAAAACAAAAAAAAAGTAAGCTTCTATCTGTATTAGAAGTCTTTATACCAAAAATTCACCATATTTATTGAATGACCCTTGTATTTAAAATGACCTTGGATTAAAAATATTTTCCTCAAATAAGAAAGACAAACAAAATCAGCAGTCAAAAATTGTTTCGAATCAGTGTTGGCAAGAATCATTTTTTCTTCAATAAAGATGTTATCTTCATTTTAAAAAGACGTTTTACATGCTCATAAGCGAAGCAATATTGTATACAAATATTTGTACCACTGTGATAGTGTGTACATAGTAAAACATCCCAGCAACTGGAAGAACAAATTCGACAACATGTCCCAAAATTCATTAGAAATCAAGTTAAACCTTGAAAAGATCTCCCTAGATGTCATTGTAAATCTACTCAAAATGCACCTATTTTGGATTTGGATTTGGCTATTGGTCAACATTTGCTAGATAACTAAGTCTGCACAGAAAAATTTGACATTAACTGGTTTTTAATTTTAGCTATGGGACGATTGTCTTTTCAACTTGCAGTGCTGGAGGCAACCTACATAGAGTCTCCTGAACCCTCTCTTTGTCACCACAAAGAGTTTATCTATCAACTAAAGCTTTCTTGCTTGTGGCACAAATCAGTGTACAGCCAATTGTGTGCCTGCTTTCTTTAGCCAATTAGCAACCCTAGTACTTTCAATGTTTTGAAATCCTATATAAACCACAGTGTTTTGTGTTGAAATTCTTGTAGTTTGTCATTTGCCAACGATTTGTACTGACAAGAATTGGCCAAAAGAATTCTCAGAAAAAACAATCTTTTTTGAAGACTACCAAAAACTGAGAGTTATGGCACTGTTAGTACCATTGGTTATTTTTAAATTTTGTACAACAAAGAATTTATTGAAAAATATTATTCAGGATACAAAAGAAAAGAAACAAAGTTCAAAATTCTCGCATGCAGAAAATAAAAAATGCAAGCAGAAAGTTTTAAAAAGAAAGGGAAATCTTTTGTCGAATTTTCATGTTTTTGCCATTTGCCCTCCTCCTTTACCACCACTTTGCTTTTGGATGTTGGTTAAGTATATTGAATGATTCAAATGTATTTAGCTCTTATTTCATTCTGGTTTTACCCTTATTATAAAATTTAATGTGGTATTTTTGAAGGTTTGGAACAAATTAAGCAATTTACATGTAAAGTGTCACTTATTATAGAAAAAAATTGCAATACAAATGCCACTTCGAAAAAAATCAATTTCGTATCTTGAGGCACCACCCCATAACTTTTGATTAAAACTTCACCTACCTACTCCAGACATTGTTATCATTCGTCATCGTCGTTTGAAGAGCATCCACTCCAGGCCAGACACAAACAAGACTGGGGCCAAGGGTTTATCCTTTTACTACCCCAGCCTGCTGCACTGCCTGAATCAGATGCTGGCAGTGGTGTTATTAAGCCAGCATTGAGTTTCGTCATCCAAAACCGTCAGACCTTGTGCTCCATGTGGTGCCCGATGTATAGGGCATGCTGTTAGTACATGGTCTGCGGTTTGCTCAGAGGCACAACACTCGCAATTCGGTGAAGGAGCAAGACCCCATTTATGCATGGACGAATGGAATCGCCCAACACCAGTCTGCAGGCAGTTGAGCTTAACCCAAGCTGCTCAGGGTAAGCCCATCCCAACAGGCCTGGCACCAGTCTCGAGCACAAAAGCACAGATTCTGGAAACATTTTCACAGTACTCCGTTTTCCATTTGTGATTTGCCCATTCAGAGGCGCAGATGCCAAGTCTGGCAAGGTTGTTCAAGGGATTCTGCGCACCTGGCACAAACAGGCGTCTGGATCTTAGTCTCACTTGGTGAGTATCTGCAGACCCACTTAAAAGACCATGCAAGATATGATCAGGGTCCAGAGATCCACGGTAAGCCAAGGAGAGTGTCACTTTCAGTCGGCGAAGCTCAGCTGGCTGGATGCCTGAGAGTACAGGTAGGTGGTCCGTTGGAGTGGGACGCAGGCATCCAGTAACTATGCGCAAGGCGTCATTCAAGACACTGTCAATGAGGCAAGTGTGAGCACTGCGACAACAGACTGGCACACAGTACTCAGCTGTTGAGTAGACTAGAGACAAGGTGGCTATGCGTAGTGTTTTAGCACCAGCACCCCATCCCGAGCCCACAAGTCACCTTAGCAGTGTGACGCGCGAAGATAGTTTTTTGCGCAATGCCACTAAATGGTGACGAAACATGAGCGATCTGTCCAGTTTTACCCCAAGATAAGTAGGGGTTGGACAGAATGGTAAAAATCTACCGTTGTTGTAGAGTTTTAGCTCACGTTTGGCCTCTCAATTATTTAAGTGAAAGGCTGCCGTCACCGTCTTAGTGTGACTGAGCTTCAACCTCCAAGTCTGGAGATACGCTGACAGTGTGGACATGTCTTGGCTTAAGGTCCCCTCCAAGTCCTTCCAGTTTCCAGAAGAATGCAACAATGCTAGATCATCAGCATAAGCAAACTTTCTGGAAATCATGGAAGGAAGATCGTATGTATAGATGTTAAATAGGAGGGGAGCCAAGACTGATCCCTGAGGAACGCCGTTTTTAAGACGGCGTAGCCTGCTTTGCTTGCTGTCACTGGTGGTAAGGGTGAAACTTCGATTTCGGACAAGCTCCATGATCATTTTGACCATGTGCTTATCTGGAAGTAGTCTCAGCAGCTTGCAGGTAAGGCCACGGTGCCAGATAGTGTCATAAGCAGCTGTCAGATCAATAAATACGGCACCAGCCTTCTTTTTAGCCTTGAAAGAATCCTTGATGTTCTGGGTTAGCAGAACAACTTGATCTACGGTTGACTTCGGAACCCAGCCTGCTCTTTAGGGAGCAGTGGATCGATTAATGGTTCAACGTGGGCATAGATAAGCCTCTCGAGGATCTTGTAGCGGACACAGAGCAGAGATATCGGTCGATAACTCTTTGGGTCCCCCACGGGCTTTCCTGGTTTTGGGATCGTGACCACAAGTGCTCTTCTCCAGATCTTGGGAATTTTGAGTCGGCACAAACAGAAAGAAATTAAGTCACGTAACCAGGACTTCAAAGCAGCTCCAGCATGGAGTATAAGCTCGGGGCAGATGGAATCAGGTCCCGGAGCTTTACCTGGTTTTAAATGTTGGAGGGCAGCAGCAAATTCTCTCTGTGAAAAATTGTCAGAGATATTTACTGCGTCTGGTGTTGTGGCCCTCCAAAGGTCAGACACTTCTTGAGAGACAAGTTGAGATGACTTGCGGTCAACAGCCTCGTATTTCCCACTTTTAATCAGCTGAGATGCAATAGCATCGGCTGAAACGGGACAGTGACGAGGAGAGTGTCGTGACCTACCAGTAAGGTTGTTCAAAATACTCCACGCTTTTCGACTAGAGTGTGAAAAGTCAATGCTCCGAACTGCTTCAGACCATCAATCCCTCTGCTTTCTGTCAAGCTTGGCAAGCAGAGCTGTAGCAGCCAAACTTGAGTTGTCTCCCTGAGGAGACCGCAGAAAGGTTTTATAGAGGGATTCACACTCTGCATCCCAACACAAAATATAGTTATTTCGATACCCGCGTGGGATAGTCTTTTTTGCTGCTTTCTTAATGGTGTTACAGAAGTCCTGGTAAGCCGCATCCACATCAGGTGAATCAGGCGGCAACAAAGTCTTTGCGAATTTATTCGTCAAAGCAATGTAGTGACTCCATTTGGCCTTGCATAAGTTCCATCGCTTAACAGGCATGCTTGGCACTGCCATAGCAAACCTTGGTGGTGTAATAAGCAAAGGTCGATGTTGTGACCTGGGGAACTTGTCAAGGACACGTCTATCCGGTAAGCAACTGTTTGGACCTACGCTAGCAAAAGCTAGATCTGGGTTGGTACCAGTGTTCCAGCGGCCGGAATAGAAACTGGCAGCGTCCTTGGCATTATATAGCAGGGCAAGACAATTAATACTTGCCCATCCAGCCAAGCACTCACCATCTGGACTGTTGTTGTCGTAACCCCAGTCAGCATGACGACAATTAAAATTGCCAGTGTACATACAGGGGTGGGGAAACACTGGGAGATTCAGGGTTCGCAATTGCGTTGGCGGTGGTTTGTAGACATTGACTATTTTATAGCCATCAACGTCCACACACAGCCACTCGATCTCCGATGTCGGTGGAGATTGGTCCAAAAGCGTGTATCTCAGTCGCTCGTGGACAAACGTGGCAAGGCCATGCTTCCTGCTTAAAGAAGACCCAGCTAGTTGGTAGTTTGGTAGTACCAACTTCTCTGCATCAGTGCAGTGGGTCTCCTGCAGTAGGATGCTGAGTGCCTCAGACTGCATAGCGAGATGATGAAGAACGTTCATCTTGCTTGCAGTGAGGCCTTTGATGTTCAGCTGAAGAATAGTGGGTCTTCGGAACTTGTGAAAAGGGCAGTTTTTTCCTAGCATTGCCCCGTCCTGAAAAGGACGTTAGCCGATTAGCAGACCCACACTAAACATCGGAATGGGTGGATACCCTTAACTTTTGATTAAAACTTCACCTACCTACTCCAGACATTTTTATCATTTAAAACAAAAATTCAGTAATTTACAAAACCATGATTGAAGCATTGTTGTATTCCACTTATTTGCAGATGATATTCATATAAGCAATACTAAATATTCATTTTACTGCTTTTAATTCAAAGAGCATAGATAATAGCTAATAGCAATGTGACTTTTGAGCTGTCTAGCATTTATTTTTTTTTATCAAACATTCAAGAAATGCTAAATTGAACTTTACAATGATGTGAGACTTTAAATTATGTAATTTTTTTGATTTTGATTGGCTGTTTTTGCAGTGGCATTTACTGTTTGACCACTTGTAAACTTAATGTAATAGTTGATTGGAGAAGTCTGCTACCATTTTGTAATTTTCATTATTATTGCATAACATGACTTGATTTATATAAATAGTCTGCATTTTGTTATCATTCCAGTCAAGTAATTTAGTTGCTAAATTTGAAATCATTTTGTGTTGTTTAGCCTGTGTCGCTGTAGTTGTTTAAGGGTCAGTGTTGACACCTTGGAATATTAATTCTATAATGAGATAGAATTATTTTTTAGCCTGTGTGGCAGACAAACTATGAAATTTAATATTAGCCATTAAGGTGCTAATTGGGTTGGGTACACTTTGATGCCGCCCGATTCGATGCCTTCAACTTGATGCCAAGCCAACTTTTAACAGTTTAACTTTCAAATTGTTGTTTACTAACCCTAACCAGTTGCCTGGCATCGAGTTGGCAGCATCGAGTTGGCGGCATTGAGTTGGGCCATTTGCTGCTAATTTATTCTGATAGTGTGTCAGTGTGAAATTGTTAAATGGTTATTCACAGTTGTTGATGCTGTTAAATGCTTTGAAGTTTGGTGGAGCTTGGGAGCCAAGTTTAGCAAGAATTGCTCAAATGCTTTTGATTTCTGTGAATATACAGTATTTTTTATAGTAGAAACTGTGATTTCTTTCTACTTAAAGAAGTTTCAAGAAAATCCATTTCTACTTATCCAGAACCTATTGTTTAAAAAACTTGTGTCTTGTAGCAAACTATTTCTAGAGCCAGTATAAATAAATGAAGCTTTCCTTCAGCACAGGTATTTGAATTACCTTGTTTAATTGGTTCTTTTGGACTTCCAAGTAAAGTTGTGAAATCTGGCAGCTTGTCCTGGAAAGATTAGATTTGTTTGAGAGTGCTAAAGTAGAATTTACAATGTGGAAATGGTGACTGGTTTGATTGAGGAAAAGTTTGAAAAACTAAGAGCCTGCATAGAAAGTTTAAACATTGGAAGAAGTGCAAAGTATTTTTTTCAAAGTTAGTAAAATTGCATTTGTGAGAAAGAAGAGAAAAAGAAAGATTGACAAGCAATGCTGCAAGAAAAAGAAAAAGATCAGCCAGCAATGCTACAAGCCAAGCAGGAGAAATCAGAGCCAGAGGTATAATTAAAACTTGAAAAATTGAAATATAAATTGGAAAAAAGTTGTAATTGCCTATACAGCAGAATAAAATATCATTTAGTAATATTTTAAATATTTAATTGTTGGATTTCATTGGCTTGAATTTAAATTAAGTTTTTGAAAATGTTTTTTTGTAAAAAAAAGGAATAAAATTATCAGCTTTTTTTTTACATAGTTTTGTCACACTGAGCCTGTGTACTGCAGTTACAGCATTTCCATTTATCCTTTCTCAAAAGAATTTCACTTTTAAATTTCAGATATCATTTTTCTGAACAATTTTTACATTACTTTATTTGTGCATTCTTCATGAATCAAACCAAATAAATCAATCAATAGTTTTTAGAGAAAAAAACTTTTTTGTGTCTACACTTTACAATTGCCAGTATTCCATTAAATATCAAGGCACATCCTCAAATCCAGTTATGTCCAATACTGGTTTTCTTTAACAGCCATCCTAATAAAGATTGAGTGATCTTGTTTTGATTCAAAACTACTCCTATTTCTATTAAGTATGTCAGTCAGTGCACTTAACTTCACAAAAAAGAAAAATTTTGCATTTAATAACATAAAAAGGAAAGCTAAAAATTATTGTTAGGATGATTGTAAGGTGGATATTAAAGTAGCTATCCTTTAATTTTCTTTTAAAGTCAAATTTGATTCTGACTTTTGAATAACCTCCACTGCTTTCAAAACCTTTTATAGACTACTGGTGTGGTGTTTTGTTGGTACTGTGTTCTAGATTGTAGTTGAAAATATTATTGTTTTGAATTTTTACAGCAGTGATGCATGAATTTTGAAATTTGTAATGTGTATGTATTTTTTTAGGGTGGTGATTTGCTAATTCTGAGCCGTGCCAGTTTTTTATCCATACAACATGTTAATGCTTTTTCCAATGAATGAATGTCATGGGCATTGTTTTTGTGACATTTGGGTTAATTAATAGCAAAATGGATTTTGCCATTATTTTTCATTCATGATTTATTCTAACCTAATACTAAATTGTTCTATCCATCCTTTTCCCATGCTATTGTTGCTTTTCAATAGTAAGGTTTTTTGATATTTTTTCTTTTATATGTTTTGGTGTCTGATACGACTTCTATTACCTTGATTGGTTTTGTATTGTCACAAACTAAGATGTAGTGTTGATGGTAAATGTTGCTGTTAGTAAAACATTGTTGATGTCATTTATTTGTAGCAAGCAAGGTCTGCATTCTGAAGTGTATGTGTTTGAATTGTGTCTCTCCCAATGTAACTCAAAATAGGCTCTAAATTTTTCAATTTTATGTGCAGGTTTTGTGCCAATTCCAATTTTATGTACATTTTACTCAATACAATTGCTTATATAAAAGTCAATTCTTTTTCCAAAACTTTCCTTTCCAAAACTTTTATATTTTGATTAATAAGTTTAAATTGCATTCTATTCATTAACTTTAATGTATTAATTGTCTGCAGCGTAGTTGAGTGGTTTAGTTCTTTGTGATTGTGATCAACATGGTCTCAAGTCAAAACCTACTTACACCATTCCATTGTATTGTATTTTGGGAAAAGACACTTTACAGCATTTTTTCCTGCTTGACGGTCACAGCAAGTAGCTCTGAATTTCAGTCATATCTCTATAAATCTAAAAATCTAAAACAGTATTTCAACTGGACAACAATATCTTGGCATTTCCAGAAGCAGGTTAGGGTAATTGCTTGCCCTATATGTAGCAGCTTCGACACTTTCCTGTGAGTCAGGAGGATAAATACCAGGTGTTTTAGATAAAAAGAAGCAAAAACTTTATAGTTATTTATTTGTATTATAAGTGATACAAATCAAGATTAATTTCAAAATAAACAATTGAAACATAATAAGCTGTTTACAAAAGTAAAATAATTCATTTAATTAGTCTGCCCTTGGCTTCAATGCATGCCTCTAATCATGGTCTGAACTTGGAGCATACCTTGATCACAAAGTCTTTGTTCAAGTTGTGCCAGGCAGAATTTACTGACCTCTTGAGGGCAGTCAGACTGCTGTGATGTTTGGAGCAGGCCATGCTCTCAATGTGCTCCCAGATAGAAAAATCGAGGGGGCTGAGATCAGGGGATGATGGCAGCCACATGTTCTTCTGCCAGAAATCGATGCCAGCCTCCCTCAGGCATGCCTGCATTGATTGTGCTGTGTGGGCTGGTGGCCATCCTGTTGGAATATAAAGTCCTTGTTGTGCTTCTCTGCAACTTCTATCATCCACGGGATCAGAATTTTTTTAGAACTTCCTGGTATTTGGATGCAGAAAGGCAAAATACGATTGGGAACCAAATTGGTGGCGAAGTTTCACTTGTGTTTGCCACAGCACCAAGGAACATCAGCAAGGCCGGGTGTTTCATTTTTTGTAATAAACTTAGCAGCTGTGGGAACATCCTCATCAACTTCTAAGCCTTCCAAACAGATGTTCCAGTCATTACGACTGTTGCAAACTGGGTCAATGCAAAAATTTTTCTCATTCGAAAAGAAGATGATCCTGCCTGAATGTGGATGCTTCAGGTGACGCACGAGACTTCTGCATCGCTTTAGATGAGCCCTAATGTCTTCAGACAAGCTCATTTCGAGAACATTGCTTCAGACGAGCTCTGAGAGCAAGGGGATGCACTTTCTCAAAAGAGACTAACCATTAAGGTTGTTGTGCATTGCCTGTTCGACAGAATTAAGGAAGATGCCCAGATCCTTGGCATGCACTCTCATTAACTTGGTTGGTGTCACTTTAATGCTCTTTTTGAGGCAAAAAAGAAGTCTAGGGGTCCTGACAGTACATGTTCTAGGTTTTCTGGACCTCTTGTCAACTGGAGCACCAGTTTTTAGAAGTTTTTTTGCAGTGTCAACAAGGTTACAAGACACACCATCAAGGGCAATGATGTCATTAGTCTTGTGTCCGGTGCATAGAAGAATGGCCACCTTTTCTCTTTTGGGTGTTACAACCATTATTTTAAGAATAATTACTAACTGTTTGTAAAAATTAGAAAGTCTAGATAAGGATATTCTGGAAATAGAAAAAACGAGAAGAATTAGGTTGAACTCTTATCAAGATATGCAAAAATGTTTTGCTTTTTTTTTATCTGAAACACTCAGTATAAAGATGAAAAGCATTAATAATTTACTAAATTTGCATAATTTTGCAATCCAATGATGTTGTTTTCAGAAGGAGTTGAAAAACCCAAACACTGCTGCATTCATGGTTGAGCCAATACAAGGGGAAGCAGGTGTGATTGTGCCATATGAAGGTTACTTGAAAGAGATACGATCTCTTTGTGATAAATACAATGTTTTGTGGATTGCTGATGAGGTAGAGTTTTTTTTTTTTTTACAAAAATTGTTTTGATTGAATCATGAACAACTAATTTGAAGTAATTCTTCAGCTGTTTAATTATAAAGGGTCTCCCATAAATCTCCATACATAAGAGAAATGATACATTCCATGCATATATTTCAGATAACCCAGAGAATGCATTTGAATAAAGAGCAACAAATTGACAAAATGGCAGACATATAGAGCATATTATATAAATAAAATTGTTTGTCAAAAAATGTTTATTCTTCTTATACAGTGTGATCAGAAAGGCACTGTGCACCTGTAAGCTCAATGCATAAACAACCTTCCCTCCTTTCGAAATCGATAACTACAAGTTTAAAATAACCAGTTTATTGTTTAAAACAACAATCAGTTAGTAATTAATAAAGAATTTATTCAAGATTCACAATGACTCACAATATTCGACACTAAATTGCAGCCATTAAACAAGAGGAAATTCAGTGTTTGAGAATTTGAAGTGTCAAATCGACCTTTGCATTGATGAACTTGGTGGACATTTTCAGCAGTTATTGTGAATCTTAAATAAATTCTTTATTAATTACCAAATAATCGTTGTTTTAAACAATAAACTGGTTATTTTAAACTTGTTGTTATTGATTTCTAAAGTACAGAATGTTGTTTATGCATTGGGATTACAAGTGCACAGTGACTTTCTGATCACAATGTATATGGGGACTTATGGGACACCCTGTATTTAAAAAAACTGGCCTGTTGTGTTCAATAGAAGTTTTAGTTTAATGAAACCCGAGTTTAGTGTTTTTTCATGTTTATTAACCAATACCTTTAGTTTTTAAAGTAAAATCTCTGCCCCCGATATAGCTTCTTTAAGCTATTATTTCTAAGCAAGGACTGAACCATTGTCAATTATATTTTTTTGTTTTATACAAATCTTCGCAAACAATATACTTGCTTAAACATTTTTACTAGTTTTGTCTCAATGGCTATTTTTTAATATATAGGGTTCTCTGTGAATTTGATTTTAGCAATTTCTATTGATATTTTTTTTTGAATAAATCATATTTTTTCTAATTTGAGTGTTTTTTACTAAGAAGATTTGTTTTTTCTAGGTTCAAACTGGAATTGGAAGAACTGGAAAGATGCTAGCATGCGATCATGAGCAAGTAAAACCTGACATTCTTGTGCTTGGTAAGTTTGTTCAAAATTGTCAAATTAATTCTGGATTTATCTGTTCTGTTTGAATTGCTTTTGATATGATATTACAAGGTATATTATAAGATGTATATTGTAAAATTGAGATTATAAGACAGAATTGTGATTGAGCTTTAAACTTATTTATATGTTTACTATTGCTCAAACTACATATGCTGTGAGGAAACTACAGCGGCTTTGTTGATATTTTTAATCAATGCTTTCAATCTTAGCTGGAATTTACAGTTTTTAATTTCACTACAAGTTTTATAGTGTGCATTTCTTCATCTTCATTATGTGATTGATAATCATGATGTCAGCTGTTGCACTGTTTGCCTTGTAGCTTTTATTGAGGCTTCAATTTGTGTCTTTGAGTCAGGACCTGATTAGTATGAGTAAAGTTTTTAAATTTTTAAAAATAAAAAAAAAATTTGGATTTTTTTTACAAAAACTGATGTACAGAAACTTTATTGGTCAAAATCGATTTTTCATGATGAATTAGTTTGTTTTAATTTTTAATTTCTTTATTAAATGTTTGGCTCATTGAAATTTGACCAATTTTATTAATGGAATTGTTTATTGCAGTTTAATCTGTTAAATAAAATTGTCAATTTCACTTTGCTGAAAAGGCTAATATTTCTGTTAAAAGACTTTTAACATGTAATTGATTGCATTGAGTTAGCATTCAAGCATCGAAACCCCATTTGTGACATTACATGTTGTCTCATTTCAAAGAGTTTCTTTTTTTATGTTAAAAAAAAAAGAGTTATAGATTTATTTCTTTGCATTGTGTTCCTTTTAAGATCTTGGAGAGACTTATCTAGGCTCACATCATACTCACATCATACCAATTATAGACTTACTGCTACCTAGAGTGCAAGCTGGCTCATTGCAGCCTCACCTGCATGCTACTCTTCCAGACAGGCACATGGTCTCATTGATTATGGAACTTGTTTGTAATTGAAGTTTTAACCTCACCACCATTGTCAAAAAGCAAAGCAGCTTATGATGCTTTAAGAATGGTGTCCACCAGAAATCAGTTCTGGCTCCCTTTTTGTTTAATATATGTATATTAGACCTGCCAGAAACAGTCAGCAGAAAATTTTCATAAATTGTGCACTATGCATCCAACTGGCAGGTGTTAAGAGGGAACTCTTACCCAGGACATGGTAACCATAAATGGAAGCTCAAGCTCAGTACAACAGAGACTGTGTCCACAGCCATCAATCTATACAACAAAGAGGCACCACATGAGCTTAACATGTTTGTTAATGGACAGGCCTTATTGTTTCATGCAGAACCTACTTGGCACAAAACTGGATAGGGCACTCCTGTTTGGTTGACGCTTAAAAGTCACTGTGCAAAAAGTTAACATCTTGCATTGGGTTTTTACAGCAATTAGCTGGATCAAGCTGGGGTGCAGATGCCACATTACTTTATATAGCCACCCTTGCTTTGGTCCATTCAGGGCTGATTACTAAGAGTCAGTTTGGTGTTGCAATGCCCATACTTGCCTTATCGACAAGCCCATTAACAATCTCTTGTGCATAGTGACCAGATGCCTGCATTCCATTTCAATAGACCACTTTTTTATTTTAGCAGGCATCCAACTAGCTAACCTTTGCCACCAAAAAGCCTTACTGTCTCTGCCATGCTCAGGAGCCAGAACACCTCTTATATGAAAGGCTCCTGTCTCCACTTGGTGGACAGTTATGGCAACTTAAATCAAGACACCCATTTGTTCTTGCTGCATTGGAACTATTAACTGATCCTGCCCAGTCAGACGCTAGTGTAACATGATATGCAGAATAGAAATGGAGCATGAGTGGCAAGAAAACACCTCTCAACTCCATACATTTATTAAAGATGTCAGCCTGATGCCACTGAGATTTTGCTTTCCCAAACCTGTATAGGTCAAGCTTCTGCTTAGAAATGCAGAAATGGGGTATGGCTTCTACAGTAGCTTGTTGGTGTGGTGCAAAGGAGCAGACAGCTGAGCACATGATAACATCTTGCTTCATCTATCATTATCCAAATGAAGCCCATGCTCTCTCAGATGTCAACAAGAGCCTGGTTACCTGGCATATGAAAACATGTCTGACCATTTAGTGGACCATCCAGCTCTTATGTTCCCCAAATAAAGAAGATTTCAAAACTTATATTTGTAAAATATAATGAACATTTTAAATGTTAATCGTGATCTTGGTTAAAGAAAGATTTTTTTACAAATGCACTTCAGAATTTCTGTTGTAGCATTTGAAAAATACATGATCATTTTGAGTAATCATAATCATCATTTCAAAATGGGTAAGTAATTGTAATTGATTACATTTGTCATGTAATCACCTCATCACTGTTCATAATGAATGTAAATTTTTTTGATCAGCGTGAATTTGATAACAGACACTGTTAAAAACTAAAAAAATTCTTCTCTTTATATATCAAAAGGAATTTTTTTCAGAAGTTTAAGTATTGGAAGAACACAATACCTGAGTTCTAAAAAAAATGAAAGAGGTGAAAACTTTGAGAACTACTGGTCTAGTGGATACAATTTCTGCCTCCCAAGCAAAAGGTGTGGGTTTAACTCCTGTGATGGCTAAATCTGACACTAATTGCCAAAGATTCGCTTGCTGTCACTGTTACAATCAAAGCAAGATTATTTAATTGGAAAATAATTAATTTTGATTTGAATTTTATTATATTTTGTATTGCTTTTATCAATGGTAATGATTTAATGATTGTGTTGCTGTGAATTAAGATGAACATGGCAAAGTTATTGCTGCTGTACCAAACATTTTAAAATTTAAATCCAAATAAAAATATCTCTTAAAAGTTCATTAAAAAAGAAAGCACATTCTAATATTCCAAATAGAAATATTTAGTTTGGTTAGCAAATGTTTTAAGTTTATTAAAACAGAAGCAAATAGTTTTAAATGATGAAACTCAATGCTGGCTTAACTTTTTTGGCCGGGCTCTCCAACCCAGTCAGAGAGGCATTTTTAACGCTAGTATGGGCTATCAGACTCAGTCGGTTTCCTGTTTGCATCGCGTGCATAGAATGCATGTTAATGCAGTGATACACTTCAACAATTTTCGGCAGCTAATGTATGGTTCGCACAGATTAGTGTTCTAATTTTTTTGTTCCATATGGTGACGTATTTTCCATTTCGATCCGATCTTGTCGTTTGTAATCCATGTGCATGATCACATGAAACAAAGCGATCACTCATGATAGCAAAAATATGTGAATAGTTTGAGTGATTTTCTTTATATAACTTGCTCATTTATTCTCTTTTTGAAAAAATTTTTTTTCCAATGTAAAGTTTAGATCTCTAGCTTTTGTTAGCAACTAAACAAGGTAAAATATTATGACGCACAGTGGCACAAGAGAAAAAAAACGACAGTTTTTGAAAAAAAACTGAGGTCAATACTTTTATTTATTACTAACTCATTTTTCATTCAATTTTTATAAATTTTATATCGTTTTAATCACAAAGACAGGCTTTTAGATGATATAAACTTTGAATTGCTCTTCCAACAAATGAAAGTGAAAGCACTTAATAAACTTAGAGCAAATTTTTTTCTCGTTTTTTTGAACAAAAAAGCCCATGTTTTCCGAAAGCACCCGATAAACCACCCCGTACGTAAAGAGTTAACAACATTACTGCCAGCATCTGATCCAGGCAGTACAGCAGCCTGGGGTAGTAAAAGGATAAACCCTTGGCCCCAGTACTGTTTATGTCTAACCTGGAGTAGATGCCCTTCCAAACGACAATGAAGTGAAAAAAATTAAAAAACAAAGAATAATTTCTCCAACACTCATAGTGGAAAAAAGGCTTAGTGGTTTGTTTTACCTAATAGCTTCATCAATGGGTGGTCAAAAACTTGAAGAATCAAATCAATGAAAAGGCGTAAAAGAATTTAAAACAACAATAAACTTACAGCAGTTATTAAATATGTTAAAACTGTTTACAGATTTTGTTTTGATCAGTTCATTATTGTTTTGAGTTTATAATTTTTCTTCTCCACATTATTTTTATCAGTGATTCACAGCATAGTTAAGCTGTGTTATATAATTTTATGTAAGTTTTGATGTTTGGTTCAATTACTTCTCTGCTTAGACAATAGTTGTAATATTTACATTTTTAAAACTTTGTCAAGAAAGCTGGTTCTACTGTTACTATCTTTTGCTTAGACTATTATCTATTGCATTGTTAAATAACAATCATTGTTAATCTATTCCAGAAGTCATTGATTGTACAGAAGCCATTAACACAACCAAAATATTTTATATTTTTGCTGTTGTGTGAAATTTGTGACATCAAAAAAGCTTGCATTTATGACTAGGAATAAGTAACAAATAAGCATTGTAAGTTTAGATTTGCACTATATATAACTTGTTTTCAGTTATATCAGCAGCAGCCAACCTGTGGCTCTTTGCCTGGTTTCATGCAGCTTTTACTTTAATATTAAGGCTGCCTCTTTTAGGATGTGCTAGTATATTGAACAAAATAATTTGTTTAAAACAAGCCACTTAAGGATGAGAAGCACCAGACTCGAGTTTTGCTCTTGTTAGAGCTTGTCAGTGATGCTTATCTCACTGCAAATCAAATCAAGTACCTGTAGTCTTCCATGCAGGAGACAATACCACTAGACCACAGAACCCAGACGATAGATCAATTCAAAGCAGCTATAAGTTATTCTCAGCTTTACTGAACAAGGAATACGTAGAATCCACTATGTTGCAATTCCAAGATCGTACCTCATGACTGTGACTTACCCAACAAGCTCTAACAAGAGTGAAACTCGAGTCTGGTGCTTCTCATCTTTAATCGGCTTGTTTTAAGTAATTCTAAATCCTCATTATTCTTCAACTATAAAATAATTTGTGTCAAGTTCACTCTCAAAATATCAAGAAAAAGTGTTTTCTAACAACAGTATGAAAGCAAACACATGACGTTTTTTACAGAATGAAATGAAATTTTATATATTTTTTGTTGAGTGTAATGGCAAAACTGCCTTATATATCATGTGTCATTTGTGCATTTCAAAGTGTTATATCTTCAGCTCCACTTCTGTTTACTCTATGCTAATGTGGACCAGGAATTTCCAAAAGAGACTGATTTTTGCTAGCATAAGTTGATTACCTTGTAAAGTCATGCAGAAAAAATAAAAGTTTTCAAAATTTATGAACAACTCATAGACTGTAATATTGGCATTATATGAAATAGCTTAACATTGTACAGGCCAAAAAACCATAAAATGAAGGGGAGTTTGTTAAGAAAATTTTTATGTCCATGTCTGCATTTCAACATACTGTATGTTTGCAAGTCTGTGTTGTTTACCTTAAATCACATGAATCAAGGCATTGATCTTCTGACTGACACTTATGTGAAAGAATTGCTTTAAGTGGCAACAACAGAGTATAAGCCCAGTTTGAAGAGCTTTGTTCAAACAAAAAATGCCAAAAGTATCTTTAAATAATAAGTAGAGTAAAAAAAAAGCAATTTTAAATTATTGTTTTTGTTTGTAAAATTGGTTGACTTCTGAGTTGGTTTGTTTAAGACAGTGCACACAATGTTTTTTTTATATGTGTATTAATGTAGTCAGGTGGTGCCAAAAGCAATGGGGGCTAATTGCTTCTGTTTGCAATGGTTTTGAAATGCAGTGCATAGAGTGACACAGATTGCTTTTCATATTTGTAAGCAGAGGCATTGTATTAAAATGATCTCTAAACTTATATAATCATAACCAAAATTTGAAAATAAGATTTAGATAAGAAGTAAACAAAAGTTTTTTGAAAAAAAGTCATCACAGCCAGTAACAAGTAAGTTAGAAAGGGAAAAAAGTTTTGAAAAAAGGTCATTTACATGAAAATACATGAAAAACACATAGAGCAATACATGAAAAACACATAGAACAAACACTGAAGTCAAACCACATTAAATGCAACAAAAGGGAGTTTACAGTAAAATTAAAATGGTTGTTACTTATGTTTAATACAGTTAAATATTTATAGTTTATAAATAGTCTACTATCTTTATTCAGGTTATGTGTGATATTTTATAAAGTAATTCTTTGATTTGCTACAGCACAAATGTACACTACACTGACTACAAACAGAATATCACCTAGGTCTAATGTCATCATTTGCACAGGCTTCATACTATAAACAAAAAAAACTTTGTGGCACAATTTCATGCTGAGACAATACAGTTGACAATGCATATATTTGTCCACATTGCTTATTGTAATATTTTATAACATCAAGTCACAAAACATTACACTACATACCATCTTTTCCTTAAACTTGGACAAAAATTTGCAAAGCTTTGCTTGATTGCTTCAAGCTTTTCACATGCAATTAATTATATTTCAAGTAATATTTAAAGTTTGACCAATTTTTTAAATCTTAGTATCAAACTGATTCATTCAAAGTTTTATTAAAAAAGATTTGAAAGTTAGTTTTTGAAATCAAAAAATAGTAACAATTTTTATCTGAAATATCAACAAAACCTTGATGGAAACTAAAATTCCCAGTAACACAAAGATTATTTTTACCCTCAAAAGGTAAAAAAGTTGTTATGTAATATATCAGTTTTTCGGGAACAAATATATTTCTATTAAAATATTAAACACCAAAGATCTGGCCATGTTTCTATGGTTATCTTAATCTACCTATTAAAAACTAGCAGCAAAATTAGCTGGTGCGATATACAGTTTTTGTCTTTATTTTTAGTATAGTTCCAAAAATAAAGCTATATTATTTATATTAAAACTGTACAGTTCCAAAAATAGAGCTAATGGTCACTCAATGGTAACTTTTGATAAAACTGTCAATTTTTGACCCACACTATGAAAAAGATTTTCCATCCCTGCCCTAATCAAAGATTTAAAAAATTTTTTCATTATAACGCATAATTTTTTTACTTTAGTATAATTTTATAACTTCGTAGTTGTTATTTAACACTTATTACTTTTAACTTAAGTGGTTTTTTTTGTTAACAGGAAAAGCTTTGTCAGGTGGAATGTATCCTGTCTCAGCTGTGTTAAGCAGTGATGAAGTTATTCTTAGTATTAAGCCTGGTCAGCATGGCTCTACATATGGTGGAAATCCCTTGGGATGCAAAGTAGCAATTGCAGCACTGAAGGTAAAGGATCTCTTTTGTGATGTTTTAAAATTTTTTAGTGTAATAAATAAAACAAAAAAACTTGTATGCCAAAGCATTTTCTTAATAAAAAGGCCTATACTGTTTTAGTAATAAGACCAAGAATCTTTCAGAAACACATAAAATCCAATGATTCTTTTAATTAAATTATTTTTTCATCTGCAACAACACCAAGAGTCATAACTAATAGTGGGACAATTAATTCAAATACAAAAATTTCGATTGTTGAAAACAATTCCTAATTATGTATTTGGCTTTTTTATATACTTTACTGTCTTTGAGTATGCACATCAATCAATCGATCCAATTTTTACTTCAATTTAAACATTTCCAGTGAATAGAAGTGGTTGGATGCATCCCACTACTTCTGTGATTCTTCCTACATTTTCTCTCCACCTACATTGATCAGCCACATCTTTATTTAAACCAATCCTTCTCATATTTTTTCAACTTGTACCCTTCATTTTATCCTTGGTTATCCTTGTTTACATTTTCCATAAACTTTGTGTGCCATTGCTTTCATCAAAACATCTTCCTAATGACTAAACATGACCATACCACCTCACACCATTTGCCCTTGTCAGCTTATCTGCTGCTTCTTTGAATCCCAACATGTCCATTAGCTCAACTGCATTCCTCTTGTCCACAAACTGTACACCACACCTAGCCCTCACCATAAATCTTCTGCATTTTTCAAACTAGCTACTTCATTTTCTCTCAAACACTACATTTTGCTTCCATATAACATAACTGATCTCACATAGCTTTTATATATCTTTTCTTTTATCTGCAAAGAGAATCTTTTTCCACCTAGTATTTCTCCACACTATATACAAATATATATATATATATATTAATAAAAGCACTAAAATAGATTAAAAATTAACAATTAAAATTCTATTTGTAATTCTATTTGAATAAGTTTCCACCTGATGATTCTTAGGATGAAACAGGCTGTTGTGGATTTTAATTGTTAATTTTTAATCTGTTTTAGTGCTTTTATTAATAAATACTGCTCTAACTATTTGGTTATTGAGCTCTGTACCAGCAAAGTAAAGCAAACAGATATATATATATATATATATATATATATATATATATATATATACATTTCACATATATATGAAACAAGACATTTTCTTTTTAGAACTGCATATTTATATATTTATAATGATTATAATCATGGGTTGGTGGCATATCAGCCATGGCAAATTATCACCAACTGTCACTTTAATCATAACATTATTGTCACTACCCTAATCCAAATTGGCAGTGGCTAACTGTCAGTGGCAAATCAGTGTGAATCGATTTTCCTTGCCAAGTGCTCAATAAAAGTATCAGAGTAATTTAACAATGTTAAAAACGTAACAGTCTGTTTCATACCATGGAATCATCATGTGGTTGTTTATTCAAATCAGATTGTCAGGTGGTTGCTTTAGTTGAATTATTAATCACCTGATGATTTTATAAAGTGAAACAGACTATTGTGGTTTTAAACATTGATAAAATAAATTTTGTACAGACAAAAACATCCCTACAACTTGTTTTATCTGAATAAGAAATTAAGAATGGATGAAACAGATCGTAGGGCTGTTTTTTTTCCTAAATAAATAAAAAATCAATATATATATTCTGAATTTCATTGAGCGCTCTACAAAACATGTTGATAATTTTTTTCCCTAATTTATATATATATTGTAAGTTTCATAGTTATATTGCAATATATATATTTAGCAAGAATGAATTGATCTGCATTGCAAAGTGCTTAATAAAAAGATCAGCAATTTTATACAAAATTTGTTTAATCACTATTTAAAAAACCACAACAGTCTGTTTCATTCATATTAAAGTAAGAGAAGAGAAGTCAGGTCCTTAATACAAATGCATATCCTTTGTACTTGCATTTACTATAACTTGAGTTATTTTTTCTTACATGACATCACAAAAACTGCATTATCTGCTTGATTAATTTAACAAGCTGCATATTTTTGAGCATAAAGATTGAATAGCTTAAATTTTAGTTTTTAGAATGATTTAAAATTTTAAATCATCCTCAAAGAAACCACATTTTGCAGAACTAAATATTATTCATCAAAGTGTAATTAACTTAACTGACTATGCTTTCATTATTAATGATTAAATTTTTTATTTTACTAGTAACCACCTGACAATTCTATAGGACAAAACAGATTGTTGTGGTTTTAAAAAATTCTTCATCAGGCAGCTGTTTTTAGCCCTAATGTTACAAGGTAGCACAGTGTTCAGGCTCAGTTCTTTTTGAGCACGAAGCACTTTATTGTGTCTGGATATTATAGCTGCCATGTTGGGCATGCAACTATAGCTCACTTTGACATTATTTTTATTGCATATCTTGTGCAAGTGGTGATGAGGAGGAAAGTATTTGGTGAGCAAGTGAAGGAAATTGGATCAAGTTTAATATCTGCCTGGATTAATGATCAGGTCTAATATCTGCCCGGATTAGGGTTAAGGTTAGTAATCTCTTATCGGGGTTGGGTGATAATTACTGAGTGATGGGGCTCAGTAATTATCACCTAACCCTAACCCTAACTTTTTTCGTTGCAAAGATCAAGTCTAATATCTGCCCTGGCTATGACGCCAGGTCATAGCGATTTCATTGAATTTTAGACCATGCTTTCACATTATTTTATTTACCACCGCAGACTGTTTTGCCTGTCCCAGTCCATCAGAGGGTAGTTGGAGTTTTTTTTATTTTTTTTTATTTTTAATTTAAATAAGATTTTTAATTACAAACTAACAAGATATATGCTGCCACTAAAACATATTCACTTTATATTAATTAAATGACCTACCTAATTTTGTGCACTTAAATTGCCTCGCTCTTTTGTGTACTTTCTTGTCCGTCTTAATCCGCTTGTACCTCTCACTATCGTTTGCACTATCTTTCACTCGCTTTTCCTTTCTACCTTATAAAGCTTACAGTGCTCCCCCTTTTACTTTTATTGCTTTATAAAGTTTCTTCCTTTTACACCTTTTTCAACACGCCTAACTCTCCTTCCCTCATTTTTGAATGAATGCAGGCCTCCATACTTGCATTTCTTATATTTTTTCTTCTATGACGTCACAGGAATTGTATTATTTGCTTAACTAATTTAACTACGTATTATTTTAACTAAAATTAACTACATTTTTAATTTTCTAGTTTCCACCTGATGATTCTTAGGATGAAACAGGCTGTCGTAGATTTTAAATTGTTAATTTTTAATCTATTTAGTGCTTTTATTAATAATATACGAGGTCTGTTCAAAAAGTATCCGACCTTTTTCCCTCTCCCCAATAAGGTATGAGCAAACTGCCCGTGCAAAGCGTGGCTGCACACACACACATTCACGCGTAATCGTGAAGCGTTTCAGGCCGATTCGTCATTCGTATCTCTCTGTGTAAAGCATTTAGTGCAGGCGTGTAGTACGTGTTCATCGGTTTTTTGATTTTCAGAAAATTTCATTTCAATGACAGAACGCATCGAACAGAGGTATTGCATCAAGTTTTGTCAAAAACTTGGTGATACTCAAGTTGAAACAATTCGAAAGATTCAACAAGCTTTTGAAAATGAGGCCTTAAGCCCAACTCAGATAAAGCAATGGTTTAAACGCTTTAAAGATGGCCGTGCATCAGTGGAAAGTGATCCTCGCTCAGGAAGGCCATCCACAAGCCGAAACGAGGAGGCGATGGATCAGGTTTGTGAAAAAGTGTTGGAGGATTGTCGTTTAACAGTACGAGAGATTGCTGCAGAAATGGGAATAAGCACAGGCTCAGTTCATTCAATCCTAACTGAGGATTTGAACCTGCGGAGAGTGTTGGCTAAATTTGTCCCCAAGCTGCTGACGGAGCAACAGAAGGAACTCCGGAAGGAAATTTCGGAGGACATGCTGGATGTTGCAAATCATGACCCAGAATTTATCAAGACAATCATCACTGGTGATGAGACCTGGGTTTATGGTTATGACCCAGAAACCAAGTTTCAATCATCACAATGGAAGCATCCGGAATCACCACGCCCAAAAAAAGCTCGGCAAGTCCGCAGCAATGTGAAAGTTATGCTGACCTGTTTTTTTGATTCCCGTGGCATCGTGCATCATGAATACGCACCAGAAGGTCAAACAATCAACAAAGAGTACTACCTGGAGATTCTACGTCGCCTTCGTGATGCTGTGCGAAGAAAGCGGCCAAACATGTGGGCAGCAAAGAATTTTCAGCTTCACCACGACAATGCTCCCGCTCATTCTGCACATGTGGTCCAAGCTTTTCTAGCCAAAAACAGCATGCCACTTATTAGACAGGCTCCTTACTCTCCCGACTTAGCACCATGTGATTTCTGGCTGTTCCCTAAGCTAAAAACAACTCTGAAAGGGAGGCGATTTCAGTCAAGAGAAGACATTATGAAAAAAGCGACGGAGGAGCTTCAGAGCATTCCGGGGGAGGAGTTTATGAAGTGTTTTGAGAAGTGGCAGAAGCGCTGGGATAAGTGTGTGAACCACCAAGGGGAATATTTTGAAGGAGATTGAATAAAACTTGCAAAATTTATTGTGTTGTGTGCTTTATACAAAAAAGTCGGATACTTTTTGAACAGACCTCGTATATATTGCAGGAGTGAATCAATCTTCCCTGCAGAGTGCTCTATGAAAAAATCAGAGCAATTTAATACAAAATTTATTCAATCACTGTTTAAAAACCGTAACAGTCTGTTTCAT
This sequence comes from Diplosoma virens, assembly GCA_963680785.1. Taxonomy (NCBI): domain Eukaryota; kingdom Metazoa; phylum Chordata; class Ascidiacea; order Aplousobranchia; family Didemnidae; genus Diplosoma; species Diplosoma virens. Next base: position 19,604,850 of record OY796880.1, on the reverse strand, counting down.
CCTTAGAATCATCAGTTGGTTACTAGAAAAATAAAAAAATAAAAAATATAGTTATTAGTGGTAAAAAAAAAAAAAATGCATATGGAATAAATGATACGTAGTTAAATTAAGCAAACAATACAGTTCCTATGACATCATAAAGAAAAAACAACTCAGAATATAGTAAATGCAAATATACAGGTTTGCATACATTTGAAGGTGAGGGAAGGCAAGTTGGGTGTGTGGTGAAAGATATAAAAGGAAAGAAAATAATCTACAAAGGAATAAAAAATAACAAGAAAAATCGCATAAGATGAAAAAGTAAAGTGGGTAAAAAATGGCGTGAATGATAGTGGAAAATATAAGCAGATTTAATGATGGACAAGAAAGCACACATGCACAAAATAATGGCAATTTAAGCATACAAAATCAAGTGGGTAATTTATTTAATTTAAATTTGTTTTTGTGACAACATTTTCCTCTAAGTTTTGATCGTTTGTTGAGGATTGTTGGTTGGTTTGCTTATAGTGTAGTTTTCTAGTAGTATTTCTAGTTTTTCGGTTAAGAATAGGTTGCAGCATTTTTGTCCTGGTTTATAGGGGATAACTTGATTGATTATTTTCCAGTTAATTGTGGGATTGAGACCTGATTCTTTGGCATTTCAGAATGTTTTGGAAAGCTCTGTGGCGTTTCTTTTTATATTTTTAAATGATTGTATATGATTATAGTATCGTGATTTGAATTCTGTTTTGCTGCAACTTATGTAGCTTTCTGTTATATTTCATGCGATATGTCTGCTTGATAAATGACAGATTGCTGTCAGCAAGGTCCTTTTAGTGGGCAGATATCTTTATTTTTACAGTTGCATGGTTTTGATTGTTGAGAGCTTTTTTTTTCAATAGTTTCTTGTTGTGACCGGTTGTAATTGTTTTCATGTTAGGCATGCAGCTATAGCTAATTTTTATGCTATTTCTGTTTAGAATTTTATGAAGCTTGTGTTGTGGTTGGAAGTGTTTGCTTATTAATTTTAGAAACTCTTTTCTGATATTGTTGGCAACATAATTGTTAAAAGGCGGGTTGAACCATATGATTTTTTGTTTTCTTGATTTGTTTTTCTGTTGGGTTTCACTAAATATTAAATTGTCTTTGTAGCCACTTTGTTTAATTGCATTTTTGTACAGTGGAATAGCTTTTTTAAAATTATCTAAATCACAAGGAAAGTTTCGATAGTCTGTTGGATATCATGTTTGGTGGGGCTTTTTTTATGGAAGGAGGGTGGTTTGAATTAGTATTTATATATAATTGTTCATTATTGGGTTTTCTGAATGGCCAGTGCTTTTCTGTTTTGAGGTTAAGTGTGACATCTAAGAAATCTGTTTGTATAATGTTTGCTTCAATTGTTATTTTTAAATTGTGATTTTGGAAAAGTTTTATAATTCTTTTTTTGATTTGGTCAGTATTGGGGCCACTAGAATTTCGGAGAATCACTAAGCCATCGTCTCTGTATAAGCCAGCAAATTTGACATAACAATGGGCTCATACGACAGAGCAGAAATATGTGAATTGGTGGGACTGTTTCTTCTGCATGAACTTTCTACAATTATCCCTAAAGACCTTGCTGGCTATGTAAATTCAAAAACAAGTATGCTTTTTGCATGGCACTGTGTTTTTATGTAGTACAATGTTCAACCTGTTTATATAGCTGACAGTTTACTTTCAATATTCTGAGAGACTTGCTAAACAAACATTATTGGTTGAAAAAAAAAGAATAGGTCTTATTTTTAATGTTTATTATTGTAACGTAACAAGCAAAAGATGTTTTCTATTTATTAAAATAAAAGTACTGCTATTTTTAAAAATTTTTTTGTTATAAAACTTCATTTTAATGGTTAGAATGTCTTTCCTTTTAATGGCATATATTTTTTAGTTAAACAAGTGATTTGTAATATTAAATTTGAAGATAGCCCACAAAAAACTCACTCTAAGCTTTTTGTCTGACATTTGTCAAGAGATAAACGTCAAAATGAAGGAAAAATTTAATTGATTTTGTAATAAAGCTGAACGAAGATGGATTGGATGTTTGAGAAAAACATCCCATGTGATCAACACAAGAGTTTCAAGTTGTAAACAAACTCTTTTTGGTGGCATAAATTTGGATGGTATGATTTGATGTAAAACTGCTTCTAAAGCAGATAAATAAAAAGATGAATGGCCAAATAAAAGAATAGTAAATTTTTTATCACTGTAATTTTTGGTGCACATAGGGTTATTTAAAAAGTGTTGACCAATCACAGATTCACTAAACATGACTTGGTTTGGAGATTTGCTGAAACAAGTGGAGATGTTGTAAGAGTTTGGAATTTGGCCAGTTCTAAGAAATTTTGGCACATTTTGACAAATTCTGTTCTGTAATCACTGAGATGTGCAATTTTGCCTATGTACTGACTATCATAGTGGCATGAAAATTCATTCATTCATTCATTCATTCATTTATTCATAAATTGTAAACTAAATTGCTTAGAAGTGAAGCAGGCAATACATCCTTTTTGATTGCAGGAAGAAGTGGGCGAGATGTGAAAATAACACATTGTTCTACTGCAAAGAATCCACACTGACTTTGATTTTATTTTGAAGACCCACCAGAGAAGTTCCAAACCAGGGCAGATGAAGATAGACAGGGCATTTCTTTATTGTATGTGAAATAGGTGATGTATTAAAGCATTTAAATTGCAATCATTTTCACCACCAAAGGTAGCAAAAATTTGTCCACACTTAACATTATTTCAATTATACCATTATTTTATATTAAGGATGTTTAACTGATACCTTCATAGAAACATACCTAAAATCTCATCAAGTTTAATAACTAAATTCGGTTTTAGTTCAGTATCTATACACTTTATTAAATCTTGGAAAAAATTAATGGTTTATGACTTTGGAGATTTTGGTTATGGGGATTTTACTCTCTTAACTTGCCAAATTTCTAATTTCTTTCTTTTTTTCAATAAAACTACTTTTTAGGCCAATTTTGATTTTAAAATTAGAATCTTTGACTTGTTTAAAAGGCATCTTGATACATAGGCAAGTGTCTTGATACATGTGGTGAAATTCCACACAACTTTGAAAATTGCTTTTCTTGTTTAAAAGGGTTAAAAACATATTGTATATGACTATTTAAAGTTTTGATTAAAGTGCTCATTCAAATTTATTTCTGTCAGTGGTGGTTTTTAACATGTCATAAAAATTTTAAAAAACATTTAAAAAAATTTTTTTTGTTGGCTTTTTTAAAAATGTAACTTTGTGCAAAAATATTATGGAAATCTGAAAAGGTTTTTAATTAGGTGTTGTAAATAAAAATGGAATGACCCATTTGCACAAATGAGTAAAGAAGAAAAGTTTGTGGTTTTTGAAAATCAATTGTAAGGAAAGGATGAAATATAGTCTTCATGTGAATTGGGTGTTGCAACTGTGGTAGTTTGATAACACATCTTTGCAACCTGGTGAGATCCTATTGCAGTTGATTTGTTACTGGTGACAAGGTTTTAAACTTTGTTTCAGGAAACCTGGCAAAGATCATATTTACAAATTAATTCTAAAAATTTTTGAAATCATTATTTGTTTTTCAAAACTTTTATTTTAATTAAGGTGCTGCTTGAAGAAAATTTGGTTGAGAATGCTGCACAACTAGGTGAGCAAACTCGAAAAATTCTGTCAAAGCTTCCTTCTCATGTGGTTTCTCTTGTTCGAGGAAAGGGACTTCTCAATGCCATAGTTATAAAAAACACTGAATGTAAGTCTTGTTTTGTAGATATTTAAGTGCTTGATCAGTGGTTTTTAAAGTTATCAATCCCTGGGACTTGGTAATTGGTAAATAGCAAGGGATAGAATTGGGGTCAATAAATGTCTAATGAGGTCTACTGCTGGAGCAAAACAAGGTTATTTACCAAAGCACTAAATTAAAAATTGTATGATTATTAAACTGAAGAATATTCTCAAAAACAGGTTTTCACTTTATTAATGCATTATTTTATTTAATTATACACTTTATAATGAATTAGGGGGTCAATAGAAGTTTTTACTCAAATTAAGATCAACTTGCAGAAAAGTTTGAGAACCTTGTACTAGACAATGGCAATTTTATTTATCAATGAGGTTGACACTTTGAAACTTTTAAGCATGACTAGCTGTCATTAGCTTGATCTTATACATAATCATGAACACAGTCTGATTTCATGATCATTTTATTTTATGATCTTTAAGATCACATATCAGATTGGATTTTAAGATATACTCTAAGAAAAATAGTAGCTTTTGTTTTTTTTCAAGAAAAGCTGAATGTTTTTGGTGTCCCTTCTTTAAGGTTATTATGAAGAAGCCATTCCTTAACTCTTCCAAGAAATCAATACTGACTTTTTACTTTTTAAATGTCTTCTACTGCTTTCAAAGGCTTTTTCCCCAGACTAGTGTGGTGTTATGTTGGTGCTTTTTTGCATTTAAAAGGTATGACTGTATCATGTGTGCATGTCTATTATAGTGGACATTGTGTCGTTTAGGTGTCAGTGTGTATGTTAGTACAGGTACAGTGTGTAGGTAACTTTGCAAGAACGGTAATTTGTTGGCTCTGAGCCAGTGGCAATGCTTAAAGCTGTGTTCTGACAGTGTTTTGAAGTTGGGGAGATGTATGTTGTAGGGCAGAGTCAGAGCCAAAGTTGTTTTTTTAGTGTTGATGGAATTGGAGTCAGAGCTGGAGCCATTTTTTAGTTTTCCCAGAGTCAGTGTTGGAGCTGGAGTTGTTTTTTAGATTTATTAGAGTCAGAGTTGTTTCTTTAGATGAGTCAGAGTCATTACAGTATTGTTTTTATCAACTCCAACTTTGCTTTAGATTAAACTAAGCTTATGTGTTGGCTACAGTTAGTCAAATCTACCAAACCAATAAACAAACATGTGCATATGCAGTGAATTTTTTTCGAAGACAGTGTCATTTTTGGCCCTAAATTTAAAATGAATAAAAAATCAATAAACCAATGGGTAGGTTTTCTTGTAATGTGAACTTATCTTTGGTTCATTGAATGTTCTTCAAAATTCCACTGAAGATTAAAAAATTAATTTTATATTAACTCATTGACAAAATAACTTTTGAATTGATGTGAAAACTTTTTTTGTATGGACTTGCTTTTTGAAGACAAAATGATCCATCAAGAATTTTTGTCTGGGCAAACATAATAGGCTTATCCAGTTAAGATATATTATTCGTCGTCGTCATCGTTTGAAGGGTATCCACTCCAGGCCAGACACAAACAGAACTGGGGCCGAGGGTTTATCCTTTTAGTACCCCAGACTGCTGCACTGCCTGGATCAGATGCTGGCAGTGATGTTATTAAGCCAGCATCGAGTTTCGTCATCCAAAACCGTCAGACCGCGTGCTCCATGTGGTGCCCGATGTATGGGGCACATTGTTAGTACATGGTCTGCGGTTTGCTCTGAGGCGCCACACTCGCAATTCGGTGAAGGAGCAAGACCCCATTTGTGCATGGACGAATGGAATCGCCCAACACCAGTCCGCAGACGGTTGAGCTTAACCCAAGCTGCTCGGGGTAAGCCCATCCCAACAGGCCTGACATTGGTCCCGGGCACAAAAGCACGGAGCCTGGAAGCACTTTCACAGTACTCCGCGTTCCATTTATGATTTGTCCATTCAGAGGCGCGGATGCCAAGTCTGGCAAGATTGTCCAAGAGATTCCGCGCACCTGGCACAAACAGGCGTCTGGATCTTAGTCTCACTTGGCCAGTATCTGAGGACCCACTTAAAAGACCATGCAAAATATGATCGGGGTCCAGAGATCCACGGTAAGCCAAGGAGAGTGTCGCTCCCAGTCGGCGAAGCTCAGCTGGCTGGATGCCTGAAAGTACAGGTAGGTGGTCCGTTGGAGTGGGACGCAGGCATCCAGTAACTATGCGCAAGGCATCATTCAAGACACTGTCAATGAGGCGAGTGTGAGCACTGCGACACCAGACTGGCGCACAGTACTCAGCTGTTGAGTAGACTAGAGACAAGGTGGCTATGCGTAGTGTTTTAGCACCAGCACCCCATCCCGAGCCCACGAGTCGCCTCAACAGTGTGACGCGCGATGATAGTTTTTTGCGCAATGCCACTAAATGGTGACGAAACGTGAGCGATCTGTCCAGTTTTACCCCAAGGTATGTAGGGGTTGGACAGAACGGTAAAAGTCTACTATTGTTGTAGACCTTTAGCTCACGTTTGGCCTCTCGGTTGTTTAAGTGAAAGGCTGTCGTCACCGTCTTAGTGTGACTGAGCTTCAACCTCCAAGTCTGGAGATACGCTGACAGTGTGGACATGTCTTGGCTTAATGTCCCCTCCAAGTCCTTCCAGTTTCCAGAAGAGTGCAACAATGCTAGATCATCAGCATAAGCAAACTTTCTGGAAATCATGGAAGGAAGATCGTACGTATAGATGTTAAATAGGAGGGGAGCCAAGACCGATCCCTGAGGAACGCCGTTTTTAAGACGGCGTAGCCTGCTTTGCTTGCTGTCACCGGTGGTAAGGGTGAAACTTCGACTTCGGACAAGCTCCATGATCATTTTGACCATGTGCTTATCCGGAAGTAGTCTCAGCAGCTTGCAGGTAAGGCCACGGTGCCAGACAGTGTCATAAGCAGCTGTCAGATCGATAAATACGGCACCGGCCTTCTTTTTAGCCTCGAAAGAATCCTCGATGTTCTGGGTTAGCAGAACAACTTGATCTATGGTTGACTTCCCGCGTCGGAACCCAGCCTGCTCTTTAGGGAGCAGTGGATCGATTAATGGTTCAACGCGGGCGTAGATAAGCCTCTCGAGGATCTTGTAGGGGACACAGAGCAGAGATATCGGTCGATAACTCTTTGGGTCCCCCACGGGCTTTCCTGGTTTTGGGATCGCGACCACAAGCGCTCTTATTGATTGGGTAGGTTTGAGTTTGAAAATGTAAATCTTTTTTAGATCAAAGTAAAGGCCAGCAACAGATTTAATTATTATTATTTATTTAATCTCTGTATTTATCCTCCAGACTTGCAGTACGTAAGGTAAACAATCACCCTGACCTGTTTCCAAAGATACCAAGATATTGTTGTCCGCTCAAAATTTAATAGAGATATAACTGAAAATTAGAACTGCTTTCCAAGACCACCAAGCAGGGGAAAGTGCCATAAAGTGTCTTTCCCAAGGACACAACAGAATGGTGCTAGTAGGTTTTGAAGCAAGATCATATTGATCACAATCCCAGCACTTTAACCACTCAACCATGCTGCTGACAAATAGAAAAGGTCTTTATTTGCAACAAGAACATTTCACCTGTATGAGTATGCTAAATCAAAAATATTTGCCAGCCAAGTAAGTAAAGCATTGCAGCCAAAAAGCAAAGACCTTTGCATTTATTTGTTGTCTTTATTAAGTTTTTAAGTAAAACTTATTCGTTCCTGTCCAAAGTTTTCTGGTGTCCTTGATTGCAGCATTTCTTCATTTTTTACATGCCTGCTGCTACTGCTGATAAGGGATGCATACTCCATGGAATGATGGTTCTGATAATTTTTTGGTATATGTGATGACAATAATGTCATAAACTCAAACTCAAAAAATAAAAATTTCTGAATTACAACTAAAAAATTCATTCCTTTTAATTATTTAATTAATTTTTAAGAAAACTAAACCTGATAAATACTCAGGGGCACTAGAAGGCTATTTATTTTGTCTAGGAGGCAAAATTTAAAGAAAAAAGCATACAATTTTTTTAAAAAGATTTTTGCTCTGAAAACAGTTGCAATGTCATTCTGTATTGCAATTGTTTTTAGCACAAAACTTTAGTAATCACTAAAAAAAAGTCATTACTTTCAATCAAGACAATAGTCTGTACTTTCATCCTAAATTTAAAATAAAGATAAAAAACAAAATAAAAGCCTTCACTTTTAATTGATTTGACATTTTGTTTGAGTTTCCAAATGTTTCTGTATCTTCCCACCTCTAACTATCCTTTTTGTAAAGGAGGGGGCAATTTAAATGGGTTAAATGTCACTACTCCTCACTTTGAGCACTCCTTGCACATACTAACAATGAGAATAAGAATTAAGACAAAAATTAACATGACCCTTTTCTAAACTCAAAAATTTAGAGATGAAAAACTCATATGTGCAAAGTTTTTGTGAGTTTGAATGAGAAGATGAATGATAAAAATCTATCAAGTTTCCATAATTAACATAAATATTAAAGTGCTTGGGCCTACTAAACCATAGTTAAAGTCTTAAAAATTTCAATTTTTTTCCAGAATAAAAAAGTTTTAGCCAGCAGTAGACCTACTTAACAAGTGGCAAAGGTGTGCTTCAGTGATTAAAAAAGCTTGGCTTGGACAAACTTTTCTGCACGTCAACTTCAAAACAAGTAAAAACTATTTTATCAATATCCCAATCAAGTACACACTATTAATCATTTAACACAAATATTTGCTTTTTTTTTTATCTCCACTTACATGCAACTATGTTTTTTCATATTACATATGAGAGGAAGCAAGTAAAGACTAAAAAAAGTTCTTTATTTTTACAGCTATGCATTTTTGAAAATTTAGACTTTATTGCTTGGGTAAATCCTAACTTTTATTTATCAAACCCCATTCAACCACTTACATGTTCCAATCAACCACTTGAAGGACAACTGGTCTAAATAATAAACTTGTTCATCTGCATAGTGCATAACCAGACAATATGCATTGTTGAGATAAAATATATTAAGAAAGTCAATAAGTAATCTAATATTGATATGTTTACTTGAATAAACATTTGGTGGTACAGAATTTGAAGATTGCTTGAAGTAAAAGATTTTTCTTCCCAAAGCTTTTCATCTGACACTCTTCAGGGGAAATCGTCAGAATGAAGCAGAATTGAAACCGAACTAATTTATAAAGGAAAAAAAGTAGAGTTCTCATTGGCTGAAAGAGTCAACCAATGAGAGAAAAGATTAAGAAATTTTCAACGAGTATACGAATTCTTTTTGCTTACACAGAAAGGGATTGAGAGATTTAATGAAAGTCGCTTCAAGAGCAGAAAGGTGAAAGGAAGAGCGACCTCGAGCGAGAATAAAAAATTTTTCGTTGCTGTAATGGAGGGCACATTGGGCGTTGTCAAGAAGATGTTGACCAATAGCGGATTCGTGAAATTGTTGTGGGCGTATGTTGTTTTTGCAAGAGCGGGAAAGACTTTGGCGGTTGGCCGAGGTACGAGGATTGGTGATGGATTTGGGAACGTGTTGTTTAATTCGCTCTTCTAGCCGTTGAGACGTGCGACCAACGTACCGACTATCGCAGTGGCACAAAAACTGGTAAATAACATTGCTGTGATGATGGGAAGGTAGCACGTCTTTCTTAATCGCTGGAAGGAGCTGTCGGGTGTTGAAAATAACACGTGGTTCGACGGAGAAAAAGCAGCGTTTCACAGCAGACGTAATCTGCTTTTCGAACTTCATCGAAACGCTTCCAATCCATGGGATGTGTAGGTAGACAGGGCACTTTTTTACTGTGTGGACCGGGTTAGAATTTATTTGTTGAAATTTTCGCTTGAAAGCCGAATTGATTACATGTTCCGGGTAGCCATTTTCCAAAAGAATTGAACGATGATGACAATGACGACTCAACG